>CM070733.1:27299935-27893655 GCA_036346275.1 Otatea glauca | reverse complement strand
TTCGCCGCTAAGGTTTCAACACCTAAGGGTTAAACCACCACAATGGCCCCCTCTGCGCCATGTGAGTTAAACCGTGAACCCCGAACTCACTATTCACCACGATACAACAAATCTAGGTTTCACAAATTTCCCAACAGTCATCCCATTCTGCATATGTGGTTGCAAGAAGGACTCAGTCAAAGGCTTGCAAGGTTAAGTCCTTAAGGTGATTAAGGCAAGACTTCCACATACCCCCAACCTCGCCCACCTTGGCACACCGCCCTTGCCACTTGCCCCAATCTAAAATCATTACCACCCAGCTTGATTACCAAGCACCACATGCCATCAACATTTCAATCTAGATGTGTGACCTCCTCGCCACGACAACTTGATATCATTGTGTGACGACACATGACACACCAATTCATAAACATTGTCCCTATTCCATTAGTCAAGATTAAGTATCAACATTCGAACACATGTGATGACGTGGCATGGCTAAGCAATCTATAATCCTAACTAGCTGTGTTGATTATCAATATTAACCAACTATAATTCCACATCATAGGGTGACAAATAGATCATGGCATAAAATTGACAAGGTATGATTTAATTCAAATAGGCCTATTATCTAATTCCAGTTAATTGAAATCATTTATACATATAAAATATCATGCATAAAGTTTAAGAGATAAGATAGCAATTTTGGTGAAAATTAGGTGCAACATGATCAAAGCACAACTTGCCTTGGAGTAGGTGCTGGTCTTGATCTGAGCTTGGGTCTTGGAGCGACGAATCTTCCTCCCGATCACCGAAAGGCCAACGCTCACGCTAAACGATGCCAAAATAGCAAATAAACACCAAACCTGAGAGCAAACAAACTCCAAAAATAAAATAAAATTCACCAATAAATAGATCTTGATTTTAAAATTTTAGAAATTTGAATCACTCAAACTGAGTTAAAATGCAAAAGATATAGCCTTTTGAAGTTTGAATAAATATTGAAAATACAGAAATTAGAAAAACGATTTCCGATTATTTTTCTACTGAAATTACCATGCGCAAGCGACATGTGGACCAATCAGAGATGACACGTGGCTCGCACATGGACTTAGTCCACGAAACACGTCCGTCCAGTGGACTCAGATATCGTGTCAGGACCGATCGATATCGCATGACGTCATCGCGATACATGGGCCACCAAATTGCGCCACGCCGCCGGTCTATGGACCAAGTCCACGACACGCCCGTCCACGGTGCACCCGGCGACAATGCTTCGCACCGACCGACACGCGCCGCACATCTCATGACGATCCAACCACCGATAACACTCACGCACACGCCGCCTCAATCCCAAACGCCTATCGAATCTAACGTTAGAAATATACCCGAGCGAACACCGCCAAGAAGCGACGTGGCTTGATCCGGACGTTCGGCGATCCTCGTAGGGAAACGCGTATGCTACACTAGCACAAAAAACTACCGCGCAACCGTAAATCTACTCGCAAGAAGGATCATAGATAAGATTACCACTAGACGCGCAGCTCGGAATCCTTCAAGGCCGATGTAGTGGTTCGCCCCGCCAGCTGCTAAGGCCGATGTAGTGGATCGCCCGCCGCCAGGATCGTCCCACACCGCAGCCGCAGCACACCGCAGAGTCCACACGCCCAGATGGAACGCCAGGCGCCGGGTGTGCAAGCACCTGTCGCCGCAGGGGCACGAGAGGAGGAGGCTAGGTTTCAAGTGAATCAAACCTAAACCGTGGAAAGCACACTCGCGCCTCCCTCCTCCCTATATAGCCACGAGATGAAACTCAAACTGTGGCCCACCAAAGATGCTAAGCCCACGAGGTTCATTAATTACGGATCCAATCCAAATTAATGCGCCCCACCATTAAGTGTGTGACTGCAGTTCACATACGCTTGGACATGGATTCCGGAAAACTCCTTTTCAATCCAATAGTTGGTGTGGCTTCTTACCGTATGTAACTCCCAAACATATTGTTGATCAAATGAGCAGAGAACCCATCAAAAGAATTCATGTAATAATCCCTTTGCCAAGTATATGAAGATTGATCTCAAGAAGAAGCTGTATCATCCTTTGATGATTCAATCCATCTCGTGTCCGTGATATATTAATAAGTTGTGATTGACTCCTCGATCACGGCGTAACCATCTTTCTTAATCATATCACCACAGTGGCCTTGTCATATATCTACATTTCATTGGAGTAGCAAATTCCATCTTGGCTCACTTCCCTCTGCTTGCGTTTCATAGTAAACATGAAAGCTACCTTTATAACTATCCAGGTTAGGAAGTAGTGTTTGATAGCCCCAAGGAAAACTATTACACATGTAGGAATATGACAATCTAGGGTCTAAGGATCATACATCTTCTAGGTATGAGATACAACGATGACATATAGAATGAAACATTCTCGCGATGATGTCCCATAAGCGGGTCTATCTAACCCATGTTCTTCAACTTGCAATCCACAATGTAGAGATGATATCTCCATATCCACATGATCTATGAAGCATGATCATCGATCACTACATGTCTTTGATCTATTCATCGTGAGTCCTATCACGATGATATCCGATCGAGAGATATTTATCGAATTACATCATTAAGTAAAAGCTTCATAATCAAGTCACATACTTGTTGATCAATACAATGATATACATTCATTGGACCAATAATCATATTATTATTCATAAACATAGTCATGTTACAATCATCTAAATGATTGCCTCAAAGGCATAACACTAACAATCTCACACTGCACTTGAGTCAATCAATTAAGTATCTAATACCAATAGACCTTGTATGCGCCTCATGCTTAAGTACATGTTGATGGCTTTGTCAGCGGATCACGGCCACATTGGCTACGTATGTACTTTGCATATTACAGCGTCACCTCTATCCACAATCTCGCGAATAAGGTGAAAGCGACGGGTATGTGTTTAGACTTTTGATGTGATCTAGGCTCTTTTGCTTGTGCAATGGCACCACTATTATCACAATAGATGTCCATTGGACTAGAGACACTAGCGACCACCAAGCTCGTGATAAACTTCTTAATCCACACAGCCTCCTTTGGCCTCCGAAACGCAATGTACTCGCACTTTCACATGTGAGAGTCAGGCACGTGTTTTGCTTGGAACTCTTCCACTTCTGCTCCTCCATTAAGTGTAAACACAAACCGGGATTGCGATCGAAAATCATCTTTTGTCGGTTTGGAAGCTTGCATCGGTGTAACCCTTTGCAACGAGATCTTCCTCACCTCAAAAACAAGGAACATACCCTTAGTTCTTCTCAAGTACTTGAGGATATTTTTACGGCTATCAAATGACCATCACGAGGATCCGCTTGGTATACGCTCGTGACACTTAGAGCATATGAGACATGCAGGCATTGTACGGATCATGGCATACATAATAGACCCAATAAAGCGAAGCATATGGAATCTTGCTCATCTGTCTCGCTCGCCGGATGTCGAAGGACAGCAGTTCTTCGAGAGGCCGATGCCATGTGACATTGGCATGAAACCTCTCTTGGATTCATGCATATTGAACCTTTCAATATCTTGTCAATGTCGTTTCTGACTTAATCAATTAACCTTTTTGATCTATCTCTATAGATTTTTATGCCCAAGATATAGCATGCTTCTCCCAAGTCCTTCATTGAGAAACTCCTTTTCAATGAAGTCTTAACATCTTCAAGCATAGGAATGTCATTCCCGATTAATAATATGTCATCCACATACAAAATCGGAGAAATACAAGTGCGCTCCACTAGCCTTCTTCTTGTAAACACAAGGCTCTTCTTCATTTTTGATAAAGTCAAAACCTTTGACTACTTCATCAAAGCAGATATTTCCAACTCCTAGATGCTTGCTTTAACCCATAAATGGATCTTTGAAGCTTGCATACCCTTTTAGCATATTTAGGATCAACAAAGCCTTTGAGGTTGTATCATGTATACATCCTCGGAAAGATTCCCATTAAGGAAGGCTGTTTTGACATCCATCGCCATATTTCATAATCAAAATATGAGCAATAGCTAAAATGATCAGGACAGGACTTGAGCATGGCTACGGGGTGAAAGTTTCATCATAGTCAACTCCTTGAACTTGTTTGAAACCCTTTGCCTAACCAGTGCCTTATAGATCGAACATTTCCATCTCGTCTATCTTTTCTTGAAAATCCATTTGCACTCAATGGTTTTACACCATCAGGTGAATCGACCAAGTTCCAAACTTGATTGTCATGCATGGATTGAATTTGGATCTCATGGATTCAAGCCATTTTTGAGTTTGGGTCCATCATTGCTTCTTCATAAATCGTTGGGCTCATCATTGTCCAACAATAATATGTTATTCCCATATCTAATAGGTACATGGCGTGGCCTCCCACGACCTCGATGAAGTGGAGTCTCTTCCACAGGTTGTACAACACTTTGTACATCTTGTGAAGGTTCGAGGTAAGCAGAACATATTCATGTGATTCTCGAACTTCATCAAGATACATCACTCCTCTTGATTTCTTTTGAGAAACTCTTTCTCCAAAAGACACCATTTTGAGCAACAAAACTTTGTTCTCGTTTCTTTTGTAAAAAGTAATATCCTTTTGTTTCTTTAGGATACCCCACAAAAAGCATTTTTGATTTAGGTGCGAGTTTATCGATTGTAAGCGTTTTACATAAGCCTCACATCCCCATATCTTGAGAAATGACAACATGGGTCTTCTCCGATCCATATCTCATATGGCGTCTTCTCAGCAGTTTTGATGGGACCCTATTCAAAGTGACACGAGCTTTCTCTAGGCGAAACCCCAAAGGATAATGGCGGTCTGTTTGGTGATCATTGGCCGAACCATATCTAATAAAGTCGATTCGTCGTTCGGACACACCATTCCATTGAGCGTTCTGGCGGAGTAAGTTGCGAACGATTCCACATTGCTTTAAATGATCACCAAACTCTTGGCTCAAGTATTCGCCACCACGATCGGATCGTAAGTGTTTTATTGTTTTGCCAAGTTTATTTTGTACTTCGTTCTGAAAACTCTTTGAACCTTTCAAAGTTTCAGATTTATACCTCATTAAATAGATATATCCATATCTCTGAAGTCATCGGTAAAAGTTACAAAATCTGAAACCCACCCTAGCGATCGAGCTCATTGGTCCACATACATCTGTATGTACTAGGGCCAATAATTCACTTGCTCTCTCACTAAAACACTGTGAAAGGGCTTTTGTCATCTTGCCAAGTAAACAAGATTCACATGTTTCAAATGATTCAAAATCAAATGAGGTTAGAAGTCCATCACCATGGAGCTTCTTCATGCGCTTCTCATTTATATGACCTAAGCGACAATGCCACAAAAGGTAGGGTTCAAATCATTAGGCGGTGCCTTTTTACATTAATATTATAGAGAGGTTTTCTTGAGTTCAGGGCGTACAACCCATCCACCATGGGGCAACGACCATAATACATATCATTCAAAATATTGAACAAACAAAGTTCTTTATCAAATCATAACCTTCATGTTCCAAACAAGAAGATGAAATAATGTTTCTACTCAAAGATGGAACAAAATAACAATTATTGAGTTCTAAAACTAATCACGAAGGCAAATGCAATGGGTATGTGCCAACAGCAAGACCAAACAACTCTTGCTTTATTCCCCACGAAGATCCACTTCTCCTTTTGCCAAGTCTCTACTCTTTATCACCCACCATGAATTGCAAATGTGAGCAACAGAACAGTTATCATATACCCATGGCTGAGTGAAGAAGTAGCAAGATTAATTTCTATAACATTAATACAGAAGTGGAAACCACATTTCCATTCTTCTTATCTGCCAGTGCTTTTGCGATTCGTTTCCAATGCCACGATTTCTTGCAATAGAAGTATTGGGTATCGGGTTGAGGGCCAACTTTAAGCAGAAGCTTAGTTTTGAGGCTCGCGATCTCATCTTGAGCCTTGCCCTTGCCCTTGCCCTTGCTCTTTCCGTTCCCACCAAACTTTAGCCTTTCTCTTTTTGAAAGCAATTGTTTTGAACCATCATCACATGATTGGGTTTTTCTTAATGCTTTCCTCATGACCTTGAGCATCCCATGTAGCTTTCGGTTAGGCTCTTCTCCATGCTATTCATATGAAAATTCATAATGAATGGCTCAAAGCTCTGAGGAGGCGGAGAATAACATCGTGGCCAAACCGAGGCTAGGGGAAACTCAAGTTTTCAATCTCCCAATGTAACCAATCATCTTGATCACATGAGGATCGACAGGATGCCTTGACCGACTTACAAGCAAATAAAAGCTTTGAGATACCATACCTCTCAGCTCTTGCTTGATTCCCAAACATGCCCTTCAAGCCCACAATCATATTGTAAGCATCCTGGTCCTCATATTGCTTTTGGAGCTCGAGTCCATTGTGACTAGCATGAGGCAGTGACCTCTGAAGCATTAACATGCTTTTCATATTCAACCCTCAAATTGCAGCGGCATTTTCGGTGGTTCATCAGAATTGGATTCTCTAGAACATAGTCCTTCTTTTCATGCTTGAGAACAATTCTCAGGTTGCGATACCAATCAACAAAATTAGTTCCATTCAGTTTTCCCTTTCCAAAACCGATCTCAAAGCAAAACCGGTGTAGCAGGAGTAGGAGAAGGTGCCATTGAACTACAACAAAAATATGCAAAGATTCTAAGCACTATGTTTATGTAAAACTTTTATTAAACTTTTAATTAAAGACACTCCTATTTTATGTCCTTTTATAGACACATAGTGAGTATTCAAGATCCATATTCATTAAACACTAGTGAGCTTTGGCATCACTACTAGAAATTTAATGACATAGGTAAGCAACACCTTTGCTAATTACATCATATGTAACTCTTGTTTGTTGAGTATGAAAACAAGTAATGAATGCCTCCATCAACTTGACTCATGGCAGTCAGCACCCCCAAGGGCTCACATGAGGGAGGAGCACTTCCCGTATTCGGGTGCCAATTAAGAAACCTGCCTCATGTGTGTTTTCCTAGACACCAATTGTCTTGTATAGGTTCCTTCATTATCAAATCAAATCCCAACCACTTATGTCCTCAAGCCCAAAACCGTTTTGATAGCTCGTTTAAATCTGCCATTGTTATGCGTGATGTGTCCAACACATCCCTATCATCTATTGAGATAGCCATTGATATACTACTTTGGTAGTCATATCAATAACGATCTAAATTCTTGATAGGTGCAACAATTGGATGGACAATTTGATTTAAGATTTTTAACTATAAGGATGAACAAAGATTACTATGAACATAGCATCACATGCAATGAGCATAAAGAAAATAGCAAGGATAAAACACACATCCACGAGAAAATCAAAATAAGTGTGAAATAGCATGGCCCTTAGCATTAAGATCTCCATCATCATGCTTGGTTGTTCACCTAGCCACCTTGCTTGATTTGTTCACCTAGCCATCGTCTTCATCATTATGGATGCAACTCCTTACAACTTTTGATAATGAATTTTACATGAGGGTTTGAAGCATCACAAGTCGACACGCAGGTCGTTATACAATTTAAATAGCCTTATGGCTTAACACAGCACGCAGGCCATGTGGAAATTACATGCATCACATACACATAGGCCATACTATTTCACATAATTCCTGCAAAAGCGAGTTAAACAAAAGCAACCCTCGACTCGGGTCCAGAGGCGCGCACAGCAGAATCAAAGGCCGCTTGGAAATTTTTTAGAGGCATGTCTTCCGCCATGGGAAAACACCCTCAAAATTTCCACGGATCAACCAGATTGACCCAATCCGATCTAATATAATTGGCTTGGTCCCATATGGATACGTTTGAAACCACGATGGCGGTAACCCGGCCGGTAAGGGCAGCGTCGTACCATGAGCGGACTCACCCAAATCAATATTGAATCATTTTGCGCTTACCATGGATCAAGCAGTTGACCCAATCAACTCGATCCGATTGGCTTGGTCCCATATGGATACGTTTGAAACCACGATGGCGGTAACCCGACGGTAAGGGTAACGTCGTACCATGAGCGGACTCACCCAAATCAAGATTGAGTCGGTTTGCACTTTCTCAAACCCTAAATCGATCGATCTCGCCGATGGTTGCGTCACCAATTCATCACATGAACTAGTGAACATGTAATAGATCCAATCTACTAACCTCACATCATATGTGCAACATCCAGATCACAAAACTATACGAGATGGCTCACGATACCCTGTAGGAAAGCGGTATGCTACACTAGCACAAAAAAAACTACCGCGCAACTTGACTACTACGCAAGAAGGATCATAGATAAGATTACCACTAGGCAGCGATTCTGGAATCCTTCGCGTCGATGTAGTGGTTCGTCCTCGCCGCGATCGTTGCGTCGATGTAGTGGATCGTCCTCGCCTCGCCGTGGATCGTCCTCCACGCGCCTGATCGCAGCGGCGTCACCGCGATGATCCACACGTCCGGAGATGGGCGCCGTGCGTCGTGTGCAAGCACCTAGTCGCCGGCGGCGGCGAGAGGAGGAGGCTAGGGTTTCAAGTGAATCAAACCTAAGCCGTGGAAAGCACACTCTGTGCCCTCCCTCCTCCTCTCTTATATAGCCACGAGATGAAACCTAAACCAGGGCCACCGGACATGCTAAGCCCACGAGGTTCATTAATTACGGATCAATCCAAATTAATCGTCCCGACCCATTAAGTGTGTGACCTGCAGGTTCACATACGTTTGGACATGGATTGGAAAACTCCTTTTCAATCCAATAGTTGGTAGCGGCTTCTTGCAAAGTATGCCAACTCCCAAACATCTGTGATCAAATCGAGCAGAACCTATCAAAAGAACTCATGTAATAATCCCTTTGCCAAGTATATGAAGATTGATCTCAAGGCGAAGCATGTCATCCTTTGATGATTCAATCCATCTCGTATCCGTGATATATTAATAAGTTGTGATTGACTCCTCAATCACGGCATGGCCATACACTTTCTTAATCATATCACACGAGTGGCCTTGTCATATATCTACTGTTTCATTGGAGTGGCAAATTCCATCTTATTGCTCACTTCCCTCTGCACGTTTCATAGTAAACATGAAAGCTACCTTTATAACTATCAGGTTAGGAAGTAGTGTTTGATAGCCCCAAGAAAACTATTACACATGTAGGGAATATGACAATCTCGAGTCTTAACGCTACGATCTTAATCTAACGGTGGCGCGAGGCGGCACGAAGGCGGTGAGCGGGCGCGCACGCTCTTTGAGCACATACGCCGCAGTCTTTGAGTTTAACCGATCTTGTTCAAAGATTTTCAAAAGCTTTTGAATTAAAATAATTCGAAATTAGATTAATTCATTTAAGGCAATAAAAATATTAGAAAAATCCAAGAAAATTCTCATAAATACCTTGAAACATTCGAACTTAAATAAAATATTTTCGACAAAACTTCATATTATTCTTATCTATATATAATTAGTTTTCACCAAGGTTCAATATACTTAATTAAAATGAATTCAAATAATTTCGGAAAAATCCAATAAATTGAGAAAATCACAAAAATGCACGTGAGCAAAATTATAGGTCAAATTTTTGGGATGTTACAATCTCCATCGGACATCAAGCCGAGAAAAGGGCGAAGCGAAGTCGTTTCAATCCGCGCAAAGTTGGCTTCCTTCGGTGCCCTAGCGATGAGTCTATCCCCACTTTTCTCTCAGAAAGAAAATTAGCTAAGCACAAACCGGAAAATACTAACGTAGGTTGGACTCTTTACGCTTAGTTTGCGGTTGCTGCTTTTGTGCGCTGCTTATTTTTGGAAGCTGATATGGGAAATCAGTCGTAAAAAATCTAGCAAGCTGATATTAATGTTCGAGAAATGTTGTTATGCAATGGTTGTTCCCTCACATTTCCACTCGTTTCTTCTGCTATTCAGAACGAAATAACATCTCAGTTACAAAGCGCAACCAGCCGCACGCCAAAAACTTCTAAAGAGCAGCTCTACCAAACGTGATCATTATAAGGTCCCTTTGGCTTAAAGTTGAAGTTAAAATAAATGAGTGACTTTTTATGTAGACTTTTAAAAGCCTCTATATAACTAAAAGATAAAAACTATTCAAGATGTGCTTTTTTTTTTTTGCTTTTTGATGGTTGATTTTAGACTAATATCATTGAAGTTAAAGTAAAATTACCCACCTCTATCACGTATAAAAGTTGATTGATTTTAAGATGGTTAAGTCCAAAAGCTGGCTTTAAGCTACAAGCTAAACAGCCTAAACCTAATCAAACAAGACCTAATCAACTAGCATGATTGCGACTTAATCATGCTCTATAGTACTTAGGGATGAAAGCGGATCGGATACGGATGGATAATAGCTCTGCCATATTTGTTTTCATATTTTCTCGGATAGGGATACGAATATGAATAATGGTGAATACAAATACGGAGCGAATACAAATTGAAACGAATACTGTCACTGATATTTATCAGAATATGAAAACCTTTTAAATTATAAACACAAAATAAAAAAAAGTATAATGATCCAAGATTTGTATTCTTTGTATAACTATATTTAAAATAATAAATTATGTATTTATGAGTTTTAATGTATTTTTAGCTACTTATTTAAAATATTTTTCTATTAAGGACAGTAGTGTTTGAATTTTCAAGAAAATTTTAAAGCTTATAAAATATTAAAAATAACTTTTAAAATTTTAGATTATGTTGCAACTTCCTTAAAAATTTCATAATTTTTAGAGTTGGTTTTCAATTTTAATAATTGAAATTTGATTTATGGATTAATTAAATTAGAAAACGATTTTGAAATTCAAAAAACCTTTTTAACCCAAAAGTGTAGCCTTGGCCGAGCTCACGTGTATATCCGGATATCCGATCCATAAATATCTGGATTATCCGAATCTACATTCGTATCCAACAGATAGTGAGCAACTTAATCTATATCCGTATCAAAAAAAAAATCCGTATTCGTTTCGGATCCGATCCTATCCGATAAATATCCGATCCGACAGAATCCGTAACTAAAAATTATTTGGATTGATCGGAAACTATCCGATCTGTTTTCATCGCTAAGAGTACTCTCTTCATTCATTCTTATACGACTTATTTTATTTATATTTTGTGTAAAAATTATAAGACGTGTATGGATATCTGATACTACTTTATGCCTTTTACTTTTTATTTATTTTATTTTCTTTTCAAAGCAATTAAACTGGTCTGTCCGTGATTTCAAAACCTTTAGTAGAAAGGTATTTTAGTCATTTTCGCCGGTATCTCTTCAATCCTACAAAAATCGACCGACGGAGTACCAGTAAAGCAATGGGTGCAGCACGGACAAGCATCCCATGCAGTTATGTGGCAACTGCAATTGCCGTCCGCCGTTCGATCAAAATCCGACGTGCGAGATTTTTTGGTGCGATAGTAATTTACTGTAGCAAACCGTTTTTTTAATCCAGACCGTCGATATTCGAACTGCAAAGGCTGGATCCGTGCAGCACTGGTGTTGCCAAAACGAAGGGCGTGGGCGGGACGGGGGCCCACCCGCATCCCCTCTATGCCCATCAGCTCCTTCCCGGTGGCATAGCCCCACGCGTCAGCGGAGCAGTCAGTCAGGACGAGGGTACTGTTCTTACTCCTCCCTCGCCTGCATCGCCGGGGCTCGGTTCAACGCCCGAATAATGGCGCCAGCACCTCGGGCGCCGACATGTCCTGCCGGGGGCGGGGCCCACCGCCCCGTCACGGATCCCCAGTTCCCCACCTCGACCTCCTCGTCCATCGGGCGCTTGCTCTCTCTCTCGATACCACGGTACGGGAGATACGCTGAACGAGACGACGTCCATGTCCTGCTGCACAGCTGAGATCCAGTATAGCGAAGTTTTTACCGTTTTGGAGCCTGTTAATTTGTTTTTCTTAAAGTAGCCCTCGCGAATTTTTTTGACAAACTGATCCTCGGGCGCGCGAAAACAGTTTTTTTTTCTGGCTAGTTATGTGAAAAAAATGTATTTTAATTTTATCGAGATGTATGAATGCATTACAATAGAAAAAATTGAAAACGGTTGGATTACGAAAAATAATTCTACGAGTAGTTCTAAACTAATTTGTACGTCGGCTAGTTCTACGACGATTTATTCAGAACTAGCCGACGTATGATTTTTTCATGAAATTAAACTAACTGTACGTACAAGTTTTGACATGAAAATTTGTTCGCGGAATTATTTTTCAGATTTGATAGAAAAACAATTTGTACGACGGTTACTTCTAAAAAAATAATTCCGCGAAAAAATTTCCATGTAAAAATTTGTACGTACGATTAGTTCTGTAAAAAATAATTCTGCGAAAAATCGTACCTCGATTAGTTCAGAAAAATCGTCGTAGAACTAGTTGATGTACAAATTATTTTAGAACTACTCATGAATTATTTTTTGAACTAACCGTCGTACAAATTTTTTCTATTGTAATGCATTCATATAACTCGATAAAATTAAAATGTATTTTTCCCATAATTAGCCTCCTCACGAAAAAACCGAAAATCATCAGTGCATCTGACACTCCCGATCCATTGCATCTGCGGCCTCTATTTTTTGTTTTTTGTTTTTTTCGACACGTGTGTCGGTGAAAGCCGGCACCCTCGATCCGCGCTTCTATGTATGCAATGCCTCGGCGATGTTTTGGGGCCTAGGGCGATTCTGTAAATAAAATTTCGCAGAGGCTACTTTAAAAAAACAAATTAACAGACTACAAAGTAAAAATTTCAGTATAGCCCAGTTAGGACAGTAATTCAAGTAGTCCACAGAATATTTATTGTAGTAAAACACTGTTTAACAATACGAACTGTCGGTATATCGATCGGACTATTCTATGCTTACGAGGACCATAACTTAGCGGTTTTTAAAAACTGCATGGGATCACTATCCCTAGCTCCAAACGTTTTGAGCTGGGACTTTATTCTTATATTGCGTCCATTTTAGGTTTCTATATTTTCATCAAGATTGTTTGTTTACTCTAAACTAGGATAGTAAATAATATTAAAAATAACTAAAGATGAGACCTATGAAAAAGAAGATAGTTAAAAAAAATTGACTTTAAATTGTATATTGACCTATATTTAGAAACAAAATTTGTCTCATCTTTAGTTATTTATAATATTATGCCAAGTGTTCGGAAACATTTTGTCCAGATATTCATGCCCGATGGGTACCAAGATCATGACTTAGATTATGGTTCATCGCTATTCGTGGAAATTGCACGTTTGCACGAAGATTTGCTTTGAGATCCGTGCACATTCTCATGCTCATGGATTCAGCAGGTAGTTCAAAAGGTCTAGATCTCGATCTCGACCTGACCCTGATGAAAGTTCATGGACGACTGGACGGTGACCGAGGGCATGTTTGGTTTTACTTACTCGCCCTCTCTCGGTCTTGATGGGACGATCAAGAACCAGAGATGGGGCGAGGGTAAGCTAGATGATTAGCAACAAATTAGGCTTGGGTAGACGTGAAATCGAGTAGTCGAAATGGAGCACCATGGTATCTAGACACTATGATTTCAAATACGCAAATTCAAGCTATATTCAAGTATAATTTTCAAAAATTTCAATTTTAGGGTATATACCCATCTATAACAATTCAAATGAAACACATAACTTTGAAACAATATACTCGAATTCAAAGATTTTGAACGAGTTTGAATCACATGCTTTGCTGATTAATATATAAAATCAGCACATACCTACAATCAAACTAACATAAAAAAGAGAAACTCTAGTTTGAATTTCAGTTCAAACTTGTTTGAACTAGTTAGTAAACTGGTTAAACTCAACATCCTAAAGATTTCAAATAAATTCACATGAAAATACATAGGAAAAATATCCTTTATAGATCATAGTGCTCAGGCACCATGGTGTCAGAAGTAATTATACTATATATATATATATATATATATATATGCATGCGTGTGTGTATTATCCGTATATCTCTACTACTTCTAATTTGGAGTTGGTGGCGGTCCGTTCTCCACCCTTAACCCACCTCTATAAAAACAACCACAGTAGAAAAAACGGACCGACCAAAAAAACAAACAATGCTTCTTTTTTGCTCCGCCCGACCACCTCTTTTTCCTCACGTCACCCGCAACAAAGAGATTTGACGGAGATGGGTGACGACACCGTGGCCTTGCTCGCCGCTGCTCTATGCTGCATGCCTCTTTGATCTCTCGTGCTGCGTGTGGGCTTCTCGAGGTTACCGTCCCGATGGAGGAAGAGAAGGCGGGGACGCGGAGGAGGAGGACCAGTAGCAGCCCAACTTCTTGGACCGGACTTCTCGACATCTGGGACCCATCCCCGCGCTCCGTGGTGCGGCTGCCTCTTCTGCGAGGCACCGAAGGTGAGCGAGGCTTACGGGCTTGGTAATGATTGGTTAACTTTTGTACTTTTGTAATCGGGAGAAATAAATGTTTGATTTTGTAGTAAAGTTTTCGTTATTGCTTAACCTTTATATTTCGTTAACAATTTATTTTTAAGTAGCAACGTATGGGCCTTTGGACTAGTCTTTATCTATTTTTGACCCAAATCCGTCACATATCATCTCGTATCCATATTCGAATAATCTATATTTGTATCCTTATCAGTACTAGGCTACCTCGTATATAAAAATATAGATTAAAATATGAGAACAATAATATCGGCCTCTATGCGATCTGCTTTCACCTTATTAGGCTCGGAAGGCATTCATCAATTTGGTGGCAACACCGACGTTAATGGCCGCGTAGGTGACAAAGGGAATGGTTAAGTAGTGTGGCGATGCACGTAACAACATCTGCAGAGGAAACATGATAATATGGAGTACAGGGCTATACACGCACATACATATATACAGTGGCGAAGCTAGGTCTCAAATCATCGAGCTACAGCCGAGATCTAGGATCAAAGGTTACGGACTTATCCACCAAACTATGATCAAGAACAGTTGGTCCAACCAAAGGTTTGACCATGGGTCGAATCTGCCCTTATATATATATATACACCCATCACATGTGTTAGGACTTTTTGTAGTGATTCTACAATGTCACGGAACACGAGTACATAGTATTATGATTAAAGGTCTGTTTGGAAGAGTTGTAGTTTTTTTTTGAAAAGCTGACTTTTGGTGTTTTTTTTACTAAAAAACAGCTTTAATTTTTTTTATAAGAGACTGTTTGATAAATAGCTAATTTCTCTTAGCAATAAGTTGTAAAAGCTGATCTAATCTAGCTTTCAGCTTTTAGCTTTTGCTAGTTATGTATACCTTATAGTTTATAAAAAAACTGCTTCAAAGTTAAATTATTTAACTTTTAGAACCTGAAATTGGCTTAAAGTCCCTCAACAAGTTCTAAATACAAGTACCGTGTCTATCACCCTCGTCGAAGATACGGCAAATATGATATGGAAAAAACACTCATACTAACTGGCCGAAGATACGGCAAATATGATGCTGCGCAGCTAGGGGGAAAAAAACTCATACTAACTACGGCCCATCCGTCTTATGAAAAAATGGTTCCGGTTTATGCATACTCGTGTCGTTTTTTGTTTTTTTGGTCTAAAACTTTTTACATCTGTTGGCGTCAAAAATTTGAAGTAGGGTTTCTGACAACAGCACAAATGACGAACACCTGGTTCAAAGCGTGCCAGTCGATTTGATCTGTAATCGACAAGGTAAAAATATAAAATTCACTCAAAGCCGATCGTCAAGATCAATCGGCTTAGACTCAATCAGTTTGAAGCCGATTAAATCAAAATAAAAGGGAGGTAGATCTATTCTGAAGAAGGCGAAATAAATCGAACCTGGAGCGTAATTTGAAGAAGATCAACAATCGGCGATGCGCAACTTTATTGATCGAAATCGAATTACAAAGGCTAAATTACAAGAACTACTCCTAGTCGACAGGAAAAAGTAATGTAAATTGGTGTGTTTGATTATGTTGGATCCTTTTGCAGCTCGCTCTGGCCCTTCTTTTATACCCGTCGGTCAATCGTGTCCTATTACAACACGTTACAAAATCTGATCCGTATCGGTCTTATTTCGGATAGCTTTTCCTCAAAGATCTTGTCGTTGCCAAATATCTCCAAATCTTTCCAAATTGTCTATTAGTTACCGTATGTTGACTTTCTTGCCGATTTTGACTAGACTTAACAAATTGTGCAAACAACACCAAATATCCTTTAGAGAAGAGTTTGCAATCGGTAGAGGTAATGCATGTAAGAAAGAAGACCACATTTATTTCATTACTCTACGGTCTACACACATACGTAGAACTAGAACAACATCGGAGACGAAAGAATGTAGCAATTAACCATGAATGCATCAACTGTCCGGACGGAACAAGGAAAAACTCGGTACTTATTTAGAACGCAAGAATATTAATAGAAATATGATATGGAACTGTTTAATTCCTGCGCAATTTGAACGAGGTTAGTTTCTTCTCCGAGAGCTTAGGCTCAGCTTGCTGTTGTTGTCTTGCGCTTGTTTTTTTTAAGTTGATGTGGAAAGCAAGTTATGAAATTAAAGTTAGTTTTTTCTATGCAATGGTTAATTGGTTATCCTCTCACATTTCATCTCACTGGTAATCGTGCACGTGCAACGCGCATCTCAACAAATATAAATTAAGAGCTATTTTACTATATACTAAATTCAACATGAATCGTTCATTCTTTTGATCCAATAGATCAGATTAGCTACAATTTATTTATATTTCCTCTAGTAGTAGAGTAATAGAAATACCCTTAACAAATCAACGGTTAGATCTGATTTTTCTACCCACTATATACTATTAGTATAATGCACCGTAAATTTTTCTAAATTAAACCAAAAGATTGCAAACACAAGAAACTTCGCAGCCATATTCATCATAGTACAATATTTAGAAATGCTTGCAAAGGAAAATTGTATGGAGCTTACAGTAACACATCAAGCATACATCAGTTAAAGGTGCCAAAAGAAAAGGAGTATAAGATTAATAAAAGACCACGAAGCATATATCACTTCAATCTTTCTTTTTGGAGAGGAGCATACATCAGTTCAAGATAGGATTACGTTAAAGATAGGATTATGTTAAAGATAGGATTATGGTAGCTTATCTATAGGGCTCGTATCAGGAGTTGATTGCCATTAACATTCTGATGGAACTTGTATTTTGTGCACCACCTAAGATTTTAAAAAAAAAAGACAGGCAAGCTGAGATTATATTAGATAGGGAAGGAAACAAGAGTGCAATGGTGCATCAGGCTGCACCACCGGGAAGAGGTTACAGAAGAGAGGAGAAAAGAAAAGATAGAAGAGAATCGGAAAAAATCAATTATGCCGTTGGATGAGTTTTTTCAAATCCTTTGCTCCTGCAGTGATTCAGTTTGCAGCCTCGTCCTTGATGGACTGGAGAATGTCATCGCTGGTTTTGCATATGTTTCTGAAGACTCTGTTATTTCGCTCTCTCCACCATTGCCAACATGTGAGAACAATCAAGGTTTGGACGCCTTTTCGAAATCCGTCTTGCCAGTTTAACAGGTGCAGGCTCCACTATTCGAGGTTAGTGGCCAGTTCCCATCGGTCCGGAAGAAGGGACGGCAATTGGGCCCATCGGGCAACTGCAGCCCACAAGTGTTGGACCCGAGGGCAATCTACGAACAGATGATAAACAGTTTCCAGGTTTCACTAGCACATCTGACAGAAATAATGGTTGGGCCACGCCCTTCGTTGCAAGCGCTGTGTAGTCCAAAGCCGATCTTGGAGCGCCAGCCAAAAGAATACTTTACAACACATTAGTCCCCACGCTGACCAAATTGTAGTATGGAAGGATTTATAGGTGCTTCCTGCAAACTGCATGTGGTATGCTGAAGAAGCCGTGTAGACACCGGTGGGGCTTTGCATCCATATTATGTCATCCTGAACTTCTAGCCGCAGAGAGATCGATTGTATTTGCAGTCATAAGTTGACATATTCAGATAGAAGATGGACTGTTAGGTTGTGCCGAATATCCCAAATCAGTTGTTGTTTAACAGAGCGTTTGCGACCGATCTTGCTTTTCATCTGGAGCGCTTAAAGAGAGCTGGCACCAGCTACGAAGGCGCAGAGCCATGAAGCCCTTTGTCGGTCCAAAAGGATGTTGTCCGATCATTTCCAATGGTAATTTTGGTGGCTGCAGAAAAGAGCTGATGATTGGTGCGGTCACAAGGTATCGGCGTTCAATCCACGATGCATGCAGGGCCATCCAATGGAGCCATAACTAGCGTAAGTGGAGCACTATGGCAAACCTGTCTAGCTCGAGAAATCCTAGTCCCCCCCTTTTGAAAGGGCGGTAGATCGTTGTCCGGCGACTGCGATTGCCGCTATGAAGATCGTGATTGCCCGCCCAAAGGAATCTTAAATGCGAGTTGGTCAAAATCTGAGATGAATTTCTTAGGTACCCCACCGCAGTCAGTAAATTGGAAGTGAGGACAGAACCGATTTAACCAAAGTGAGGCACCCTCCCATCGTCAGATGGCTCTCTTGCCAGCCTGCCAGTCGTCGTGCTACTTTATCTGTGATGGGTTGTAGGTCGGCACGACGCAAACGACCCAAGGCGAGCGACATGCACAGGTATTTGATAGGGAAAGTCAAAATTTGTCCGTTGAAGGGCTGCAAGACGCTTTGAAGGTTTAGGTCATCGCCTCTAATTGCAGCTATAGTGCTCTTCTGCATGGTTACTTGGAGGCCAAAGTCCTCGCCGAAAAGCCTGAGGATGGCAATGGTTGCCTGTAGCTCTTCCTTGACCGGGTTAAGGAATATAGCCGCATCGTCTGTGAATAGGGATACTCGGAGCGACAGAGCACACCCTCTCAAGGGAGATAGGACGCCGTCGTGAGTGGCTTTGGTGAGGATGTAATGCAAATGGTCGATGGCTAGCAAGAAGAGATAGGGCGATAGTGGGTCGCCCTGCCTCAAGCCACAGCGGTGTTTGATTTGAGGTCCGGGCACCCTATTGAGGAGGACTGAGGAGGTGAATGTCGCAAAGAAGATTGACAGCCATTCTCACCATCGGGGGCCAAACCCTCGGACTTGTAGGAGGTCCAGGAGGTATTCCCGGAGACAGAGTCAAAAGCTTTACGAATGTCGGCCGGCAAGAGTAAGGTGTGCAATTTCGATGGTAAGCTCTTGCGCAATTTTGGACCCACAAGAAGTTGTCCTGGATACATCTCCCTCTGATGAAGGCACTCTGTGAATTTGAAGTTAGCGAGTCTATGTGCTTGGAGAGGCGCAGTGCTAAAACCTTTGTGAGGATTTTTGCAACTGAGTGGATGAGACTGATTGGTCCGAAGTCTACGGCGGAGCCCGAGTCCTCTTTTTTTGGGATTAAGACAATGGAAGCTGTGTTGAGGGGTTCAGACGCTCGAATGTGGCAATTTTGGACACAACCTAAAACGGCCATGATGTCATGCTTGACGATTTCCCAACAGTGTCTGTAGGAGATGCCAGTGAAACCGTCCAGACTTGGGGCTTTTTCCACAGGCAGCTGGTGAATTGCGTGCAGGACCTCGTGCTCTGAGAAAGGTGCCTCGAGGTCGACAACATTGTGGATGGGAAGGTTTAGGCTTTGCGAGTTTATGATTTTGGAGCGTGTGATCTTTTCGCCTAGTAAAGATGAGAAATGGTGAGACAGCACACGTTCCTTATCTTCATGTAGGGTAGCTATGCCATGACCATAATTAAGGGACTATAAAATTCTTACGATGCCTTCCATTTGCCCTTAGGTGGAAAAAGCGGGTGTTTGCATCCCCTTCCTTGAGCCAAGTGATGCGGGAAGCCTGCCTTTTGTGTGCTTTTTCGACAGCTGCCAAACAAAGGGTCCTTACTTTGAGTGCTTTTCGAAGGCCGCATTCGGCCTGGGTGAGTTCCCTTGACTCCTGAGCAATGTCGAAACGCAGGATGAGCACATTTGCTAGGAGGAACTGGAGCTTGGTGTCACTCAGGATTGAGGAGCTCCATGCGCGAAGCTCCTTTGCAGTCGCATGAAGCTTGTGCGTCAGTCGCTTAAGCGGTCGGTGTGTATGCTAGACTCAGTCCATGCCCGCTGAACGACTTGGAGAAAAGCTGGGGCCGGGCCGAAATTCTCGAACTTGAAGGACCGAGGTTTCGGGGCTATTTTTTGGCGAAGTAGTGGGTAGTGGTCGGACATGGATATGAGAAAGCACCTACAACGGATGATCGAGAACATGACGTCCCATTCATGGTTGCGAAGACCGGTCGAGCTTAACTAGAGACAGTCACTTCGCTTGTTGCTCCATGTATACCTCTGTTTTGGAGAGGGACCTCCTTGAGGTGACAACAGTTGAGCATCACCCGGAAAAAGACATTAAATGGTGGTTTAGATTGTTGTTATTTTTATCTCTTGCTTCATAAATCGGTTAAAATCTCCAAGGACAAGCCAAGGAAGTTGAGGCTAAGGTGCCAAAGAGGCGAACTCTGAAGGAAGGAGGGTTTGTTGATGTCTTGAGCGGCCCGTAAGCGTGGTTAGCAAGAAGGGTGTATCGTCATCCCGAAAGGAGATGCGAGCTGTTAGGGAGTACGATTGATTTACAGTGCCGCCATGTGGACCTTGTGATTGTCCCAAAGTAGCAACACTCCACCCCTGACACTTTGGGCCAGCAGATAGCGTGCGTTAGATAGACGCTGCCTACCAATTTTGAGTGCTAACTACTGATCAATGCACTGAAGTTTGGTTTCCTGGAAATAGGCAATGGTGGGACGGACGGCCTCAATGGTCTGCCGCACAGCCGCATGTCTAGCTGGCCCATTGAGGCCACAGACATTCCGGTTGAGAACAGAGCAATCACGCATAGATGTCTAAAAGATAGACGGAACCATGCAGGAGATGAAGTAATACAAAAGGCGTGACATAAGTAGCATGGTAGGCGATGAGAGAGTACGAAGAAGCAAAAGCGATTACGGTGAGCGATAGGTCTTGCATACTCGAACTCGACCAGAGACGCAAAAGTAGGGCAACATGAAAAATGAGAAGCTACGAGCGACGGAGTAAAATAAGCGCAATGCGAGTTTGAGCGTCTGCCACGATCGATTCCACTTCCGACAAGGACACGATGGTGAACAACTTTGGCCACGACCATCAAGGCAACGAGATAGCACAGTGGTAGCAATGACATTGTTCGAGAGCGGCTCATTGAAAAGATGTGAAATTGTTGCACTTCTTACGGGTGAACTCGATCCGCTTCGTGACGCGAAGCCAAGGCGTTGGGTTAGGAGCTCCTCCGCCATTTTTCTTTGTCGTAATGCTCTAGTCTTGGAGGCAAGTCGAAGGTGTCTTTGTGGTCTAGTTCTGTGTCACTCCCGTCGTACTGGAAGGAGCTGCAGGTCACGTGCTCGTGGGTATGCCGCTTGAGTCCCATGGAGAGGAAGGATCGGCTCGGGCAGTTGTATGAAGACTTCGTGAAGGAAGGTCTCGGCAGCTGTGGTCGGATGCACTCCAAGACCAACAGCCAGCCCGTTTGGGACCTCAGCAGATGCCGACAACACAGGCAGGATGTGCCATCAAAAAGCAAGCGAGCAGAACCCGAGGTATGCAGCGAGTCGTACAACACCGATGAAGGCAAGACAGGAGACCTGGCTGTAGCATGTAGCAGCTTGGGTTCTTCTTCGTCAATCATTGGGTCAATCCAGTTACCTGAAGGAGTGTGTGGGGGCCATCTTGTGTGATGCAATGTTAAGAGTAGGTAATTTAAAAGAAGCAAATTTAAGAGAATGTAAGTTAAGAGTTCTTTTGTACATGCAAGGTTAAAAGAATCAATATTGCATACAAGACCAATCAATATTGTTCAACAAAGTGCGATAATAAGAGCAAGATGTAAATTTGTTTGTGGTGCTCTCGAAATCGGGCAAGTTTGAAGATTTTGAATCTTCAATCTCAACCACAAATGGGCTAAACAATCAATTTAACAAATACAACCTTGAACCCTTACCACCTTATCATGCACATTAAAGAATTGAAATCTTAGCCAAACAATGTAGCATGCAAGCACAGATGGAATGGTATTGTGTTTGAAGGGGACATCCAACTAAATAAAAAGTTTAAATATTGCATAGTGTTATCTTTGGATCATAGAAGCCCATAGTGCTAAGGCTATGGAAAGATGGAATAAAATAATAATGGAAAGATTACTCCTCCAATCGGTGACTAACATGCAAGGCCAAAGGCTAATATATGCTTTCAACTTTCATTGAGAATCAATGTCCTTTCAACTTTTATTGAGAATCAATGTCTACATTTGAATTTTGAATTAGTGTTGATTATATTAAATATGAATCAATACTTATTAGCATGCAAGTCTATCGGTCCATGGCCAAACTCGCTAAATTAACTATTGAAATCATTACTTCACCCATTATCATCATCGAGCAATGAGAAGGCACCAAGGTGGAGTTTCCATGACATAAACAGAAAAGGTACAAAATGAAAAATAACTGGACTAAGAAATTTTGTTCTAGTGATACCACTTCGATGATGTTTTATCACTTTATCTTTCCATAACTGCAAATTAAGCAACTTGAACGATTTTAATTGCTGAACAGCATCTTGAATAGCCTCAATTTAAGCCACTATACTACACGTTCATACATCACATAAGCTAAAATAAACCAATAAATTAAAACTACATAATAAAACAGCATTTGTGTTCTTATTTTTGTTTAGACTCAAGCATAGCAAAAAATGAAACAGAATACCTCCAAGCCGAGGGGGGAGGGCACGGGGAGGAGGAGGGCACCACCAGGGAGGGCATGGCCGAGGAGGGAGGGCACCACCAAGGCCGAGGGTGCGGACCGGGGAGACACCACCAGGGGAGGGCGCGGTTGGGAGTTGCCACCAAGCGAGGGAGGCGCCACCGGGGAGGGAGGAGGGCACCATCGAGGGTGAGGGTGCGGACTAGGGGAGACACCAGCGAGGGAGAGGCGCGGTCGGGAGTGGCCACCATGTGGGAGGGCGTTGCCGAGGGGCGTGGGGAGGGTGTCACTAGAAGGCCACGAGCGCTAGCTAGGTTGCAAACTAAGTGTGCGGGACTTAGTGAATGGCAAGCGTGAGGGCAGCGGGTGGATAAGGGGACATCGAGATAGTTCAAAGATTGAACCATCGTGATGAGGGCTAGGCGCAAAGAACGCCAAGGGCCAAGGGGCTTGGCGCTATCCCAACAGATTGGGCTTGGGCAAATGCAGGATAAAGTCATCCCAGACGGTTCAAGCCGAGCAAATGCGGGATGAGTCTTTTTCTTTTTTTCTGTCAATATATATTTAAGTTTGTATCATCTATACATTTATTTAAATTTGTGTCATTATTTATAATACATACGTGAATGAATTAGTGTTATAATACAAACATATATTCATATGTTATAATTAATTATAATATATACATCTCATTAATTATAATACATACATCTCATTTAATTATAATACAGAACACTTGAAATAAACATGACGACCTCATGACAACTCCACTTGATTATTCTTTTGTACAAAAATTAACCCTTCACGGTGATCAACACGTGTGTAGCTAGCTTCCTCTGGTAGGTCTTCCTGGATTGTGACGCCGGTACCAATAGGAGGCAACTCGTCAAACTGATTGTATTCTTCCTCATCTAACACATTCTCGACTCTGACAATCCTTCTTGTTCCCTGAAGAACAACGTAACCAATAGGTCAGTTACGTAGAAGACTTGAACAACTTGGTTAGCGAGAACAAATGGTTCATCTTGGTATCCGACACGTTTGAGGTCCATAGTTATGACATCGTACTTGTCAACCTTCATGTGCTGTAGGTTAACCCAACAGCCCCGAAATAAGGGGATCTTGAATAGTACGTAGTCGAGCTCCCAAATTTCCTCAATGAACCCATAATACGAGCTCCTCGTTGATCCAGCGGTATTCAGCGCATCAACGTGAACACCGTTGTTCTGGTTTGTGCTCTTCATGTCCTAATGTCTCGTGTAAAATGTGTACCCATTTAAGTCGTATCATTTCCATGTTATAACCGTAAATGCTGGACCTTTTGCCAACCATGTCAGCGTATCACCTGACGAGCTTCTAATGATGAGTTGTCGCTCCTTGAATCATATGTTGAATTGGAGGTTATGCTGTCTGATGATGCAGTACTCCTGCCGCGACAGATTCTCTTGCTGTAGCCAATTCTTGTGCTCATCGATATACGGGGCCACAATAGCCATGTGTTGCAAAACTGTGAAATTGCTTTAGTGCACGCAACCGGATTAGGCATGATTGCTTTCCTTCTGATATTCCCGATGCCCTGGAGCCTCCCCTCATGGCGGGATCGAGGCACACCTATCGGTTCGACCCGAGCCATGTAATCCACGCAGAATTCGATGACCTCTTCGGTTGCATAACCTTCGATAATGCTACCCTCCGGTTGAGATCAATTCCGTACGTAGGACTTGAGAATTCCCATGTACCTCTCAAACGGGTATATGCTACGTAGTAACACAGGCTCACACATCTTTATCTCCCTCACAAGGTGAACAATGAGATGGACCATGATATCGAAAAACAACGGAGGGAAATACATCTCAATATTACACAAAGTTATGACCACCTCGGCCTGGAGAGCATCTAGTCCTTCGGGATCGATGACATTACGAGCAATTGTGTTAAAAAAACAAAGCCATGTGATTGTCTACCGGACCTTACTCATTAAAATACTTCTAATTGTCACAGGGAGCATTTGTGTCATAAACACATGGCAATCATGAGACTTCATGCCAGCCAAACTCAAATCTTGCATCGAAATAAGCCTCTTCATGTTGGACGAGTAACCGGATGAAACTTTCACACCATACAAGCACTGGCACAGTTCAGTTCTCTTGGCCTTGGATAGAGTGTAACAAGCAGGTTCGTAGTATGTTCGGCCTTTATCGGTCTCTTTCGGTGCTAACTCAGGTTTTACCGTTAATGTTCAGTAAGAGACCAATCAAGCTATCACAGGCATTCTTCTCTACGTGCATCACATCGATGCAGTGCCGAACTTCTAGGTGCTCCCAATAAGGCAGGTCCCAAAATATTGATCTCTTCTTCCACGTGCTCTTCTCACGGATCCTCGATTTACGTCCCTTTCCAGGCCAGTTCTTAACCATATCATGAATGTTTTTCCGGTTCAAAGGCTTTGGAGGTAAACCATCTTCGGTCATGCTGTCAAATTGTTTAATCATCTTGCGGTATGGATGATTCCTCCGAAGGAACATACGGTAACGCATGTACACGATTTTGCACGAGTGATTCAGCCACACACACTCGGTATCATCCAAGTAGTGAGTACATGCTTTGGCTCCTTTTGTACTCTGTCCCGATAGGTTAACAAGGGCAGGATAATCATTTATGGTGTAGAACAACAAGCAACGCAAAATGAAGTACTCTCGTTTGTGAACATCCCATACCTGCACCTCAGGAGACCACAATGTGTTCAGATCTTCCACCAATGGTGCTAGGTACACATCAATATCGTTCCCAGGTTACTTCGGGCCTTCGATGAGTATAGACATCAATATGTACTTTCGCTTCATACACAACCAAGGAGGAAGGTTGTACACACGAGATTCACGGGCTAAGTGCTATGGCGGTGCTCATGTTACCGAAAGGATTCATTCCATCCATACTCAATCCGAACCTTATATTCCTCGGATCCATTGCGAATTCTTCAAACCTCCTATCGATGTTTCTCCTTTGTGTGAATTGGTAGGGTGTCTAATCATTCCATCATTCTTACACTCATCCGAGTGCCACGAAGCAATTTTGCCTCTTTCGGGTTCGCAAACAAGCGCCGAATGGGGAATTATAGCGATACCATGCCACCTTAGTGGAGATCCTTTCTTCACCTCCATGACCTCGTCGTCATCATCCGATCTATCTTTACGCTTGTCTTGGGATGCGTTGCACACCGGATATACATGCAAGTTTGCGTACTCATTGCGGTAGAGGATACAGTCGTTCGAACAACCATGTATTGTTTCTACTTCCATTCCCAAGGGACAAAGAACCTTTTTAGCTTTGTAGGTGGTTGTCGGCAACTCGTTTCCCTCCGGAACCATATCCGCTAGCAGACCTAAAAGCGTTGTGAAACTCTTGTCAGACCAACAGTTGCTTGCCTTTAATTTTAGCAGTTCCAGCATGAATGACAACCTTGTGTATTTGGACTTGCAACCTGGGAACAAAGGTTTCTCCGAGTCGTCCATCAAGCCCCAAAATTTTACGTAATCCCGCTCATCATGGCTCCCTTCTGCATCCCATAGCATCTGATCCAGATTGTCATCATGAAACCTATCCTTATTGAAAGCACGATCGATATCATCCGAGATATCGTTGACTTTGTTGACAATATCCGAGTATCGTTGACTTCATCGACGATGGTAGTACTACTTGGTCCTGCATAATCTGCTCTTCACCGTGGATGGTCCAACATGTATACCCCTTTTGAAACCCGTAGATTCAAGTGTGCTTCTATACGCTCTGGGTTTGAAACATCATCAATTCTCATGATTAATGCATGGACAAGGCATAAATTCCCCCTTGTTCAACATATCTTCCTCTCTGACTCTTCTAAAAGCGGAGACACCATTAATGTACTCGGCGTCATACGGTTCTCAGCGTACATCCAACTTCGGTCCATCTACGCTGCATATGTAACAATAGGTGTTAAATAATGAATTAAGTACACTACGAGTGCATATGGGGACATATGCTATATATAGGCTATATTTCAACTTGCCGATTAACTTACATATGTAGCTCCTAACATCAAAAGAACGAATGGATATGTAAATATATGCATGTAAGCTACATCTTTAATGTAATGCAATTAAAACCAATTACTAATTTAGATCAAAAGAACAAATGGATCTACACAAAGCTATAGCAAATGTATCTACTTTACATCACAGAGAACAATTAAATGTATCTATACCAAGGTAGATCTAGAAACTAACTTGACTTCATTTCCCTCTTTACCAAGCTAGATCTTAAATATAATGCAATTTGAACCAATTACTACTTTACATCACAGAGAACAAATGGATATACACCAGGATAGATGTAGAACCCAGCTTCATTTCCCTCTTTACCAAGCTAGATCTAAAATATAATGCAAATTTGAAGCAATTACTAACCTTAGATGGCCTAGAGCACAAGGATCTACAATTACACCTCCAAATCTAGGGTCTCTTTCACCAGAACGCCTCTCAATCACAGCCACCTCAAAAATATCTAGGAAACCCTAAAAATACAGAGGAGGTCGAAGCTTCTTATTTAGAAGAATTGATCATATGGTTTTATCCACAAACCGTCTGTGATGTTCCCAAAGCCTTTCGTCTTCTCAAGACAGGCGTAGTGTTTTGAGTTGATCATTTTGTGTTCCGAGATAATTAAACCATCTGTTCAAATTCCACTTTGAAGACCGTGTTCCAGGAGTTTCGTTTCCCAATGCAGATCATTAATTGCACTTCTGCGATGATATATACTCGATCGATCGATAGCATTCCGCATCCCCTCCTCGATCGATTGATCATTAATTGCAATTTCCTTCGACGCCGCCATGAGCAACAAAAAAGACATCCCTCCTCTATCGACTCCGCCGCCTGGCCTCCGACGATGGCTCCGCCACCGTCACTACCTTCGCCTCCAGTACTGCGGACTAACCCTCTGTCACCGCCACTGTCTTCACCTCCGAGACCCTTGTGGCAATGGTTGCGGTGCCACGTCAGTACCATATTAATGAATCCGCCAGCCAGTTCATCGCTCGCCACCTCGGGCAGTATCGCTCCCTCCGCCTCAAGTGTAGTCGTCGGGCAGAAGCGTTTGCCACCAACATCAATCTCCGATGACGACAACGACCACGATAGCTACGACTCGTCGGAGGGTATAGTGACGGTGGGAGCTAGAGGATGACCTAGACAGTCGGTTCGGCGAGGACCCGATGGTCGTAGTGATGACTCTAACGACGGCGGCGACTCTGGTGATGCTTATATATATTGTGATGCTTATATATATATGATGCTTCATTTCTTGTTTTGAAAGATTAACTAGGTGGCTAACCATCATAGGCGGTTTGTGGATAAAACCGTCTATGATATTTTCCTCATCACATATGGTTTTATCTACAAACCTTTTGTGAAGTTCTGCTTTCATCACAAGCGGTTTGTGAATGAAACCGTCTGTGATGAGCCGAAACACATCATAGATGATTTTAAGTAAAAAGCGATCGATGATAGCGTGTCTAATATAACCCCTTTTGTAGTAGTGTCACATGTAAATTCATGTTAATCTTGACTTAATGAGATATTGAATTATGGTCGGTAGCCACTGTTGTAAAATTTATTGTATCATGGCTGGGTGTGCCATTGGTCTTGGTTAAATAAAAATATTTTTCCTCAGGCAAGTGATCGTGTAGTAAAGGGATGTTTTTAGCACATTTGGGATGTGAATGTCTTGCCTGAAACAACTTAAGAACTTAATCTTGTGCGCCATTGAACTGGGCCTAACCATACAACCACATGTCTGGTATGGGACAGACCTAACTGATTACTTTGCAATAGAAGGATCGAAATGGCAATCAGAGGGGGGTGAATGATCCCAAATAAAATCTTTCCTCACTCAAAGTACTCCAAACAATCTCGCAATAAAAATTTGAAACACCCAAAGATTTTCGTTCAAACTGGTGCTTCTTAGATTCGCACACCCTCTAAAACCCGAAGAACTAGACAACTATGTGTACCTCTAGCTACATGGTTGAGAACCATGAACCATGTTAGGGATGTTTTCATCATAATCCTGGTTGTCAAGTGTCCAAACAAAAAGGAATCAATTCCGGAATTGTCCTCACTTGGAGCAGGTGGTTGGTGAGTTTCATTGCTCTGAATTTTTTGGGAATTTTTTTCCCTTTGAGCAGTTGAGTCGTGAAACAGTCCACCAAAAATCACATTAAAAAGCTTTGTATAATAGACATGAAAAATCAAGTATTATAGACAGTCAGGAACTTCGACCAGAAAGTTTGAGGCTCGGTTTTCACTTCATAGCACTCAAACGGTGCAACTAGTGGACTCACAAATTTTTCTAGAGATGGATATATGAGTTACGCACCTTCTCCAATAAGAATAACTCAAAAAGGATTTTTTTAGATTTGTCTAAAAATCAAAGACTGACTGCTGCGTGAAGAACAAGTTCTAGACAGAATGACAATTTGATAGAAAACTTGATCTTTAGTCCAACTTGATAGAAAACTTGATCTTTAGTCTATCTTAGGGTGCAAGAGAAGTGTAAAACCATATAAACACCCTCAAGAAATCCATATAAACACCCTCAAGAAATCTTAGAACGATAGCATTTAGAAGGAGGGGAGGCAAATCCAAATTCTGAGAAAGTAAATTGCGAGAATGTAAATACGGGAAAGTAAATGCTGAATTTAAATTGCGTAAAGTAAAGACATAATGTAAATGCGCAATTTAAATTCACAATAAGGTAAAGAAAATTTTTGTATTTTCTGGATGGAAGGTTTACAAAGCCTCACTTGATGTGGGCAAAAGCTCAAAGGAGCAACTTAAACCTTCAAAACCTTCATGTGAGGGAGGGCTACCCCTACCCCTCTATTTATACTACCTTTGGGCAACCTACCATGCTTGGATGAGCTTCTAAACCCTAGAGATCAAGGGATAGGATTAACCCACTCAATCAGCCATGCAAGGGTTCACCCAAAACCCACAACACAAATGGGTTTTCTTGCACGGTTTTCAAAGCACACTAACTAGACCCGCTAACCTATCAACTAGACCAAGATTCAATGGCCCTCATTGATCCATGCAGCGCCTAGCTAGCATCTCAACCGTTCCTTGTCTTCACGGCTTGCCACGACTCCGTCTCCGATCATCCTCCGGCGATCCTCGACCGTCTGGACCTCCGACGCTCGTCGCCTAGTCCCGATCATCCTTCGCCTCACCATGATCTAGCATCGTCGACCTGCAACCATAAAAAACAAGGATACACATCACATAGCATTGTCCAAAATGATATGCAATAAATTTCACACAAATTCAGAATTCAAAACTCACATTTTTCAGAGAGAGCCTCACGCCTCCTTGGGCGATCTTGCCACTCCGGCACTACCGCTCCCACATGGCCGGTTGTGCCGCTCCTAGCAGAGATAGCTCACATTGCTTCATTTTGAAAATCCAATTCAAATCAAACTCAAACTAGAGTAAACCAAGCTCAAATACAATCAATAACTCATCACCAACAAGGATAGACCTCCACATGGTCTTTCAGCAATGTCTAAATTTAAATCTTGCCGGTTGGTGGTGTGGGTTCCAGGATGGACGGGTAGATTCATATGGTTCAAGAGGGCCCTAAGGGTGAAACCTTAGTGCACATGAGAGTTTAGATAGTGCATTGTAAAGGCTTTGTTGTGATCTCTCTGTAGGCACACCAAATGAAGTGTGTTAATTCCATGGCAACAAGAGACAATCATGTCTTGTGGGTAAAGTAGTACAACCTCTGCAGAGTGTAAAACTATTCGAATGGTTGTTTTCGTAGTCATGGACATGTCGGGAATTTCACATGAGGTATAGATTGTTCCATAAAATGTTGAAAAGTGGAATTATTGGAATGTGAGCGAGGAGTTCACTGTTGTTTTGTTGTCTAAAGTTAATTTGTTGAATTTAGTGGTTTGATAATTGTTTTAGATGGTGTAGGTGATGCCTCACCATTACATTCATGTTGTCTACCATTGATTTACCAATTATTTGTTATATTTTCATAAATATGCTTTCAATCTATTTATTATATTTAAATTCAAGTTATCGCTTCGCAAAAGAATCATATGACTATTCTTTGGCAAGCCTTACATGTATATATATTGCATCATTTCTCTAAAGCTTGCTGAGTACCTTTTGTACTCACGGCTATAAGCTTTCTTGATCGGATGTTGAGGAAGACCAAGGAATCTGAATCCTATGAGGAGTACTATAAGGACTAAGTGGATTACGAAGGCGTTCCCCAGACGATTGCCTGTGGCATGTTGAATGCTCCAAGTTATTTTATTTCTGCTATAATAGTTTATTTGTTTCTCAATCTCTTAATGCATAGCGGTGTAAGCATTGACTATAAGGTCTATTGCTTTATTTAATAATAACTTGCTGGTTTCTTAGTTAATTCGTTGAATGGAATGATATTTCATCTATATTGCTACTGTGTGCACTAACTTGATCTCAGACTAGTGCAGTATACATAGAGGGTTTCGGATTCGTAAATCCGAATCCCGACAGTTACTCTATCGTATATATGGTGCATCTTCAGCTGCATAACTATTGGACATGAAGAACAAAACATGGAGAAGATTTTGGGATTGATAGGGCACACTAACCTTGCATCCGAGGTTTCAAATTTCGGTTTTGGAATAATTTTCGCCTCGGGCTGGATAACGAAATTTCGGAATTATTTCGGACAAAATTTGAATTTTAAAATTCATATCCGGTCCAATCCGGGAAAAAAAACCGAAATTCGGCGAAAAAACCCGAAATTTCGGGCGGAATATCCGAAATTTCGGGTTTTTTGCACTGGCTGAAAAGTAGTTTAAACATTATTGAAAAATTTTGAAATTGTTTTTGGAGGTTCCTCACACAATTCGGATGTTCTCACAAAAATTTCAGCTGATTATCACACCTGAGGAATTTTTAAAAATTCAGAGAGTGGTACTATCCTGATAAAACACTGACCGACAAGTTTGATCGGAATGGAAAATGGTACAAATCAAGTTATAAACTGTTGAAATTTCTTTTGCATGGTTATGATACATAAATAATGTTCTCATAAAAATTTCAGCTGATTATCACATGTGAGGAATTTTTAAAAATTCGGAGAGTGGCGCTGTCTGATAGAACAACGACCGACAAGTTTGATCCGAATGGAAAAGGATACAAATGAAGTTAGAAACTGTTGAAATTTTTGTGCATGGTTATGATGTATCTATAATGCTCTCATACAATTTTCAGATGATTATCAAACTGTATGAATTTTAAAAATTCGAATAGTACTACTGCCATGTTAAAAGGCTTACCGGCAAACTTGAACAAAATGAAAAATTATGTAAACCATAATTTTTTTAAAAAATTTTAAAGAATGGTTATAAGGAAGTTATTAATATCCCATAAAAATTGTGGTTCACGATCACACTCCAGTGAATTTATAAAATTCTTACAAGGCACAGTACCATTTATGTTCTTTTCTTTTTGATTTTTGAAATATAATATAACAAACGAAGTTCAATGCTTACATAGATTTGATTGACCAAACAAACAAAGTTAAAATTTTTTGAAAATTTTTTTTATATAATGTTACTGAGTCAATTATTAATCTCTCAAAAAGATTTAGATCATAATCACACTCAAGAAAATTTATAAAATTATGACAATATAACTGTCCCAATTATGTTCATTCTATTTTTGATTTTTTAAAGATAACAAATGAAGTTAAATTATTTTGAAATTTTTTATGTATGATCCTAATATACTAAGTATAGTACCATAAAATTTAATATTATTATCATGCTTGTAAAATTTTATAAAAATCTGACAGTGTTTCTGCTAAAATTTTAAAATGTTTAAAAAATTAGGTTTTTCAACAAATTTTCATAGGAGATGACTTTCCTAAGGGTTACTGGACCAAATCCGGCCCTAAAACTTTCAAAACCGGCTAAAAACACGAAATTTCGGATTTTACTGTAGCAATTTCAAATTTTTAAAAAAATTCCGGCTGGTACTTGATATCTCAGGGTGATCCGAAATCCGAAATTTCGCCGAAATTTTGAAACCTTGCTTGCATCAGCCAAGATGCGAGGCAAGAGCTGTTGGAGATCATGACATCAGAGCTGCCATGAACTTGGATATTTCAAGAAATTTCACATTGCAAACCTGACGAAGGATATTGGGCAAGCAAGACCGAGTTTGCCACCATTACTTCCTCCGCCTCAATGTAGAACCTTCCACTAATGCACAATCAGCCTGAACAGCCTTAGCTCCGCCAAACACTAGTAGAAGCACATACGGTCGGCATTGACCTGCAGCTGGTGCATGTTCATGCACATAACATGAACATTTGTAACACCAAACCCCTCTCCAGCAAATCATCTCTCGATTGCCTTGCACGGCTTCACCCAGTCTATCACAATACGGCACAAATAGATAGAGAAAACCATTAAAACAAACCGAGCATATATTTCTCTTTTTTCTCCAATTTACAGCTTGCAAAGATGGGCAGTATATACTCTTTCAAATGAGATAGGTGAATGTTAGACTAAAAAATTAAATGCAACCAGGTCTGGCATAGACTTATTTTTTGAGGAATCTGGCAAAGACTTATCAGCGAGCATGTGTTAGGCATAAAATTTAGAGAAGCATGTGGAGCCACAGAAGCAACAATCAGAGTCTCATGACATGTTATAGGATTGCTACACATATGTAAATGGGTTAAAGCGTGCGTGCTCTTCTAATGAACTCACCTCAAGGGTTGCAACGATTGAGCGGATCGAAAGAAGATAAGTGGATGTAGACGGGAGCATAAGGATCGGAGCTAGGAGACATGGAGCCCGAGGCTGGCATTGAATCTGGTGGTTCCTCGGGCAGAGTAGTTCACGGCGACGCAGGCAGTAGCATCCATTTAGTTTTGTTCAGATCACTCCACTATCTGAAACTCTAAACATATTGACCTACTGAATCCATGTCAACACACTAAGTATGGAGGCCGATGCCCAAGGTTAGGTACTCACTAATGGAAGAAACTTTTCAATAAAAGATTGGATTTGTTGGTGGTTTGCACCTCCCTTAAGAGATGATAGTTCGACCTGCAAATGGAAGGAAGCAATGAAATTTTCAGAACCGGAAAATATCACTTGACTGACTGTAAGTAGCTAGATATTATGTTGTTTGGCTGATACAAATCTAGACTGAATCATTACGATCTAATATTCACCAAATTAAATCAATTACAAGAGTGTTTAGCGTTTACTCACGCCCATCACTTATTTATTTTGATTTTAAGCAGCTCCATCAAAATATGCATTTATTCGTCCCTTTTCTTGCCCCATCAACTCATTTTTTTGCAAATTTAGTCCCTTTCCAAGCGCATTTACAGCATTAGTCCTATTCGATCGCAACGCCGAAAATTGACACATGTCACTTTCCTCACTCCCCTACCACGAAGGAGGCTCCGCGCTCTGGCTGCCTCGTGCACTCCCCATCCGCGGCAACCTAGCTATGGCGCTCCCAGCCACGGCACCGGCCGTCCTTCTCGCATTGTCTGTCCACGGAAGACGCTGCTCCCATCTTGGCACACTGCTTCGCAGGAGCGTCTTCTACGGTGAAAATGAGGCTAAATCTAAAAATGATTTTATAAAGGTACTAAATTTGTAAAAAACAAACAAAACGAGGACGCTAGAAAAGGGATTATTTCGGGGAATTTAGGGACAGCCGCACGCCCCAGTTCGCGAAGCTCTCGACCCCGTGTGTGGGTAGCCGGCGGTGACGAGAGGAGCTGCGATGGGAATTGGGGCGATGGTGGTGAGCACGCGAGGGAGGTGAGGGAGAAGAGCGCATTGAGGAGGGGACGACGGAGGCATCGTGGCAGAACAGAGGCATATCATATGTATGGTGTGACAGTGTTTAATTGTGTGCAATTGTGTTGACTAATTTTGGGGTAAGCAATTGTTTGCATCTAAATTTGGCAAAGCATGGTTTAATTGTGAGGCTAAAGATAAAATAGATATCGGTTAAAAAGGAAAATTTTGGTCGATATCGGTTAAAAAGGAAAATTTACATTAAAGATAGGATTATGGCCGATGATTGATTCAAAGATAGAATTTTATCTATCTGAAGCGATATGGATCATGACGGACGACACATTAGAGAATGATACAATCGGCCGATGCACTATAAAAAGGATCGCGGCGGCGAAAAAACAACATAATCAATCAAACAACTCGTATCTACTTTTTATTTATCTTTTCCTTTCAATTAGGAGTAGCTTTGTAACTTAAAACCTTTCTTGTAATCTGATATTGATCAATAAAGTTACACATTGTCGATTGTTGGTCTTCATTGATTATGCTATGTTTGATTTTCTCCGATCTTGTTGCGCATCGCCTTTTTGGGAAGGTTTATCCTTATCAAACATCTAATCAATCTTAATGGGTTGTTTAGACTTATTGTTACCTTGATTTAATCACTTTGCGTAGCTGTTTAGATCTTTGCCGATTATCACATTAGATCGGCTTTGGCGTATATTTTTCATCCATCTTGTCGATTGCAGGATCAAATCGGTGCACGTCTCGAACCTAATTAAACCCGTGTGTTCGTGTTTAAGCCGATTAATCTGTCATCACATTTTCGCGTCAACAGTATCTATCTTTCGATATGGGCTCTCCGATCAAATTGGATGAATGGTTAGGATGTATCATCCAAGCTATTAATTGTAAAAATTCAAGCTGGTGCTTTTTTTAAATCTCATATATTGAACTATGCAATAATATATTCGTTCACAATTTGATCGATAAAAAAGCAGTTAGCATATACACCCAGTGTATCTCAAAGCAACTCAACCAAACGAAATTATTATAATCGAAAGCAAAACCAAACTGCCTAGTATGTACTAAGGCCATCCACAAAGTTGTACTTAAGCCGGTTCAATAGCTGATTTGGGCAAGTAGGAACCGAGTCAAAACAATGGAGGGGCTGATTCCAAGGAAAAAAAACTAGTAGTTACTTCTATGATCAACAAGTGAAGAAATAAATTATTTATACTTTAATATTTATATAAAATTTAAATAGTGATGAACTGAAAAACTTTTTAACCGACACAAATTTTGCATCCAGCCTCCACAAATAGAATAGTATATTTTCTAATGGGTCGTTAGCTGGTGCATTAATAACATTTTCTTACGTAAACTGGTTCATTTACTTAATTAGCCGTTTGACTTAATTAGTAATGGTCCTACAGGAAAACAATTATATGGCACCAAGTGCCTTGTAGCATCTCTATAAAAATATAGACTAATAGTAAATACAGATATCAAAACAACTAAATTTTCTTTGTTGTCTCCTAACATATCATGTGTCTTTATTTCAATAGGGATATTATAGATGCTACAATGCATTTGGTGCCATAAATTTTTTTCCATATAGAATGGTATATTCAACATTGGTGCAAAATATATCAGCTATTGAATCTATTTATGGGACAAAATATTGAATCTATTATTCGTTACATTAGAGATGCCTTCGATCAGCATGGTCAGCGAAATGGACACCTGCCGTCGTCATCTTGTTCCACGCGGCAGTGGGTGAGGCCGCGCGCTGAACAGAGCAATTGAAGCTCCGGAACTTTGGGACTTTGATTTACTTCCGACCATTACCAATGCTTGGTATTTGGTTTGTTATTAAATTTAGCAAGATTTTATTCTTTTTAGTTCTTTAGTTTATTTTTTCGTCAATCTTTGACCAAAAGATTGGTAGCCAATTAGTGACCAAATTATCAAAATTTGGTAAGGTGAAGTTGCCTATGTGCAGTCAGAATGTGGGCTTCTTCGTCCCCTTCGGTTCGCCCATGTCGGTCCGTCGGCATGCTTGCCTGCGGCAAAGGATTGGTTTTGATGAGTCATCTGGGGTTTTTGTCGAGGACCATTGCCTTGAGGTGTGCAGGTCGGTCGTTATTAGGTTGTGGTCCTGAGGTGTAGGTCACTTAACTGTGGTGGAGACCCCATATTGCATTAGTGTCAGGGCCTTTTGCGCAGGCAAGTCACCGTCGGTGAACCCATGGGAGGTTTGGAGGTGGAGCGGTTGCCGTCTGCTTCTCTTCGCAGCTTCAAGCTTTAATCCTTTGTATGTGAGGTGAGGGTCGGGTTTTGTTGTTGACAACCATGGTGTATGTCTCTTGGTGGGATTTCAAAGTGGGAACTCGTTCACCAAGTTTGGTGTCTCCCCTTTTCGAGGTTAGTGGTCGGTGTTTCTATAGCCCTGGGGGCAATTGTCATATTCTCTTCTTTTGAAATGAATAGCAGAGCTTTTACCCTTAGTTTCAAAAAAAAATTGGTAAGGTTTAACAAGGCAAAATTTTCATTAAACCAAGCAAGCCCTTGGTGTCTCCATGGCATTTTTTTTCAAATTTAACCCTTTTAAATAAAATTATAAAAGTAGCTTTGTTTCTGACTGCGAAAGCAACGGATAGCAGGTGTTACCTGCTGCGCTCTCTAACTTGGCAGGTAGCCGAACTGATGTATGGGAAATTGACATTTGCCCCATTTTACTTGGTGCAATTGATCAAATGCCCTGTTTGTCTCATTGACATGTGGCCCCAGGGCCCGCATATCAGTGAGATATCACAGAGTATTTGATCAATGGCACAAGTAAGTGAGAGCATTTTATCAATTATTCCGTTTTGATTAGGGGTATTTCATTGGAATGTTTTGGAATCTAGTTTAAATTTGAACTACATCTTAAAACCTTTCAAAGAATTATCACTCATCCAAAAATGACCTAGGACTTTGTTGGAGCATGCATCCATTTCTTAATCACATGCACAACACATAAAATGTGCTACTAGTACATCGTTGCTTTAGGTTACTTGGGGTGAGATCAAACGTGGCTGCCTTGGAGGTGTCCTGCCGAGCATGAGAAGTGTGGCGAGTCCTATCGAGCCCAAGGTAGGGTTCACCGATCTGATTGCCCGGAGAAAATCATCGATTTTGGTAAAATCGCACAAAAAATTGAACTCAGGCAAATTTGAACCGTGCGGTCTAAACCGGAAGAAGAAAAAGCGAAAATCGACACTTATTTGGCGATTTTTGGTGGATTTCCACGATTATTGAGACGAAACGGCGAAAAATCGATAGTTGGAAGGAAAAAGGGAAAAAATTGCAGAAATTTGGGGAAAATGCTTGATAATCTCAAAATTTTGAAGTGGTTACAATTAGCTCAACTCAGCAAAATACTATTCTTATTCATCCGAAGTCCAGCAACTTGGCAAGCAAGCTTGATAGTGAGACATATTCCACTTCTCATGTTTGCGCCAGTCAGATTCTTGGTGCTGTATAAGATACCAATCATTACCTCAGATATATTGTAAGGATTACTACGGCAGAAACTAAGAAGAAAATGAACAGAGCACACAAATTGACAGAAATTGCCACTAGAACAAGATACATTACCTCCACAGAACAAGATACACAATACTTGCATTGGCACAAAAAAAAATAGCAAAAGCATATTCCGTAGATTTGTACAAAGAAATATACACACCATCTATTAGGTGCTGCTAGCATGCAAGATCGATTTCACTTGGAAGAAATTTGGATGCCACATAAATATAGAAAGCAAATCAACAAACTCTTCAGACAAAAAAGAACAAGTGCCGTTTTTGCTGTTGAACTCTTGATTAAGTTCATTATGATCTTGAACTTCAGGAACCATACTCGAACATCAAAATTTATGTTACTGAACTAGCACAATGATAAATAAAAATACAAATTGGAGGCTAATTGATCCCAATTGAAAGTTTGCAACATCAAAAGGATGTAAGAAACTAATAAAGTAATCTCATTAACCTATACTTAACTCTAGAAAATGTCGTAAAAGGAATATGTGCAATTGTTGGCGTCAAAAACTTGAAGTAGGGTTTCTGACAACAGCACACCAGACGAACACCTGGTTCAAAGCGTGCCAGTCGATTTGACCTATAATCGACAAGGTAAAAATATGAAATTCACTCAAAGCCGATCGTGACGATCGATCGACTTAGACTCAATCACTTGAAGCGATTAAATCAAAGTAACAGGATAAGTCTAACTAGCGATTAAGGCTAATCGGAGGATAAAGCGGATCGATTACGAAGAAGGCGATGTGCAACAAAATCGAATAAATCAAACTGGCGTAATTGATGGAGATCAACAATCGACGATCGCAACTTTATTGATCAAGATCGAATTACAAGAAGACTAAATTACGAAACTACTCTAGTCGGCGGAAAAGTAGATGAAAAAGTAGACATGAATTGGTTGATTGGCTCAGGCGACTTTTACGATCACCTCTAGACCTCTTTTATACCCATTAGCGATAGAGTCACGGTACAAAGCGTTAGGAGTAGAATCCGTATCGGCCTCTATTTGGATGGTGCTTTCCTTAACAACTTTGCTCATTTCCAAATATCTTCAATCGTATCCTGGTCCTATCTTGTTGATCTTGGGTGCCGATTCGACCTTATCGCCAAATTTTGGTGCAAACATATGCCCCATATTTTTGGGAGATAACATGTTATCTTCAAAAATTTTCATCATCGGATTGAACATATATTTTCTTATCATAGCCAAATTTTTAAGCGCATCGAGTTAATTTGGCTTTCAAGTTAATGTCGGCCAACTCGTATATTCGTATTTGATTTTTAGCCAATCAAGATCTAACGATTACCTTGGACAAACCGATGCACACTACACGACCCACGTTGATCCCTTACCAAATCGGCTATCTCTCGGTGACGGGTGGTATGATTTTCGACTAGATCGGCTTTGTCGAACAAAAATCATCGGCGAATCGGTTTTTCTTCCTCCACTCTTTTCTCGCAATCTTAATCGAATGAAGCTCATTAAAGTTGTGTCCTTCGTTTTTCTTGTTCACTTCCCTCATTTCTTGGGTCCTTAGTGCTCAAGCCTTCTTCTTTGCGATCGGCTTAAACACGGAGGACACCATCTCGGCTTTGGTTCGATCGACTTACATATTTTCCTACAGATCCATACTAGCGCGATGCTAGACCCTTCATCTTGGTCTTGTTTACGACTTATGGTCGACTTAGAAATTCTATCTTTAGCGACCATGCGCCTATCACCTTGACATGGGTATCTGCATCGGACATGTGTTTGGTGGTGGCAAAGCTAATCCTCTCCCAGACAAAATTGCCAAAAAGGGCACGTTGGTGAGCTCTTTCGGGCAGCTTGGCGATATTCATTGCGGCGATGTGGAGGACTTAGTCGTGGCCTTTCATTCCTCCTTTCATATTTTGCTAGTAGTTGGGAAAAAGTGGGCTTCGACTTCTGTATCGGCTTACGTAGTGGCAATGCTCTCTCAGCCTGATAACCCTTTGGTGTGATTGTTTTAAATAATTTTCCTTCATGGTTGGCTTTTATTTGTATAGAGCCAACACTAATCATGAGTGTCTTATTGCCATCAGAATTTGATTGTACATCGGCTTGACGCGTTATTTTTATAGCCGATGATATATGTATTTGATCCTTAGGCTCTACATCTTGTGTCGGCTTTTCCTTCTTTTTAGAGCAATGGACCATGTTAATTGGAAAAGGATCAGTGTCCAGCTGCGTCGTCTGCTCTTCTGCAAATTTTAATTGATCATCCTCTATAGCCGATTGTATCTTGTCTTTGTTATTCTCGAATTCATCTTTAAAGCCCTTATCATCGGAGAAACGGCTTTCTTGAGCTGATACTCGTTGTAGGAGATGACTCAAATTGGTGAATTCCTGCTCGCCGAATTTTTCTTTTAATGGGGGTATCAACCCCTAGAAAGCTAAATCGGCCAACTGATTATCAGGCAGGGTAACACTAAAACACCTATTTCTCACTTCCCTGAATCTCTTAACATAATCGTTTACTGATTCCCCGGTCTTCTATTGGACAGAACTTAGATCTGAAATCCGGAGTTCCAGACTTCCGGAGAAAAAGTATTCATGGAATCGGCTTTCCAAATCGTTCCAAAATGAATGAATTTGGAGGTAAACTAGTAAACCAAGTGAAAGCGGCTCCGATAAAGACAAGGGAATAATCTAATTTTGACCCGGATCGAATTGTTGCCTCGCCACTGTGGCGATAAAGTGTCCGACGTGCTCTAAGGTCGTGACCGAATCATCCCAGAAAATTTGGCAAAATCAAGAACTTTAAAATTATGTGGATATTGCATGCGATCTATGTAATCCGGATCACGACTTTCTATAGCCGATGACTCTACCCTTTAGTTGTGGCGAATTGATCTCTCAACACGGAAATCGTCACCAATTAATGTTGTTAGCCAGGCAAGGTATCGGGGCTCGCCAATGATCATGACTAGTATTACGCCCCAGAGTGCAAACCCGAGGTGTCGGTTAGGCGAGTAAGCCAGATTTTGTTGGTTTTGATCATACCCATTATACCTCCTAACCGGTGGTTCTCAAATGCGAGGACAAAGGGCTCTGCATAGGTTATGACCTTATGAGGACCGAGTTCTGGCGAGAATCGGCTCTTAGTCTGGGCGTGCCTAATTTGTTCAATCATTGAGACCGATTGTGGGAAAATATTAAACGGAGCGGGTGGCGGCAAAGTAGGTGACACGCTTAGTCTAGCGACATCGATTATCGCTGGTAATGTGTGACCCGCTAGGCGTGAGTTCGTGGTAATATGATGGTAGGTTGAGTCGGCATCATGGTTGGGGTGAAGTTATAGCCGATGGTTTAGGATTGGCTGACGTACTCTGCGTATTTTGCGCTATTGAAAAAGCAGGATAGCTTGGCAGAGCTTGCATCGGGTCAAGCAGACTCCCAGATGATGCTAATTCTTGAGCGATTGTCTTCAACCTATTCACAATCATCGGCTTTAGCGTTGTAACAAGAGCCGATGATTGGTTTACCAGCGCGTGATGTATAGATTGATTAATCATAGCTAAAAATTCGGCTTGAGCGGGTAGGTATGAACTTACCGGACCATCTGTGATGCCTGCATCGCCAAGGGCATTGATCGTCGGCAAAGCAGTCTTTTGAGTGACGCCACGTCTAGTCTTCACATAGCAATTCAGCATCATCTCTTCTAGAGCAGTTTTCTGATCTTCGATTTCTCTACGTTATTCTGGCGTTAAATCATCCATCGTTGGGACGATTATAGCTTCAGCGTTGAGATCAGATAGTGGAATTGATTTGCTTGATGCTGCCATCTTGTCCCGCTGGGCGTGCCAAGAGTGTGTTGGCGTCAAAAACTTGAAGTAGGTTTCTGACAACAGCACACCAGACGAACACCTGGTTCAGAGCGTGCCAGTCGATTTGACCTATAATCGACAAGTTAAAAATATAAAATTCACTCAAAGCCGATCGTGACGATCGATCGGCTTAGACTCAATCAGCTTGAAGCCGATTAAATCAAAGTAACAAGATAAGTCTAACTAGCCGATTAAGGCTAATCAGAGGATAAAGGCAGATCGATTCTGAAGAAGGCGATGCGCAACAAAATCAGAATAAATCAAACCTGGGCGTAATTGATGGAGATCAACAATCGGCGATGCGCAACTTTATTGATCAAGATCGAATTACAAGAAGACTAAATTACAGAAACTACTCCTAGTCGACGGAAAGGTAGATGAAAAAGTAGACGCGAATTGGTTGATTGGCTCTGGCGACTTTTACGATCACCTCTAGACCTCTTTTATACCCATTGGCGATGGAGTCACGGTACAACACGTTAGGAGTAGAATCCGTATCGGCCTCGATTTGGATGGTGCTTTCCTTAACAACCTATTCTGTTTCCAAATATCTTCAATCTGTATCCTGGTCATATCTTGTTGATCTTGGACTGCCGATTCTGACCTTATCTGCCAAATTTTGTTGCAAACAGCAATTAACACTTCTATAGAGAGATGATGTAAGAAACTAATACAGTAATTATTGGGTACGAACAGACCTCAAAGCCACACGATACTTTTGTCCCAGCTTTTCAAGCTCAACCATAACACAGTCAGTGATACAAGGGGTACCTTCAAAACAAGGCACCAGAATTTGTCAAGAAAGGAATATGGAGTTGAAAATATGCTAAAAAGGATAGAACAAGTCATAAGAAAGTATGAAATGCATGATAACAACTCTATGAGCTTACATTTTGCATAAAGGCAGTCCATCATTCCTTTCTCCAGATCCAGCTGCACAAGGGAAAAAAGCATTTAACCATACACATGAGCTTTTTATCCATGAAGTCCATTCTGACTAAAAAGGAACATCATTAGCAAAGCATATGATGATCATCAGAGACAACATATCTCACAGTCCCACAAACACAAGACTTGTGGTTTCTTTCACCAAAACTAGTCACCTACATCTAAGTCCTATATAAACAGAAATTTCGTTGGACCTATATGAACGCTATGTTAGTAAAAAATGGAGTTGCAATAAAATAAAATATACAAATGAAACATTACCTTCAGGGCTACGGGTAGTATTGTTGAGTGTACACTTGGTTGGCCATGTTGTACTCCTCAGTGGACATTATTAGCAATCCTCGTGTAGCTAGCAATTCTGTCTTGTATTCGTGCCAGCTTTGCCTTGTCCATGAGCTAGTCGTTTCCCATTATTGGTACAACATGGCATGAAAGTCAGGATCTTGCCACTCATAGACCCAACGGGTGGGAGGTTATGCATGAGCATCCTGGATGGCGTAGTCATAGCCACCATATGATCCATAACTCCCTTGCATTTCCGTGACGCTATATGAGGTAGAGCTATCATGTGGTGCGTCATGTCTATGTGAAGGGTCCTTTCCTACGTAGTTATCCTTTGTGATTGAGGAGCACTATGGTCTTTGTCTTGTGTAACATGAGTGTACCGGGACTCCCCTGTAAATTCTATAAGATGATGTCCTTCTGAGCAGGATGTGAGAAGAATGAAGGCATTGTCACCGGGCTCACCGCCATCGCTATCCGTCTTGGAGTTGCTATCATTGGACTCTTAGTATGACGGTCCCCGGGAGTGCTATCAGTCGAGTCATCACTCTCAACATCTACAATACACTTTCCTTTGGAGGGAGCTCTACTTTTTGTGGTATCCTTTGTCGCCACTGCTGGGTGCTTCCTCTTCCCAATGTGAGTGTCACCCACTATCATGTCTACCCATTCGGAGATGCTTGTAGCCCCAGTATTCTTTCACAACGCAATAGGGTCAATTGGATCTATCACAAGGTGTGATGGGAGGGGGTGTCACTCTCTGTATCCTCCTCATCAAGTAGGGGATCTTCCTTTCTTCATCCACTTTCGGATTGGATTTTCAATGTCGCAAAGTGTAAGCTTCATAAGACGCTGGAATGGATCATTTGCATTTGTGCACCTTTAAGTTTCTTCAGCTTGAATTTGGAGCCAAAGATTTTAGTTAAAGTACACCAAATTGTGGAGCTTTTTGTAGGATAGGCGGTTGCGAACTTTAGTATTGATGAATGCAAACGTACTCTAATTGCGCTCGCGTCTGCTAGAAGAAGCGCAATGTGAAACAAGCCGCATGGCAAACTTCTGGAGCGTGGGAGTGTCCGAACCGAACACGCCCCACCAATGTGCCGCAAATTAACGAAGAGAATAGTAAGTACCGACGAGAGTGGTATTACATTTAAGACGGTATAAGAAAATTACCAGAGGAAGTTATGGTGTCATGTGCCATCTTCTCAGCTAGTGCACTCGCATACGTTCCAACATTCATTCTATAAAGTTCGGCCACAAGAATGGCTTGAGCAACGCTATCAGTATCATTAGCCAGCGCTTGAAACTCATCTCGTAGATCAGGCAAGAAGGTGTTGGTCGTGCCGTACGCGTAGTGCGTCTAGGGGTTCAAGGCAGCAGCTGTATTAAGTGGGACGAAACATGTCAGTACAAGTACGTAATGTATGTGAAAGTACAAGATACTTTTTACCATTTTTAAATGTATTACCTGCGTTCATATATGTATCTCACGTTAGGTCAGCCATTCTTTAGTCCACAACGTCCATGTAATGGTTCAATATTCTTGGATCGTCATAGAACAAGCTATCATATTCCTGTCGCAAGATGTTGTACCGTAGTATCACCTCGCTCAATATAGTCACCTTGTCTTGATCGGCAAAACGCAAGAATGCATACAACGGTTCCACAGATGTAACAACTGAGCGAAGATTGTCCCACCAGTCTAAGCTTGAGAGGCAGAAGTGTCCGAACCTCCCTTCTTCGGTATCAACAAAGCGCGATGACAGAAATTCCTCTGAGGCCATCCATTGTAAGAACTTGTTCTTGCAACGAAGGAAACTGTCCAGAAACATGTAGTTTGTTTCTAAGTGCGCAACATTCCACTTGACCAACTCACCCCTAATATGCTGCTTCATCATAGCGTGAAGCTTCGAATGGTTGTATAGCCATCGAGAGATTTTTCTTGCACTCTCAATGACAAAGGCGTGATCAGAGGGAACTCTCCAATTTGCTAAGCATCAAATTAATCATGTAGGCCACACAAGGCTGCCACAAGATGTTGTGATGCTCCCGTGTGATGAGTATGCATGCCTTTTTATAGTTAGCACCGTTGTCCGTGACAATCTGTACAACATTCTCCGGACCCACCTCGTCGACCACTAAGGCCATTTCCTGCATTACATGATGCATACTTCCAACAGATTTAAGGAGAAACTCAATGAAAGCAAATATCTTGCGTAGGTACGGGGCATCCTGAGTTCAGCCCGTTGCATCGATGGACTTGTGGAAGAAGTTGATGATGCTCATGCGTGTTGGCCCAGTCCAAGAGTCACAAATTATTGTTACGCCATACGTAGGCCATTTCTTCTTGAACTTCGACATCTTCTGCCATATATCCGCTTCGTTATCATTTAAACATTTCATGTCTATATCTCTCCCACTCGGAAACGGGACACCCTTGCCTACAAATGAAGCCAACGGAGGAAAATGTAAGCTATTAATCGACATACAAATAGACAAAAATTTGAAAGCTCACTTACCCTATGTTTGAGTTTCCCTTACAGCGCTAACAATGTATGGATTGTCTGCTTTCCTTCCCGCATACCAGCCGTATGGAAGAATTTGGCCCAAGCCGAACCAATCGCCTGCTTTGCATTCCTCCCCTTCTGTGTCCACTTCCCAGTGTTAATCTTTATTTGTACAGGGCCATGGGCCATACCAAGATTGTAATTCCCCACAGTCGGTCTTCCCCGTTGTGAGGAATTCCGAAATATCCTCAGCAACACACCATTGCTCCCTCCTCTAGCCCCCCTAGAGGTGCCACTACCACCATCACGCTCATACCTGTCACTTGCCTGACTGATAAATTCTGCCTCCGCCCTGAAGGTAGCCAAAGCATGCTGCAGTTGGTCCTCCTCATCAGCATCACCTGCGTACTCTGAATATGCCTTCTCCTCGACGAGGAATCTGCAGCTGCTGCTTCCTTTCTGAGCATCTTTTATCCTTCTTATCCTTCTTCCTGTCTAGGTCACGCTGAATGTACTCGTGAACCTCCTTAAGAAATTAACTACAATGGACGACATTCTTACCGCGCCCTGCTAAGTGGTGCTTCAGTCGGGTTGCACCGCCTCTTTTCTTCTTTTGGTGAAAGTATTTGCATCAAAATCCGGTCCCAATCTTGTCGCTGTACTCCCACACAATATCACCCTGGTCTGCCATCTGCTAATGCAGAACAACAAGAAGTCAGTATCCATACAGTGACAGGCTATGATTGATTTCATATATGATTCATGTGACCATAGAACATGAATCCCAATAATATGGAAAAGCTGACTACTTCATCATTTTTATACAGCAAGAAAGAGAAAGTTCACTATTTTTCTTCTCCATCTGAATGTCTAAAGACCTCAGACTTCATCATTTTTTTACAGCAAGAAAGAGAAAGCTCAGACACAACCTTTTATGTCTGATTGAGCATATCGATGATTGAATTGTTGTAATATATCCAACACTCGAAAAGAGCATTTGCATTTCCAGTTATACACTATTTTTTTGTATTTTGCTTCGTGATCTGTTTTCTACACATCAATATTACCCAATTAGAGTGCTACACACAGGGATCTATCAATCATGGCTGAATGCATCAGCCACACGATTTTCTTCATGAACCCAGCGATTTTCGGCAGTAACATATCGAATATTGACATGTATTGCCGATTTTCGAAAATCCCTAGGAAATCGGCAGTGCAACCTACTAACGATGCCCTACCGAGAATCGACTTCATTGCACAAAAAATCGACAATATAGTACTGAAAATCGACATATCTAATGAGAAAATCATCAATAACCCTAAAAATCAAAGCATGCACAGGTTGTTACCAACCCTAGCGATTATCGAAGCTATTAGACCGAAAATTGACAATTACTAAGAGATTATGGAAGCTCCGGCGGCGAAAATGGGTTTGTGGTGGCGTGATCTGGTCGGAGCCGCCGGGGATGTGTGTGTGGGATTGAGAGAAATGTTGGAAGCTAGTTGTCGGCTATCGGAATCAGGGTTTGGCACTTATGGCTGTCTTCAATGCAATCATGGGCCGACTGTGCTTTTGGGCTGGAGCCACAATGCATAAGCACTGTTCAATTTTTTTTTGCATTTTCAATTTTTTACATTCGGAATTTGCTATAAAACTTCGTCTAAATTCGTTTTTTAAAAAAAATCATCCCAGCTGTCACAAAACTATTAATACTATTTTTATGGAACTTCTGGATAAATGTTTCCAAATTATTTGAATTTGGGTGATTTCCCACTCGATTTCTTAAGTCGTATCTCGGCGATACACGCGATAATCGCCCGATTATCGTCGATTTTTGCATCCCTGGCCCAAAGTGCTTGGTAGGTCGGCTACCGCTATAGTCCCACTCCACTTACCATGACAAACGTTGTTGTCGCGATCTCAGCTACCTATCGAGCTAAGGAGCACACAATATGTTTTATTTACCAGTACTCCTGTTGTTCGAAAGGATATTGTTTTTACAATTTTTGTTCTGAAGCTGCTCTTACGGCGACTAGGGGTGGGTATTTTTAAACCAAAACCGAATTAACCGATTATTTCGATTTTTAGTTTTTATTTGGGTATAATTCGGTTTTCGGTGTTTGATTTGGTTTTTCGCTTCCAAAAACCGAAAAAACCGAATAACCCATGTACAATACCACTTTATAATGTTTTTCCTAAAATCACCAAACAATTCTCATGTTCTAACACATTTATGCATATATTTGGTATATTCATATATTCTATTATGATTATACTATAATTATCTATAAATATTGTGTGGGTTTATCACTACTCTGTATTACGATGAGAACTAAATCTAATCTACCTGGTGTTTATTCATATTTCGGTTAATCGAAAAACCAAATTAACCAAACCAATATATTTTAATTAATTATATTTTTTTAATTTTTATCTGAGAAATTTGATAGCTAATTTCTAAAAATTAAACTATTTTAAAATCGGAAAAATCGAACCAATTAAACGAGAAAACGGAATGCGCCCTACCGCCAACCCAACGATTCGATCGATTCCGGCTCACGTCCGCCCGGTCAGGTCCGACCGCACGTGGGAGAGCGGAGAGAGAGAACCTTGGCCTTTCCGGACGAGGGCGATTGGCCCAGATGTCAGGCGCTGCCGCGTGGGCCCGGGAAGGCACAGCACGTGGGCCCCAGCGAGGCAGCGGCTGCCTGAGGCAAAGGGAGCACCTGTGCCCGGCGGGGCCCGCGTCTCCAGGCACCACAACATTTCCCCACTCGCTTTCTCGCGCCCTCTCTCTCCGTCTCCCCCAGATTGCATCGGCCGATTACTCTTAAAGAAAAAACATCTCTGAGAAACAAAAGCGGTGTGCGTGCCTGTGGCAAACCCATTTGCGTCTGATGATCTGATTTGTCCATCTGTTGATCGATCCTGTTGCCTTGGGTGCTGCTCTGTTCCTGCCATTTGCTACTCCCTCTCTCGGAATACTGGTAACCATGTCATAGACCAGTCAAACTTAGTAATTTTCGGCCAAAATTATTCAGATTGATATTATTGACATGGTATTATTAGATTTGTCATAATAAATACTTTTATAATATTATATTTCATAAATGTATTAGTGTAATATTAGCTGTCAAAGTTTAACCGAAAAAATTTAACAGTGCCAAATATTATAAAACAGATGCAGTAATCCTACTATGACTGAAGGCACTTGTGATGATTTCAGTAAAGATTGTAGTACTAATTTATAGAATTATAGGGCGCGCGTCTGTGTTACGGAAATCCTGAGCTTGTGAGTTGTGACACACCATCCGTTTCTATGGATACAGGACTAGAGATTCGACCTTTCACTCCAAATGTACTGCTGTATTAGTGCAAAACGCATGGTCGTGTACAAAAAAGGTGTTGTGAAACAACGGCGGCTAACCTTACACGAGGTGTCTTGGCAAGAGAAAGCATACTTATGCATCATGCATATTGTTGCAATTAAGTTAAAAACCATATTAGAGAAATAGCCGATGCAAAACAGTTTCTTTTTTTTTTTTGAAAAGCTCACCTGAAAATAGTGGAATTTGTTAACAACCAACCTACGTCTCAAAATTCATCATAAATCCACCGGTAAGTTCTATGTTGTTGCAATTCCCTTTCTACTAAGTACCAATTTACTCATTAAAGCTCCTACATGGCTTTGTGTGGCAATCCCTATCGGATTCAAATATATAAATTCGGATTCTCTGTGTATATTGCACTAGTTTAGGATCACGCTAGTGTATATAGTGAAAACATAGATGAAATATTAACTCCATACATAACAAAATAAGAATAAACGACTAAAGGTGATAAATAAATAAATAGTGAGATGACCTTATGGTCAAGTTTACATTTATTATGCCATGCAGGACTTAAGCGCTAAATAAGATAATTGTAATAATCGGCCTTTTCACGGTACTCCTCTAAAACTGGTGTTGACTCATCTTCTCTGATTGATTTATGATTAGTGCAATAGTGAGCACAAGGAGTACTTAATAGGTTGTGAACAAAATGTAAATCTAATAAGTGTATGCAAGACTTACTCAAAGAATAAATGTGTAACATCCTATTTTTTCTTTTTATTAATTTAATATTATTATTTGTGCCTTTTATGAATTTTGGAAATTTTTGGAAATTGTTTGGGATTTATTTTGTATTTTTGAATTATGCCTAATATGATAATTAATTAAATATTTTGAAAATTTAAATATTTTTTTGTTAAAAATATTGTATTTGAGTTCCAAATGTCTTAAAATATTTTTCAAACTTTCTAGAATTTTTATGATATTTTTGCTATTTTATTTACTAGAATTATTTTAAATGCAAAATATTTGAAAAATGCTTAGCACAGTGTATGGGCCGAAAGCCTATAGGAGCCCGTCTGAAGAGGCCCCCCGGTTTGATCGCTCGGCCAGTCCCAGTGAACCCTTGAATCTCAGCCGTCGATTTGAAGTCAACGGCCGAGATGTGTTTCAGTAACCCTAGAGGTTTCTTAATCGTTGGATTTCGATCGGACGTTTGCGGTTGACCGTGTTGGATCGGAACCTAACGCCTTTGAGCCGATGGATCAAGTCATCATGTGCGGTTGAGATTACACTACGTCTTGCGAATCAATGACTGTTGGGATACGTGCCATGTGGACAGTCGGATTTCATCGTCTGCACCGTCGCCGTCTCGGATTAGAACTCTGAGTCCGCTACCGCGAAACTTCGAATCTCCGAACTCTACACGGATGCCAAGGCCCAAAAAGGGCTCCGGGACCTCATCCGAGGAGCACCAAGTCTTTGCGCACCTGTTGCCCTAGGATTCATCGCTCGAGGCGCCGTCTTGGAGAAGTTAGAGCTCGCTAGAGGACTCAAGGGAGTCGCCGTGGTTTTTTTCTAGATCTCTGCCAGCGTTAGGTATCTGTTGAAGACGAACCAGTTTCGAGTTCATTGAAGCGTGCTTGTTCGAATCCGTGTGGAGTTAGATCTTTGGCGTCGCTGGAAGCCGTGAGCTATGTTGTCGTTTTCATCACCGGTGAGTGAGCCCCCATAACCATTGTCGCATCGAGGTTCTAGCACTAAGCGGAAGTGGCGCCAGGTCATCGCTGAGTTGATGCCATGTGGGTGCTATGTCAGATCGGTATTGCTGCGTGTTGGCACGTTGGCTGTTGAGTTGTCACTGTGACATCAGCCAGTGCAGGCCCAGCTGTAAGCCGCAGATCGATGTGGACTCGATCCACCATAAACTGACCAAGGACCGTGGGCTTGGTCCATAGACTTTGGGCTCACGTATCGGTCAAAGAAAGCATTTTTGGGTTATTTAATTAGTGTTGACATCGGCAATGACATCATAAATAGCTTTTTCAGTGTAAAAATAATTCAGGAAAATAATGATTTCCTATTTTTTGCTTTTTCTTTTATTCAAATCTTTCAAGAGCCCGTTCTTCTTCACACGAGCTTCGATTGAGGCAATTCGAATTTCTAAAAAAAATTAAAATTGAGATATATTTAATAGTGAATTTTATTTGATTTTTAGAGTTTGTTTGCTCTCTAGTTTGGTGTTTATTTGGTGTTTCGTCTCGATCCGCATAGAAGTCGAATTGCTCGGATCGTGCGAGAGTGAAGAGTTTATCCAAGACAAAGGTCCAAAGGAAGAACAAGAGCTATGCCAAGACAAGTTGTGCTTTGATCATATTGAATCCAGTTTTACAAATTGCTATATTGATTAAAGTTAATGCATGATATTTTTTGTGTAGGACTAATTTTAAATTAGTTTGGGATCTAGTTATTATACCTAATTTGATTATACTAATCTTATTATTTGTATGCCATGATTATTTGACACCCTAGGATAATTCATTATTAATTGGTTGCTAATAGATATCAACGTGGGTTGGTTAGATCGTGCTTAGTTGCTTAGCCATGCCTCGTGTAATTCATGTCTTTCGAAATATCAAAATCAATCTTGACTAATGGAATATGGAACATATTTATGAAAGGTGTGTCTGGTGTTGTCACACAATGATGTTGAGTTGTGGTGACATGTGTTGTCACGCAATGATGTTGAGTTGTTGATGGTATGTGCTGCATGGTAATCAACTCGGGTGGTAAATGATTTAGATTGGGGCAAGTGGCAAGGGGCATGTGCCAAGGTGGGCCTGTATGGCAGTTGGGTTATGGAATTCTTGCCTCGGTCAGTTAAGGACTTAACCTTACAAGCCTTTAAACTGAGTCAAACATGTAACCACATGTCTGGAATGGGACGGACCTAACTAAGTAGGTTACCGATGTCTTAACATGTGATGCCTCAGGTGAATAGCCACATGATGAGTGTGGTTATGGGGAGGATGTGGTGTGTTGTGGCCTCACATCAGTCCAACGATAAGTCTCTTATATTCTTCTACTCAATGGAGGGAAGAAGTAGTGAGGCTTGTCGGGAGGGTCGGTGTTAGGATAAAAGTTTCCAAAAGATTTCATCATGACTGTCAGACCCTAGGAATAAATCCCCGAAATCCTCTGTGTAACCTGTACTAGTCCAGGAAATGCTAGTACACATAGTAGAAATGATATCACAACATATCCATCGTATATTATTGTTTAATTATTCCAGTTTTCAAAACGAGTGGCACGTAGACCAAATAATAAAGCAGTGAAAATAAAGTAAATAGTAGTAAAACCCAATGGATTTGCCACAGGCAATCGACTAGAAAGCGGTCTAGTCCATCTGGTCCTCACCATCGTAGAACTCCTCCTCTGAATTAAAAGAGTAAGCAAGGGTGAGTACAAAAGTACTCAGTAAGATACACAGGGGAATGCAGTATTAATGTAAAAGATACAAAAGAAGGACATATGGTTGAATTTAGCATAAAGTAACAAGTTTTCCAATATTTTAAATATTTTCCAAGGCATATCTTTAAGAAAGATGTTCTTTTTAACAAATTTTAGTACAGGAATCCCTCCTGGAGTTAACCCAACTTTTCCCGATCAATGGAATCAATCCAACCAAAACCATCTTTTTAAAGTCATTTTTTAAAACATTAAAATCTAATCCGTGAAAGGCTTGCTCGGCATGCCCATGACCGTGGGCACAACTAATCGATTAGTTTTACACTCTGCAGAAGTTGTACAAGACCCATAAGACATAATTATCTCCTTTTGCCCAAATACACGCTTCCTTTGGTGTGTTGGCAGAGAAAATCATGACAATGCCCCTATAAAACTCCATACACATAGTCATGCCCGCTAAAGTTTCACCGCTGGTAGGGTTGAACCACCCAGTCCAGAAGCCCCCTCTTGTGCCGAGTGGCAGCCTTACACCCACCCTACTTTCAACCTAATGGCATGACTGTCTATGATATGTTTCAATATGGTTAGCCAGGTCTGTCCCATACCATACTTGTATTAGTACGGTAAGGCTTTACATTCAACGTAACACAGACTGGTCCTTAATAGACTAGGCGAGCTTTCCATCGTGCCTCACGCACCCACCTGTCAACCATTCTCGCCCGGTCTAAATCATATTTTTAATGTTTAACTTGATGTCACAAGTAACATACATTTTCACATGAAATGATAGAGCCTTTGAAATGAACTTTCTTTAGCTTAAATTCCTAAAATGTCCTAATCTCGGTTCTAAGCATGTCTAAGCATATTTCTAATCATTTTGATATTTGTATATATACCTTAGGGTTATAACAGAATAAGGTATTAAAATTTCCAATGTGGTTTTAATCAATTAGGAGATTAGCTATTTTAATTAAAACTGGATCTGAAATTATGTTGCTAAAATTATACATGTAATAATTTAAATTCAAAATATAATTTAAAAACTAGGATCAACAGGTTCAAGGATGTGTAATTTGCCTTGGTCGTAGAGTAGCTACTCGGAATTGTCGGTTGTGAACTCCTCTGGCACTCCGAAATCTATACGCGAAAAATATATAAATTCAAATAAAATACCAAACTAGTATAAAAGAGAAATTTAAAATTTTATCTGAATTTAGAAAGAAAAACGGAGCCGAATGGAGTTTGAACGGGCAAAAATGGGCTCCCGAAAGTTTTAAATAGCATAAAGAGAGGAATTTATTTAAGTAACTATTTTTATAAATAAAATCCAAATTTTACTGAATCAAAAATTTAAATTTTTCTGAATTTGTTTTTCTTTTTCTTCTTTTCTCTTTTTTTCTCTTTGGCTACACACGATTTGGAACAACAGAGAGCAAGAGCTCTCTATCTTCATCCATGGCACAAGGGGGAAGGGGCTAGGGGCGGCTAGCCAGTGACGGTGGCTGAGAAATCGGCGGCGGCCAGAAAAATCAAAGAACACCCACCATGCGAAAAATTGAAGATTGCAAGCACGATATTGATTTGTGGAGGAGAGCACCGGGTTGTGGAGATAGGAGGGGTCCTCGGGGAGGGATTTATAGTCGTGGGGAGATCGCAAAGGATGGAAACCGATGAGATTTTTGCGATTTGAAAGAGGAGTGAAATCCGGCATTTAAGAGAACGATATTTCGGGCCAATTAGCCATGAATGGATAGAGTGGATCGCGAGGAATCCGATTGTAATTTTTCCCTAATTTTTATTGCTAAAATAGTGGAGATTCAAAGCTCCAAATGAGCTCCCATGGAGGAGAGAGAGCTCTTTCTCTGGACATTGGTTGCAGGTTGAAGAAACTTGACAGGTGGGGTCCAGTCCCACTTGTCATTTTTGTATTTAATTGAGCTGAGAGAAAAATGGGTTTGGTAAAAATAGTAAAATGGCTCTAAAATCCCGGAAAATTTCTCTAAAATACTATGAAATATTTGGAACCCAAAAATTGTTTTCAAAAATTTTCAACAAAACTTCTTTTTTGTAAAACTAAAAAATTAGCGAAATTACAAGAAAATTCTTAATAATAATTAAAACAAAAGTATACAAATTTTTAGAGTGTTACATGACCTCTTGGCCGATCGCCAAAGGAAACATGAAATTATAGGTAAAAAGAGATTGATCATGTCACGTGGGTAAGTGCATAACCTCTGCAGAGTGTAGATCAATTCAGATAGACGTATCCCTGGTTATGGACAATGCTAAAAAATTACACTCAAGGGTTAGATTTTGTTAAACAAAACTTTGGAAGGGAGGTAGTGTGCTTTTGAAAGTTTGGAATATGATTTTGGGCTATGAGCCAGTTTACTCTTGAGAATGCTGAAAGTTATTATTACTGTTATTTATTTTACTATCATTTCAATCTAATTATTGTATTCATTTGTAAATGTTGTTTTACTGTAAAATAACCATACCAGTTACTCATTTGGAATAAGTCTTGCATATAGCTATGTTAGAATTGCGTTATGTGCACAACTTGTTGAGTACTTTAAATGCTCACCCTTGCCACAACAAAATCATTAGTTGAGGAGGTGTCTACGCCATCTTTGGAGGAGGAGTACTAGGAGGAGATGAACGTTTAGGGTAAGAGCGTTGTCAGTTACATATGGTATATTGATAGGTTTATCTATGTTTTCTTTCAGCTGCAGTTTACTTTAATATTCATAGTTTAGCCTTGCGTGGTCTAGTCATGTCGACCATAAGATCAGTCAACATATTTATCTTTAATATATGAAGTCTTTTATTATGTTTCCGTTGTGTATGATTGTGATTTTCTTCTATGTTGAGCCTGTGCACACTAGCGTGATCCTGGACTAATGCAATATATATAGAGGGTCCAGATTTGCATATTCGGGTCCCAATAGAGGTGGTATCAGAGCTATATTGACTGTAGGTCTTGGCCCTAGATAGACTGGTCGTCTCTTAGATGTGTCCAAAAGTATTTTCTAAAGAAAAATTTAACTTACTAATAAGAAGTTCTTGACTCATCTCATTCTTCTATTCTTGTCCCTTTGATGAACTTTTCTTTCTTCCCCTACTGGTTCGAGTTGAGGTCTTACCCTAAGCTGTCTTTATCAGATGTCGGTGCCTCCCACCTATGGTGAGTAAACCGGTGGGTATGCTGCAGAACTCTAGAGGGCTTTGCAATTACTAGGTGGATATGGGAGACCATGTTATAGGACAACATGCTGGTATGAGAATGGCAAGGTTCGTGGGATAACAATCAAGGTCACTCACTATCTGTGCCAAGAAGGATACCAAGGCAGGTCGCACCATTATCATCACTGTAAGAAGGCTTGCATTTGAAGCCGAAGTTCAAGAATCTGAGCACCTAGCCTTGCTCAAGATTTGCAACCAGCATACCGAAGAATTGAAGCACTCGGTATTTCAACTGCATCCCAAGGGGCGTATCATTCAATGCCCAAGTACTGAAGGTAAAGAAGATGCCACCGTTGTTCACCTCGCGAGGTTTGTGGTTGCTCAAGTTGAACTGATAGAAGATACAACTTTGGAGCTGAAGAAGTTGTTCGAAGCTCTGAGGGTTGCTGAAGAAGACCACCTGACCACTAGGAGGATGGCTGCAAAAAAGATCGCAGAGCTTGAAGAGGCTCTGTATGGCATGGAAGTCGAGATGGAAAAAGAAGATCCAAAGGGAGTACAGCCAGAGCCTGAAGAGTCAGGGCTGGTGCAGCCGAAGGTGTCTATGCAGTCTATGGTCGCTGGTTCTGGTCACTAGGATTAGTTTGCATCGCTGTCTGCCCATCCACCATCTTATACCCTAGGAGAGCATCAACTTGGTTGGCTTGACGAATGATGGAGTTCAGTTTAGTCAGTTGAGACTCTTGTTTGAGTTGCGTCTGCTTAAGATAGGCAGTGTCGCCATGTAGACGTTAGCTTGTGTGCTTAGGTTGAGTTGGTTCTTTCATATTTATTGAGTGTGCAGTATGTGTTGCATGCCCTTAAGCTTTTGTAAGCAACCATACCAAGTTACTAATAAAGTTGTTTATGTTATTGGGTTAAACCTGCTCCCCTGCACTAAGATTCTTGTTATTTGTCTATGTTGTTCCCTCTCCCCTAAATCCTATGAAGTGATCAGCAGATGGTTCAAACTTATGAAAACAACAGAGCCAGTGGAAGTGGTAACTGACCCAATGAGAATCCTAGTGATGTATCAGTTCCCCAACCGTCACCACAAGTGGATGTACAGAACTTTGGAGCAATCTTGGTTGCTCAGACTCAGTTCATATGCAGCAAATACAGAATATGACCAATCAAGCTAATACCAATAATGCATCCCAAGCTGGTGTCAATGGCCCCTATTTCTACTCATGGTTATCACAATTCATAATGACTCATCCACTAACATTTTTTAGAAATTTTTCACCATTGGAAGCAGATGATTGGCTTAGGACCATTGAGAGAAAGTTATTCATTGCCTAGTGTGAAGGTAATGAGAAGGTTATGTATGCTTCTCATCAGTTGGAAGGAATTGCTGCTGAATGGTGGAACAAATATTGTGCTGCCCATAAAGCCTTGTAGAATATCCCTTAGAATGAGTTTGTTGTTGTTTTTTGTCATCTCTTTACCCCACCAGATGATAGTGTGATCATAGTAAATTCAGAGAAGGATACTACCCCTACACCCTAACCTTATCTGGAGGTTGTTCTTTAAAGTGTTGTCATCCAAACAAGTCAGAGGGTCGTGCATACGTCCGCTATGGAGATATAGGACATACCATGGATGAGCATGTGACCAATTATTCCAGCTGTGAAGGTAATCATTGCCATGGAGAATGTCCTATGATCAATATCACATGCTAACTTTGTGAAGGTCGAGATCATTGCTTAGCTTAATGTTCCTTGGATCCTATAGTGATTGCCGTGACTCAGCATTAGCAAGAGAATTTACAAGCCACTGTTGTTCAAGAATTAGTAAGAGGATGTGGAATGTCATCTGCACAAGCTATGTTGCTTGAAGAGTTAAAGAAGCAGTACCCCAGTCCTATCAGCTTACCTCAGGAAAGTGTTAAATGGTTATCATCGACAACTTGTTTCTAGTGTGACGAATAAAGTCACTTGGCAAAGAGATGCCCTATGAAACTACAAGTTGTGATGCACAGGAATGGCAACTTTGTGCATACAATTGCACCTAACAAGGCACAATGAGGGAAACATGTATGCTTCAACTGTCATGAGAAAGGTCATTATGCTAATCGATGCCTACAGATAGGTCGTGCACTCCCTATAGCCATAACTATTCTGAAAGTTATCTCTGTTAAGTACATAACACTAAGAGTGAACGGTGAATTTACAGGAGCAGTTTGCCCAAAGAATCAGTTGAAGAAGAGACGTTTGAACAAGGACACTAACGAGGAAGTCTAGAATAATGATTCTACCTTATGAAATGTCATGACTCTATTTGTAAAGGAAATAAAGGTGATTGATGTGCTGGTGTGTGAAGTTTTGGAATAAAAGAATTAATGATATGTGAAGGATCAGATAGTTCTTTGAGTATCTACCCTGTGTGGACAGTTTACCAGTTAATGATTTGTGTGCAACAATAGTTAGTTAATGGTATTCAATGTGAAAGTTGTCAGTCTGGAAGATGTACATGTGGTCAGAGAGTACCCCCGATGTTTTTCCTAAGGATCTGCCTAGTATGCCGCTAGATTGAGATATCGAGTTTATTATTAAGTTGGTGTCTAGTACAAGCAAAATAGCAAAGAGACCATATTTGGATGTTTACTGATGAGTTGGTCAACATAAAGAAGTAGATTGGAGAGCTGCTAGAAAAAGGATTTGTGAGATCAAGTTCAACATCGTGGGAGCGCCTGTTCTGTTCACCAGAAAGAAAGATGGAAGTTTAAGGATGTGTATTGATTATTATGCACTTAATGAAGTGACGATAAAGAATAATATCTTCTACCCAGAAGTGATGATTTATTTGATCAGCTAAGAGAAGCTAGAGTTTTTTCCAAGATAGTTCTATGATCAAGATACCATCAAATAAAGATTTGTGCTAAGAATGTCCCTAAGACTGTGTTATCTACGCAATATGGACATTATGAGTTTACGGTTACTCCTTTTGGATTGACCAATGATCCTGCATATTTCATGAACATGATGAATAAAGTTTTCATGAAATATTTAGACAAGTTTGTCGTTATGTTCATAGATAATATTCTGGTTTACTACAAGTCAGAGGAAGAGCATGCAGAGTATTTGAGATTAGTCCTTGAAAAGCTACAAGAGCAATAACTGTATGCTAAGTTCAGTAAGTGTGATTTTTGAAAAAAAAAAAGAATTTGAGTTCCTAGGTCATGTTATGATTGCAAAGGAGTTGCAGTTGACCCAAGCAAAGTGGAACCGGTGCTGCATTGGGAGCAACTAAAGTCAGTTACCCAGATTCATAGTTTTTTGGGAATGGCGGGACATTACTGTCGGTTTATCAAAGGATTTTTGATAATTGCGAGGCCACTTATGTAGTTGTTGAAAAAGAAAAATAAGTTTGCATGGACGCCAAAGTGCAAGAAAAGTTTTCAGGAGTTAAAGATGTGTTTAACGACAACACCAGTGTTAGTGTTGCCAGATGTTCAGAGTAGCTTTGATATTTACTGTGATGCTTCTAGACAAGGAATTGGATACGTATCGATGCAAAATGGAGAGGTTGTTGCATATGCATCAAGGCAGTTGAGACCGCATGAGGAGAATTACCAGAAGCATGATTTGGAATTAACTGTCATAGTTCATCCTTTGAAGTTGTGGCATCATTATCTCATTGGAAACTATTGTGAGAGATATACGGACCACAAGAGTTTAAAGTATATCTTCACTCAGGCGGATCTCAACATGAGGCAGAGAAGGTGGTTGGAACTAATAAAGGATTATAAGTAGGAATCTACTGCCATCCTGAAAGAGCTAATGTGGTAACTAATTCTTTAAGTCGTAAGAGCCACAGTGCTAACATAATAGTTCAGGAGGATTAGTTTGAGCTATGCAAGGAATTTTAGAAGCTAAAGTTGAAAGTGGTTCTAAAAGGATTCTTAGCCACGTTGAAAGTAAATCCGACATTAGAGGACTAGATCCGTGAAGGTCAGAAGGATGATATTCATATCAAAAGAATTAAGTCTAAAATGGAGGAAGGTAAAGCTAAGGATTTTACTCTGGATGGTCAAGGTATTTTGTGGTTCAAAGGTTGAATTTGTGTACCTAATCGAAAGGAGCTTAAACAGTTGATTCTTGAGGAAGCACATAATTCGAAGTATTCGATTCATCCAGGAAGTGCTATGATGTATCAGGATCTTAAGAAAATATTTTGGTGGCCTAATATGAAGCGTGAAGTTGCCGAACATGTTGCTTTGTGTGACGTATGTCAGAGAGTAAATGCATTACATCAAAGGCCTGATGGTTTGATGTAGCCATTAAAGATTCCTGAATGGAAGTGGGCAAAAATTGGTATGGATTTTATTACTGGTTTATCTAGAACTCAGAGTGGTTATGATTCCATATGAGTCATCGTTGATCGCTTGACCAAAGTGGCACATTTCATACTAGTTAAGACTACCTATTCAGGAGATCGCTTGACAAAGCTATATATATATTAAGGATTGTGTGTTTGCATGGAGTGCCAAAGAAAATAGTGTCAGATAAAGGTACCCAATTTACCTCAAAGTTTTGGAATAAGTTGCATGAAGCAGTGGGAACTCGTTTGAGTTTCAGTACAACGTATCAGCCACAGACAGATGGTCAGACTGAAAGAGTTAATCGGATTTTGGAAGATATGTTGAGAGCTTGTGTCTTAGTTTATGCTACATCGTGGGATAAATGCTTGTCGTATGCTGAGTTTAGTTATAATAATAGTTATCAGGCAAGTTTGCATATGTCACCATTTGAAGCTTTATATGGTCATTCCTGTTGTACTCCGTTGAATTAGAATGAGACTAGAGAGCGTCTTGTTTCCTGATATTCTTAAAGAGGCTGAAGAGCAGATTGCCATGATCAGAGAATAGTTGAAAGTAGCACAGTCGAGACAAAGGAGTTACGCTGATAATCATCGACGAGAGTTGAGCTTTGAGCCAGAAGATTTTGTGTACCTTAGAGTTACCTCTTTTAAAGGAGTTAAAAGGTTTCACGCTAAAGGAAAGCTTGCAGCGAGATATGTTGGTCCATTCAAAATCTTGAGTCATCAAGGAGAGGTTGCCTATCAGTTAGAGCTACCTTAGTCGTTGGCAGATGTGCATAATGTGTTTCATGTCTCTCACTTTAAGAAGTGTCTCAGATTGCCAAGGGAGCAGACCCCGTTGGAGTTAATTGAATTGCAAGAGGATTTGACCTATAAGGAGCAACCAATTAAGATTTTGGATGCTGTTGATCGTAAAACCAGAAGCAAGTAAGTTCACTTTTACAGAGTGTTGTGGAGCAATCATTCAGAAAGTGAAGCAACATAGGAGTGTGAGAAATATCTGAAGTCAGAGTTTCTTAACCTATTCTTTAGTCAGCCCTGAATCTCAGGGTCAAGATTCTGTTAAGCGAGGAGGTTTGTAATATCCCAATTTTCACTTTTTTATTAATTTAATATTGTTATTTGTGCCTATTATGAATTTTGGGAACTTTTGAAATTTTGTGGAATTTATTTGGGATTTATTTTGTATTTTTGAATTATGCCTAATATGAAAATTAATTAAATATTTGGAAAGTTTAAATAAACTTTTGTAAAAAATAGTTTTTAGAATTTTTATGGTATTTTTTCTATTTTATTTACTGGAATTATTTTAAAGAAAAAATGTTTGAAAAATGCTTAGCACAGTGTATGGGCCGAAAGCCTATCGGTACCCAGCCAGAGAGGCATAGTCTGACCGCTCGACCTAGTCACCGTGAAGGCTTGAATCTCAGCTATCCGATTTGAAGTCAACGGTCCAGATGCTTTTCGGTAACCCTAGAGGTTTCTTAACCGATGGATTTCAATCAGACGTGTGCGGTTGACCGTATTGGATACGAATCGTAACGCCTTTGAGTCGATGGATCAAGTCAGCGTGTGCAGTTGAGATTATGCCATGTCTCACAAATCAAAGATCGTTTGGATACGTGCCACGTGGATGGTCGGATTTCATCATCTTCACCGTCGCCGTCTCGGACTGGAACTTCGAGTTCGCCACCATTGCAGAAGATTTCTATGCTCTTTGTGACCAGTTCCACTAAGAGAATATAAAGATTTAACCAATCAATGGATCTTTCATAGTTCTTATTCCTAAGAATTCATCCCCTCAGCAGGTGTCTGAATATAGACCAATCCCTCTAATCAACTCGAGCATCAAGCTCATTACAAAGATCCTGGCCAACAGATTCTAGAAGGTAATCCTGCGGTTGGTTCATCAAAACCAATATGGATTTATCAAAACAAGAACCATTCATCTCACCATAGCTCAAGACAGTGTGTCATCATTAAACTTGATTTTGAAAAGGCATTTGACACTATTGAGCATTCTGTCATATTTCACATGATGTCTCAAAAAGGCTTTCCCCGTAAATGGATTGTTTAAATGCACATAATCCTTTCCTCAGCGCAAGCGTCCATTCTTCTCAAGGGCACTCCGGGTAACCATTTCAACTAGAAGAGAGGAGTTAGGCAGGGGGATCCTTTATCGCCTCTCCTTTTTGTTTAGTGACAGATCTTCTTTAGGGTATTGTCAACAGAACAGCGCAACTGGGGATCATTCAGTTCCCCATTCCCAATTCTTCTGGTTCTGACTTTCCAATTATTCAATATGCTGATGATACTCTCCTTATAATGCCGACGTGCACCAGACAACTCCTCTGCCTTAAAATTCTTCTTCAAGCTTACACAGATTCTACTGATCTCAAAGTTAATTCTCACAAATCATCCATGTACCCGATCAATGTGGATGCGAACAGGTTCACCATTCTAGCTCGCACTTTTGGATGCTCTAAGGAGCAATTGCCTTTCACCTACCTAGGTCATCCTCTAATCCGCAGAATTGAGAATCGGCTTTCAGGCAACATGATATTTCTTTCATATGGAGAAAGACTTACAATTCTCAATTCAATTATGTCCATGCTCCCAACTTATCTTATTTGCACCCTTAAGCTACCGACAACAGTCATCAACCGAATTGACATGGCCCGAAGATACTGCCTCTGGAGGAGATCAGAGGATCTTCAAAACAGAAGTCCATCCCTAATATCTTGGAGCAAGGTATGTGCGCCAAAAGATAAAGGAGGCCTTGGTGTCCTTAATATAAGAATTCAAAACGGGGCTTTGTTACTCAAACACTTGCATAGCTTCTACAACAAAAAGGACACACCTTGGGTGCAACTAATTTGGTCTTCTTACTATCACAACAGACTCCCTTATTCACAACCTAACGTCGGTTCTTTCTGGTGGAAGGATATCATAAAACTATGTGATCATTATAGAGGGGTGGCTTCAACTGTGATCGGTTCTGGAAGAACGATTAGTTTTTGGAAAGATTTATGGAATAACACCCTCCCCAGTGCTCAGTACCCAACCCTCTTCTCATTTTCCAAAGAGACAGACAGTTCAGTCCGTGCTTTCATTCAGCATGATGACTGCATGAATCATTTCAATCTTTCGCTATCTGAACAAGCGTTTCATGACCTGCAACACCTCACCGTCTTCCTTCAACAGGTTCTTTGCTTAGACATGTTGCACGATCAGTGGACTTATATATGGGGTGATCCATCCTACAGATCACAAAAATACTACATGCACTTATTTTGGGCTGTCTCAGTACTGCCACCATTTTGGTGGATTTGGAGGTCAAGATGTGTGCCCAAACTTAGAGTTTTTGCCTGGCTGCTGATTCAAGACCGACTAAATACTAAACAAATGCTAATTCGAAGAAGGTGCTACATGGGACAAGATGACAACTGCGTGCTCTGCGCTCAACCAGAGTCAAAAACAACCAAACATCTGTTTTTCAGCTACTCTTTTAGTTCACAATGCTGGATCTCTCTCAACATAAATTGGAACACATCCTTGGACATCATTAACATGATTCAGCTGGCTAAAAGGAACTCTATCCATCCTTTCTTCATGGAAATTTTCATTCTGGCTTCCTAGGAGACCTGGAAACAACGAAATAATATCATTTTCAATCAAGTCAATGCGACAGCACAATCTGGAAAGTCCAACTTTATAGAGCAAACTAGGTTGCACCTGGTCAGGATGAAAGAACCTCTCTCAACTCTGTTCTCTACTTGGATTAACTCTCTGTAATTTTGCCTTTCTTCCTGTCTTTCTCTTTCATTCTTTTTTCCTCTTCCCAAGTTTGTTCCAAGGTTTGTATTTTCTTTATCTTTTCAATATATGGGTTCTTAGTAGGAGTCTTTCCTGCTGCTTCTTTCAAAAAAAAAGATCACAACAAAACCTTTTGAAAACTCTACCCCGATACTGACCCTCTCGATAAGTCTGATCTGACCATTCTATCTCACACAAAGCAGAAAAATGGGATTGACTCACTATTGGAACTTCATGAGGTATCATATGTCAAGACTCAGTAACTTACTGAGTTATGTTTATCCCATTCCAGATATGTGATTGTATGATTAGCCCAATTCAATGGCTTACCAGGTTAAGTCCTTAATTGACTAAGCCAAGACTTCCAATCTACTACATTTGTTCACACATAACTATATTAATCGATTCACACAAAATTATATCAACCCAATTTCACACAGAACCACCAGTACACAGTTTCTTACCACTTACCTCAGTATAAATCATTTCCCATCCCTGTTGATTATAGTGCAACACATGTCGCCAACAATATGTAATCGTGTGACAACAAATGACACATCCTTTCCACAAATTTCATCATGTTTGAATTTGCACTTCAAAAAAATATCGATAACCCGTTGCATGGCTAAGCAAACTGATCACTTCTAAACCAACCCATGTTGGTTTTATATTAATGACTAACTAATAATTAATTAACCTAGGGGCAAATGATCATGACATAACAAATAACAAGGTAGGCATAATAAAGTAGGTTGCATAACTAGTTCTCAAAATAATATACAATTGATAATTTAAACTAGAATGCAATAATTTCAAACAAAATAACTTTTATAAAACTGGGGCAACATGACCAAAGCATAACTTGGCTTGGTACATATCCTGATCTTAAACTTGTGCAATTTTTTCTCCTTCGAACGCTCCCGGCACTTCAACGTCTATGTGAAGAAGCAACAAAATGTAAATATATAATAAAATAAAGGAAAAACAAAGCCAAAAAACAAAATAAATATATTGGAAGGTAGGGCTCGATTTTAGACAAATTTAGAAACTTGAATGGACTCAATTGAACTTCGTTTGAAGGAGAACAAACACTTGGAGATTTATTGAACAAGAAAATACTGGAAAAGTATAGAGAAACGAGAATATTCCAAGAATATTTTTTTCAGTATGACTGACATGTCGGTCCGAGGAATATTCTAGAATATGTTTTTATTTTTTCCCAAAATTTAGGAAAATAACCGAGAGACTAACATGTGGGACCTAGTCATAGAATCGATCCATGGTAGACCAAGTTCACCGAACCAGTCTAGGGTAGACTTGCTGACATGGCACACACATTGTGGCTAACATGCCTAGGGCATGGGTGGCTCACTCGGTGCTGACTCAACGCAATGCGGCACTTGCGTGGTGGACGCGACTGGCTCGTCGTCGGATGGCGGCAAACGGTGGCGCTAGGTAACTGTAACATCCCAAAACTTGCATATTTTTATTTAAAATATTTAAATATAAATTTATGAGATTTCTCCTAAATTTTCTGGATTTTCTAAATGCTTTTTCATATTTTTAGATTTATAAAATTATTTACTGTAGAATAATTAAAACTTCAATATTTATAAAAATAACGTTTTAAGTTCAAAATATCTCAAATTATTTTTGAGAATTTTTATAGAGTTTTTAAAGTTTATTTATTATTTTTCCAAAATTCTTTTCTTCTTAGCCACTAAATAAGTTCAAAAAAAATGAGATGGGATCCGCATGTCAGCACAGTAGCTTCATCAACCTCCAGACTTCCAGAGAAGCACGCTTCTTTCCTTCCTCCATTAACAGCATTTGAAGCTTAAAAAACAAAGCCTTTCCTTCCTAATTTCTTTTCCAAATTTGTGCCAATCAAATCCCCATCGTACCCTTCACCTTCCAAACTCATTCCCCGACCGAATTCCCCTCAAAACCACCCCAAATTTGCTCCTCTTCCGATTTCGGATGCCATAAAATCCGCCTCCGAGTCGTGCCCCTCGGTCCTCCTCTCCCACTATAAAAGTGAGCACGAGGTTCCTCGTTCCTCACTCAATCCGTTTTTCCACCTCCCAAGAGCTCCCTCGCCCTAGTTTGCCCGGAACACGAAGCACAAGGGGTACGAACCGAACGTCGGTGACACGTCCTCGCGAGCTCATCAGTGCCTCAGAGCTAAAATCCCCGAAACGACGGCATCACTAGGTGCGCATCGACACGAGGAGCATTTCCCCTCAATTAATTTGGACCATGCAACACTCAATCGCTGGGATTTCCCCGAACTTCGTCGCTAGCCATCGCTCTTTCCCCGCTGATTTGCGCTGCCGGTCTCCCCTCTCTGATCCCGCCACACCTCCACCGGCTTCCCCGTGTCGCTAGCTTCCCTGTGCGCACTGCCGTCGGTCGGTGCCGTCAATCGATCCCCTCCCTGCGCACGGCAAAGCATAGAGAGCAACGTCTCTCTATCTGTTTCCTGCGCGCATGAACAGTGCTATGCTCACAGTACTGGTGAACAACGTCACGTGTTATAGTACTCGTTATGCCATTTTATGTAATTTTAATCTTACGGAATCCTGTTGTCCTTCGTTTGAACTCCGAATTCAGTGATTCAAACTCTACCTTTTGGTACCAATTTTGTAATTTTTGGATTTTATTTGTATTTTTTTATTTATTTGTATTCGCTTTTCGCTTGTAGACGATGTTGCTGGAGAAGTCCTGCGAAACCAACAAGAGGTAGAACCAGCCACGTTCAATGATGGCAAGTTTTTCTTGATCATGTTTATCCTAAATTTCTAAAATTCTTATGTTATTTTAAATTATTACATGCTTACTTTCATAAGGTATTTTAAATTCAAGCATAGCGTATAGTTCAATTCTATAATTGTTATGACCTCATCGGCATTTGATCGTGATGTATTTTTGTCACCCTAGCTGGTATTAGCTATATTATTTTGATGATGGTTAGTAGAGTAGCATTATACGGTAGAATTGCTTAGTCCTGCTTAAACGTTATGGTATTATGCTATTATGGAAATCATTTCAAGGCATTGTTTAAACTTATTTGTGAAGTTGCGGCAATAGGTATTACTGTCATTATTTAAATGATATAAAATAGAAAAGCGATTTAGACCGGGGCGGATGGAATGTTTGGCGGGTGCCGGAAGCACGAGATCTTGTAAAATGATTGTTCCGCCCTAGTCAATTAAGGACCAAAGCGTGTATTACCATGGACCGAGCACTACCGTGCAACCACAAATCTATATGGGTACGACCTGGATAATTAATTTGTGTGTCTCGTTATTAGCTTTGCAAGTTGGTGGAATGTGTGTTAGATGGAGAAAGGCGCAAGAGGGGGCTTCCGACTGGGCAGATTGAACCCTTCAGTTGTGAAACCTTAGCGGGCAAAGTTAATAGCAGAGTTGTACATTGTAAAGGCATTATCATGATCTTTTTACCAACACACCAAAGAAAGTGTGTTATAGCTTAGCAACAAGAGACAACCATGTTTTATAGGTAAAACTGTACACACTCTACAGAGTTAAAACTACTTAAATAGTCATGCCTATGGTCAAGGGCAAACAAGGTATACGCTTTCATATTGTAGAATTTCTGGTTTTGTTTTAAATAAAAATAGCGGTTTGGGAATCCATGAGTAGATGGAACTCTCCGGTCATGGTTTGGTAGATGGAGCCAGTCAGGTAGATGAAACCTGTTATAGTTGTTATATTAAATTCAATTATTACAACTACTTTTGGTCAATTGATGCTTTATGAAACTACTCATTGTATTTAAAGTTTAAATATTGCTTTATGCTAGATGAGTCATACTAAGCCTTCAATTGTTCAGCCTTACATATAGTTATCATGCATTATGTTTTGAAGACTTGCGGAGTACATTTTGTACTCATCCTTGCCACATTCCAACTTTCCACAAAAGAGTACACAGAAGCAGAAGGTGACTATGTGTTCTTTACTTGTGGTTATGATGAAGGCGATCCGGATTACTAGGACATGTGCTCCAGTCGATTGCTTGTTAGGTAAATAGATGGGCTTATCCTATTGCTGTTTATTTCGTTTCCGCTGCTACTTTATTGAACTCAAACCATGAGGCTATTTATTTGTAATGGTTGGCCATAAGGCCGGTACCTTTTGCTTAATTAATAATATTTGAATTCATGATATAGATGCGTTATAATCATTGTTTCCACTATGTGTACTAGTTTGATCCTAGACTAGTGTAGTTATACACAGAGGGTTCGGATTTAGAAATCTAGTCCCGACAGAAACCAAGGGTTCCAGCGAACGGCGGCACGACGACAGCTGTGGAGGGGCACAATCTAGAGTAGGAGATGCGGTGCTGTCGATGCGCGCCTGATCGGGGACCATGGGCACCGTCGGCAAGGAAATGGTGGTGAAACACGGTGGAGGGCTTAGGTTCTCAACGGCAGCCAGATCTGGTGGTCTCCTGGTGATAAGAAGGGGACAGCGGTGTAGATCTCGACACGGCGACGATCATGAAGGGGGTCAAAGGGGCGGTGAAACTCAATTGCGATGGTGGAAAACAAGACCGAATGCCTTTGGGTCATCTACATTGGCAGCGGCTAGGGTTTAGTTCATGAGGCGTTTCTAAGGTTCCATCGAGGCGGCAACGGACTTGGGGATGCGTTCCCTAGGGTCAGCAGGGTCTAGCGTGGATATGGTGGCGAGTTTGGTGGTGAAGTCCCAGTAAGAGGTGAAGGATCGAGTTGGCCTAGAAGGGGGATGAATAAGCAATTTCAACAAGTTCTAACTATTTTAAACAACTAATTGAATTTATCAAAGAGCAAATTACTGCAAGGATAATACAGAATTCAAAACAACTAAAGATAACAGCGAAAGCAATAAACGAAATGACACGGGAGGCAAAGATTTATCCGTGGTTGAGTGCACTCTAATCCACGTTGAAGCACTTCTTTCGAGTTTCGCTTCTCGAGCTAGTCGCGATAGCTCTGGCGATCACTCGAGTAACTCTTTCACTACTCGAGTGAGGTGAGTTCCAAACCTCTCACAAATCTGATTGCCTTCCACAAACACCTTTGGACAGTCACACTGTTCACTTCCTCCAAGTCGTCTAGGATCACTAAGATCCAAGAGTAATAAACTTTGCACAAGTTACGTCTCTTGGTTCACTTTGCAATTCACACAACTAGACAACGACTTGGAGCTAACACATAGAGATGTATGAGAATTTTTGTGTAAAGATGAAGCAGACTCCTTTTTGAGAATGAGAGCTATTTTCAATACCAAAGTGTAAGGAGTTCATCTATGTCTCGGAAGATGGCTTAGGAAATACTTATATAGCCATTTGGAGTGAAAGTAGCCATTACACTGCTCTGATGGCCGTTGGACGTGTCAGATGTCAGAAACAACAGAAATATACACGTATAACGGACTAAGTATTAGTGCCTAACGATACTGGATATGTGTATGACGGACCAAATTTGAGAGATCACGACGGACCAAAAATTTTGGTCCGTAGTACATGGGTTGTTCATAGAAGTTGGTCTGGCATACAACTGAGAGACATATATGAGCGACAGACCAAATTGTTTGGTCCGTTACACATGGACTATAAAAGATAGGTCTGGTATAGAGACCTATGTACGTCGGACCAAATTTTTTGGTCCGTCATACATGGACTTTTTAGAAGATTGGTCTGGCACAGAGACACATGTACGTCGGACCAAATTTTTGGTCCGTCATACATGGACTTTCCAGAAGATTGGTGCCAAGGACCTTTTCAATAAAGATAAATTTTTATCCAAGCTTTTTATATTAGCAATGGACTGAGATATTTTAAACACGAATGCTTGGTCCGTTTCCTGAGTAAAATTCTTTTGAAGATAGAGAAAATTCATTTTAGGTTCGATTCAAAAGGACATCAAAGATTCAGTCCGGCCAAAACTTATAAACTGAAAGGGTGCCGGACCAAATATTTGGTCTTCTATAGATGGGAAACCGAAGATATTTTGGTCCGTCACGGAAGAGTGATTTTTTGCATGTATACCGGATTAAATATTTTTGGTCCGTCATACATGGGCAAACCTTTGGCTATCGGATGATTTTCAAAGAAGGTTTTAATCAAGGATATGTGGATATGAAGACGAATATCTAATGATCAGATATTAAAAGGGAGTTTTGACGTAGAATAGTTTCAAGGTGCACTGATGAAGAAAGGATAGATAAAGTTTGGTCCGTTGTACTAAGAGATATGATTTCACAAGGATAAAGTCTAAGTGTCTTTTGCTCCGAGAGATCTAGTTTTGCCTTTGCCTAACAACCTATTTGCTTGTGCAAAGTCCCTCTTTTGGACAACCAAAAAGAAAACAGACCTAGGCTATTTTGACTTGAATCATCTCCCAAGTCATAAACTATAAACTGAATACCTTAATCTTGTTATCCCAACTTGTTCCATCAGATTCCAGCTTCTTTTCTTCAAAGCTTTGAGTATTACCAACTTAGTCATCAATACCAAAACCATAATAATCTGATAATAGAATTGAGGGTGCCTAGATGCTATCAATCTCCCCTTTTTGGTAATTGATGACAACATACCTTTAGTTGATAATATCTCATATATTACGCAAAACGAGTTAATTTGAATAGGCCGACAATGAGAATTTATGAGTGAATTTTCTCCCCTTAATAAATGCATGCTATAATTCATATCGAGCGAGTATTAAAGAGTGTATCGAGCATATAGCATCTAAACGACCATATATAAAGATCATAAATGTAGCACACAAAGACAAGAACACATAAGACTCATATACTTAACTACTGTCTTTATATAATCCACCTCTGAGTAAAAGAACTTAAGAGAGGTTATATGGTTTTACTCCCCTTTGGCATCAATAGCCAAAAAGGCCCCTACTTGCGCCTAGAAAAGACTCTTTTGAGTGGCCTGGTGAGCTTTTCTTTGGAGGAGAGCGGTTTATCATCGTGACTTCTTGGCTTTGATTTTCGGCCCTTGAAACATAGCTTGATCATGCCAACTTGGATAGTCTGGGTCACTGGTGGATAATCAACGATTGAAGATCGATTGAATTTGATCCAAAGATTCATTCATAGTGTGAGTTTGACAAGGGCGTCACTAACATCATATATGCAATCATGTGCTAGCGAGTGTAGTCGAGCAAGGCATCCTCGATGAATTTCGAAAGATGATCTAAGCGATGTCTCATCCATAAGCGATTCCTTGTATGTGATGTACTTGCGGCTTCAACTTGATTTCTCGGTTTCTTGTATTGATCATCCATTTTTCGGTTCATGTCATACGATCATCCTTTATCGATTTTGATTAGTATCAAGTCGTTGGACATGTTGTCTAAGATTGTCCTGATTTTTGCTTAGGTGGTCAAATCTGGACATGACTTCATTTTGAAATTTTGTTTGTTCCTCATATCTTAGAGCTGCTGTATTCGGTATCTTGTTTGGAATCCTCTTTGATCAGCATAATATTGTTGCTCAAAGGTTGAAAACCAAGAAGGTTGAGAGTCAAAGACATTTTCTTGAGTCTAAAATGTATTATCTTGTGCTTGCTCATTATACTTTGGAGAAGATGGGATGGGATACTGACAGTCAAACAGACTTTCCCAACCAGGAAAAGTATCCCTTTGATCATGCTCAGATGAGCTGATGATGGAGGATAGTAGGTTTCAAATTGTTGGGGCATCCCAGATCCTCTTGCTTCATTTTCATGGGCTCCTGGTCTGAAGGTTTGTGCTTTCATGAACCTTGCTGCAGCTACTGACTCTTGAAGGTGATAGAATTGTTGCTCTTCATCTAAGGTTCTATCACCTGGACATGTAAGATTTTTAGTGGCAGCATCATCCATTTTCCACGATTCACTTCCATGAATCACTTCAGTTGCTTTTGGAGTATGGTGACTCAGAGTCTTCCCTTTGTTTCCTCTTTGAACACTAGGTTCTCTGTCATTTCCACTCTGTTCAGACATATAATGACTCTCATAGGCTTGATGATGTCTTTCATAGGATTGAGGCCAGGAGTCACTTTCTTGTGCCTGGGAAAAATCTCTAAAATTGTTTCTGTCAAACTCATTTTCACACGCCCTTTCTTCACTTTCTTCTTGGTTTGCATGGTTGATTTTCTGGCATTCTCTGAAGGAAACCAGTGATCCTCAAACTTTGTCCAGTGGCTTGATGCATGTTATATTTCTTTGGAAAGCACTTGAATTCCTTATTTAGATCATTTTGAGAAATTTTGCCTTGAGCCAACAGGTTTTCAGTGATTAGCTGGGCAAAAGGCAAAGAACTACTGAACTTTTTGTAGATGACCTCCTCCATTTTTCCAAAGAAGTAATCTACTAGATCTATAGGCTGTTTTGATAAAATAAGATGCAATAACCATGCTAGAACTGAGGTCACTCCTTCCTTATACCCAGACTTGGGATAGATTGTGTGCCTCAGTATTAACAACAGAACCTTTGCTTCTTCAGACTGACAGGTTACTCTATTTGGATTAAAGTCCTTACTGGAGGTGTCTTTATATATGTGTCCTGACACTTGCAGATCAGGCATATCCCCACTCAATCTCCACCTCTGATGAGGATACATCTTTTCAAAAATTCTTGTCTTATTTGCCAGTGGACTAGAGGCTCCAATTGCTGACTCAAACTGAGATGATTTGATTTTTCTTATTTTTCCATTCAGAGTGAACATGATATATTTTCTTTGTTTGTTCACTAGTAAGGATGCATAAAATTTTAGGGTCCTTGAGACACTCCATGGAATTGTTTTGTTTGACATGATTCTTATCAGTCCAGGAGTTGAGTTTATGCAGTCAAATAGTCCAGTTGAGCCAATGATAGTATTCACTTGATCCCATTCTACATATTAGTGAGTTGACAAAGCAGAGATCATCTTTCCTTTTCCATCTCTTTTGTTCAGATAAGCATTGTATATGTTCTTGTGTAACAGAGACACAAAATTTTCACCCAGGGCTGCCCTTGACTCTGGAAACCAAATCTTCTCACTTACTAACCGAACTGCTCTCAATTTCTTAGTACTTAGGTTAGCCAGTTCTTCACTGCTAAGGATGTCAATTTCAGAGACCAGTTTAGTACTCTCTGAGGAAGATTCACTGTTGGGTTCATAGGCACAATCCTCAGAGGATGACTCAGAATCAATTATTTGTTTTCCTTTTCTGGGGTGAGAAGTAACTACTTTTCGGTTTGCTTGAGCAGATTTGTGAACATCTGGGATTAGTACTGGTCCATGAGGTTGTTCAGGCAGATTTGATTCATGGGATGAACTGGATCTTCTTTGCTTCTTACTCTTAACTTTATCAATAATTTTTTCAATCAAACCCCTTTTATCTAGATTTTTTGACCTCATTTTGATTTCTGACTAATCACTGACTTATTGCTCGGACTCAAGACCAAACCCTCTTCAAGCAGAAGAGCAGACCTAAAAAAAGAACTAAATCTAAGAACTAGGTCTAGGGTTTGAGACTTGAAGAGAAAAAGAGAAGTTTCAAGGAACTTACTGAGCTTGAAGGAGATTCTTGCGCAAAATGTCAGAAGATCACCATTGCCAAGACCCGATCAGGATTTGCTTCGGTGCAGAGAAGAAAAAGAAACTTCCGGCTTAGAGAAGTTTGCACAAGCAAGGATATAACAAAGGAAGAATTTGATGGAAGGAGTTACTGCATTGAATGCATTTTCATGAGTAAATCGGCCTTGGTTACTGACACCTTTAACTAGGGTAGTTGGATGGGAACAGGAGTTCTGGCAAGGTGGTGGGACCCCCTTTTGGAATCGGTTTGAACAAGCACAGGAGTCCTCGAGCAGGTCAGTTAGCAATGGGTAAGACTTAAAGCAATAGGTAAGATATTAAACATATTTTGGAATTTTGAGAGAAGAAGAGGGAATTGGATATAATCCATTTGATAAGAAACGGTTTTAGAAATATTTGATCATGAGGCAGACTTGATTTAAACAGAGTTAAACAGTTACTAATTTGTAGGACCAAATTGATTTATACTCAGCCTGAAACAATTTTAGTCCGTTGTGGAGGAGTTTTAGCCTTGCATGGAGTTAAGACTAAGGACTTCCATCAGCGACAGACCAAAAAATTTAGTTCGGCTGGCATTGATATTTTGTTTGAGATTAGTCCGATCCAAGTAGGAACCTGTAACTTTACTTTAAGTTGTTCTCAGTCTGCACCATATCTATATTTCTGAAGATTTTGAAAATAAGAGATATATCTAAGATTAACAAACAAAAACAACATAACACAAAAACGAATTTCAGTGAATGTTTGAGTTTGATATCCAAATGAGCTTAAGTATTTCTTTAAACTAAACTCATCTAAAAAACTCGAATACTTAATATGGACACTTTGCCAAAGAAAATCAGATGATAATTTGGTTTCTTTAATTTTTGATTGAATAAGAATGAGCATAGAAAGGTGAGTCTTCTAGCAGCATTTTTTATTATTATTAAAAAAAAGAACTTATTCAAAGAGTTATTTTAACTTGACAATATCACTTTGAATTTATCCACATTGTTTTAGTCGAAAAAGAGAGCTGTCAAACAGGAGCAGCGAATGCTACTAACACGATGTGTTGTGCGACTAGTCGAAGCTGCGTTTTGCGACGTACGGATATGAATAAACATTCAATTTAAGAAAACACACAAGATTCAGAGAGCATTTTAGAACACCATATCTTTATTATTTATATATAAAGTCCCGGTCAACAAGTTTGGAGAGAGAGGGACAAGACAAGAACTTAGGCTTCACCCCTGCGCACGCGCCCTAGAGCCTCTATGAGCGCTTCTCTGGCCCTGAGGAGAGTAGGGAAAGCTTCAAGAAAGGCGTCCACGACAACACTGTCTCTGACGACTGCCCTTTCCTCAGCCATCTCTGCTAGAGTGCGATCAAATTCCCTCCAGAGCTCTGCAAGCTCTGGGTCATCCCGATCATCCTTGAAAGGTCTTTTCGGCATGATGAAGAACTAAGTTTGGAGCAGAAAGGAGAAGAGCTAAGTGAAGGATTGCATCCCCACAGCTCTGGTTCGCCTTTTATAGCCATTGCGATAGGAAAAAAATAAATGCATCATAATCCGAAGCGGCTTGAAGTTAGAGAAGATGCGGAAAAACAAGGAGTTACGGAAACCGAAGATATTTTTAACAGAAAGTCACACAAAGCTGGGGTAAGAAAACAAGGGATATGAGCATCAGGATAAGCATAGCGAACAAACTTGCTCCCCCTTAGTCAGACATTATCGAGCAACATTTGAAAAGGCAATGATATTTAGTTCATTTCTTAATTTTGAAAATTTGGCCTCATCAAGCGGCTTAGTGAAAATATCAGCCAATTGGTCCTCAGTTCTTACATAACTAAGCGTAACATTTTCTTTAGCAACATGATCACGAATAAAGTGATGTCGAATTTCAATATGCTTAGTTCTAGAATGTTGGACCGGATTGTTTGCTATTTTCATTGCACTTTCATTATCGCATAGTAGAGGCACATTATCAAATTTTATACCAAAATCTAAAAAAGTTTGTTTGATGAATAAAATTTTATTACAGCAACTTCCTGCAGCCACATATTCGGCTTCGGCAGTGGATAGTGCTACTGAATTTTGCTTTTTAGAAAACCAAGAAACTAAAGACCTTCCAAGCAAATGACAACTCCCTGAGGTGCTCTTACGATCAATCTTGCATCCGGCATAATCAGAATCTGAGTAGCCTAGAAGCTCAAAGGGAGCACCTTTAGGGTACCATAAACCAATACTTGAAGTGAACTTACGATATCTAAATATTCTTTTTACAGCACTTAAGTGAATTTCTTTAGGAGCAGCTTGAAATCTAGCACACATACACACACTAAACATGATATCAGGCATAGATGTTGTCAAGTATAGTAAAGAGCCTGTTATGGATCTAAAAAGATTTTGATCAACAGACTTATGTAATATTCCAAAAATTTGCCTAAATATTATTTTATTGTCATGTGTGCATTTTATGATTTTCTGGAATTTATTTGGATTTTTCTGGATTTATTGGAATTAATGGAAAATTTAGTATATTGGTCCCTTGTCCAAAACTATTTAAATTTATGCAAAGTTAAAATAAAGTTTTGCCAAAAATATTTTATTTGAGTCCAGAATGTCTCAAAGTATTTTTGAGAATTTTCTTGGATTTTTCCTAATGGTTTTATTGCCTAAAACAAATAAAATAAATTTCTGTGATTATTTTAAATCAAAAACCCTTTTAAAATCGTTTTGAACAGTGCTGGGTCGGCCCGTTGCTGGGCAACCCAATAAGCCCATCGCACCTAACCCTAGCCGCCCCTGATCTGGGCCGTTGATCTCAATCGTGCCCTCAAGATTTGGCCGCATCGCCGACGTTTGTGAGCCGTCGGATTGGCGCCGCGTGGACGCCTGGGATGAAGCCGCGTCACCTCTCCGTGTCGCCGCCGGAGTCCGCCGCCACCACGGAGTCATCTTCGGAGTCCGCGCTGTGCACACCTCCCCATGCGGCTATTTAAGGCGTCGACGCGGGCACCGAACTCCTCACCTCGCGCCGCGCATCTGCCGCAAACCTGAAGCCCAGAGCCGCCGCCGTTCTCGTGTAGAAGCTCGCCGGAGTTGCGCTGCGGTTTTTGCTCAAGAACGTCACCGTTCCGCCGTCTCCGCCGTTCCAAGAGCTAGAGCCAAAGACCCCGTTCCGAGACGCGTTCGCGTTGCCGCTTTTGGTCGTCGGGGAGCACCGTTGCGCCGTCGTTGGAGTCGTCGTCTTCAAGTCCGGTGAGAGCACCGCCGTCGCGCCTCCATCGCCTAGTCCAGAAGTTCCGGGCCGTCCGATCTAGATCCTTCGGTCGAGATCGTGCCGTGTCGCCGTTCAGCCGCGTCTGTTCGATCGGATCAGCCATGGATGCACGCCGCGTGTTGCGCATCGACGGGGGCGGCACTGTGGCCAATCGGGTTGTGACGCGTGTCGGGCACTGGCATCGAGGCGCCGTGGGCTGGGTTCACGGTGGACCAGATCCAAGCCATGGACCGAGTCTATGGACCGGGACCACGTGTCAAGCTCCGGTTGGTCCAGGCCAGGGCTGACGTCACGCTTGCACAATAAATCTATTTTCAATTTAAAAATAATTCTGTTAATTCTGATTTTCTAATTTTTGTATTTTCAGTATTTGTTCAAATTTCAAAAGGCTATAACTTTTGCATTTTAACTCGGATTTGAGTGATTCAAATTTTTAAAAATTTGTAAAATTGAGATCTATTTAATGGTGAATTTTAATTGATTTTTGAAGTTCAGTTGCTCTCTGTTTTGGTATTTATTTTCTTTTCTCCTTCGGTACGCGTAGACGTTGAATTGTGCGACGCTTCGGAGGAAGATCCAGCAACTCAAGAGCAAGCTCCAGACCAAGATCAGGACCTATTACCAGGCAAGTTGTGCTTTGATCATGTTGAACCCATGTTTATAAAACTACTATATTCGTTTTACCCTATTGCATATTATTTCAAGTATACAATTGTTTCAAATTAAATTGGGACTTAGCTATTATACCCATTTGATCTACACCCTACCTTGTCATTGTATGCCATAATCTATTGTCACCCTAGATTGGTTCATTATAGTTGGTTAGTAATAAAAATCAACACAAGATGATTAGACCGTATTAGGTGCTTAGCCATGCCACGTCATCACATGCGATTGAATCATTGATAATTAATCTTGACTAATGGAATATGGAACGATGTTACGAACTTGTGTGTCATGTGGGATCACACGATGAGATTGAGTTGTTGTGACGAGTCATGTCACGCAACGATGTTGAATTGTTGATGGCACGTGGTGCTTGGTAATCAACTTGGGTGATATTCACTTAGATTGGGGCAAGTGACAAGGGGCGAGTATGCCAAGGTGGGCCCGATGGGCAGAGGGCATGTGGAAGTCTTGCCTTGATCACTCTAAGGACTTAACCTTGCAAGCCTTTGACCTGAGTCAATCATGCAACCACATGTCTGGTATGGGCCAACCCAGCTGATTAATTTGCAATGCCCTAATTTTGGTACTATCGTGGTCGGTGTGAGTTCCCGAGTTATGGAGAAATTCACATGGCGCAAGAGGGGGGCCCTGGATGTGGTAACCAGTCCCACCAGTGTTGAAACCTTAGCGGGTGGTACCGAGTTAAGCGGCGCATTGTAAAGGCTTTGTTATAATCACTCGCCTTGGTGGTGTTTGGTTGTATCGCGTGGGTAAAGTGCATAACCTCTGCAGAGTGTGAAACTATTCGGATAGCCGTGCTCGCGGTATTGAGCAATGCTCGGGAATTACAGTTAAGGGTTAGCTTAATTAAATGGACAATTTGGTTGGGATGGCGGAATGCCATGTGGAAGATGGAATTTGATTTAGAATTGGAAACTTGGTTTACTTCAGAAATGCTGAATCTATTCATTGTTATTTGTTTTACTGTCTTTACAATCTATTTATTATATTTATTCATAAATGCTGCTTATTGCAAAATAGCCATGATAGCCTATCTATTGGAATAAGCCTTGCATATAGTTACATAGAATTGCATTCTGTGCACAACTTGTTGAGTGCTTTAAGTACTCACCCTTGCCAACAACAATAATCAACGATCGAAGAATCTACACTGTGTTGGAAGAGGAGTTCGGGAGGACACGAGTCATTAGGGTCCGAGCCTTGTCGGTTACTGTGGTGAACTGATGAGCTATCTACGTTTTCTACTTTCCGTTGCTTAATTCTTAGCTTATATTTCCAGTTTTGCCCTGCGTGGCTTAATAATGTAAGTCGGTCATAAGATCATACACTTAGCTATATCAATAAATGGAGTAATATTCTATTATCGTTGAGTATGATGTGATATGTACCGATGTTGAGCTGTGTGCACTAGCGTTGATCCTGGGACTAGTGCGGTAAACACAGTGGGTTCGAATCGGTGGATTCGGGTCCTTACAACTTACCTCCCACATCTTGGTCAAGATGTGTATTAGTAGCTATGGGAGTCTTTATAATCTTGCATTCTTCCATTTTGAAGCGTTTGAGAAGATCCTTAGTATATTTTTCTTGTGAGATAAAAGTTCCTTCCTTCAATTGCTTGATTTGAAATCCCAGAAAGAATGACAGTTCCCCAATCATAGACATCTCGAATTCTTTGGCCATCATGTCACCGAATTCTTTACAAAGAGAAATATTAGTCTGACCAAAGATAATATCATCTACATATATTTGACAAATCATTAATGTTCCATTGATGTCTTTTAGAAACAATGTTGGATCAACTTTTCCAGTTTTGAAGTTCTTATTGAGTAGAAAATCTCTAAGACGCTCATACCAAGCTCTGGGAGCTTGTTTTAGACCATAGAGTGCCTTAGATAATTTATACACATGATTTGGCAAGTTTTGGTCTTCAAAACCAGGTGGTTGTTCAACATAGATAGTTTCATCAATGAATCAATTTAGAAATGCATTTTTTACATCCATTTGAAATAGAGTAATATTAAAATGAGCAGCAAAGGCAAGAAGAAACCGAATAGCTTCAAGACGAGCCACTGGGGCATAAGTCTCTCCATAGTCTAGTCCTTCTATTTGAGTAAATCCTTGAACTACAAGTCTGGCTTTATTCCTTATCACCACTCCATTTTCATCTTGCTTATTTCTGAACACCCATTTTGTACCAATAACACTGTGATCCTTTGGGCGATTTGTTAAGCTCCAGATTTTGTTTCTTTCAAAATTGTTAAGTTCCTCTTCCATAGCAATTATCCAATCAGCATCTTCTAGTGCTTCTTCCACTGTTTTAGGTTCAATACACGAGACAAAAGGGTAATGTTCACAAAAAGAAGCTTGTCTAGAACGAGTTTGAACACCCTTACTGAATTCACCAATGTTTGGTCTGAGGGATGATCCTTAGCAATGTTATGATGGCTTTTGATGAAAACTGGACAATCTTGTTCTTTTTCTTCTTCTTCTTCTTCTTCTTCATCTTTAGTTCCAACATGAGGTACCATTGATTGAGTGGGAAGTTCATCCTTGTCTTCCTTTGGTCGAATATCACCCACTTCCATCTTCTTCATTGCTTGTGCCAAGCCATCATCTCCTATATCATCTAAATTCTCATGCTCACCTTGTGAGCCATTAGATTCATCAAATTTTACATCATAAGTTTCTTCTACCAGTCCAGTAGTATTATTAAAGACCCTATATGCTTTGGACTTAGAGGAATATCCTAGCATGAAGCCAGTGTCACACCTAGTTTGAAATTTTCCCAAATGAGTTCTCTTTTTATAGATATAGACTTTGCAACCAAACACACGAAAATATGATACATTGGGTCTTCTTTCTACCAATAGTTCATAAGGAGTTTTCTTAAGCAATCTATGAAGATAAAGTCTATTTACAGCATGACAAGCAGTATTGATAGCTTCAGCCCAAAAAGCATCAGAGGTTTCATATTCATCTAGCATAGATCTAGCCATTTCAATCAAGGTTCGATTTTTCCTTTCAACAACACCATTTTCTTTGAGGAGTATATGTAGTGAGAGTTCATGCTTAATTCCTAATTCATCACAGTATTCAATGATATTTGTGTTAACAAACTCGGATCCATTGTCACTTCTTATTTTCTTGATGGGACAATCAAATTCATTTTGAGCCCTTTTAGCAAAAGTTTTGAAGATTTTCCAACTTCACTTTTATTTGGCAAAAGAATACCCAAATGAATCTGGAAAAATCATCAACAATTACAGACAATATGAGTTACCACCAATGTTAGCATATGAGGTGGGACCAAACACATCCATATGCAAAAGCTCAAGTGGTCTAGTGGTGGACATGATACTTTTAATTGGGTGAGAATTAGCTACTTGTTTGCACGCTTGACAAGCACTACATAGCTTATTCTTTTCAAATTTGACATCTTTCAACCCCACCACTAGCTTATTTTGAAAAGCTTCTTGATTAGACATACCTACATGTCCAAGACGCCTATGCCAAAGCCATCCAAGGAGACTTTAGCTAACAGTGCAGGTTGAGATACATGAGGAGTTAGATTTGAAATCTACTAAATAGAGATTTTGAAATCTGAAACCTTTGAATATAAGCTTTTCATGTTTATCAAATCTGATTACCCCATCGAGCGAAGTTACAATGGAATCCAAGATCACACAATTGAGCAACAGATAATAAATTGAAATTTAAGGGATCAACGAGAAGAACATTGTCAATAGAGTGATCATTTGATATGGCAATCTTACCAAGACCTTTTACCTTTCTTTTCTTTGTTGTCTCCAAAGGTGATTTTGTGACTTGGATCACTTTCTCCTTCAATTGAGGTGAACATTCTTGAGGTACTGGTCATGTGTTGAGTCGACCACCATCAATGACCCAATGTCTACCTCCACTCTTATAATTTACCTACAAGTTCATTTCTTCACTTTAGGTACCCAAATATTTTGGGTCCTTTGATGTTAGTTACTGTCATCTTAGGTTTGAAAGGATTTATCAACATGGCCTTAGGTACCAGATGACTTTAAGCTTCTTATTTAGATTTGAGGACCCACATATTTCACATTTGCTTTGCCCTGAAATCTTTAAATAACATGTAATGGACATCTACCATGCAATCCCTTTTGGCATGAGAAGCATTTGCAAGATAGCAATTTTTAGATTCATGATTTGATTCATGACAATGATAACATTGAGTGCTTTTCTTGACAAAAATTTGTTTAGCATGACTTGATCCATTTTTATTTGGCAAACTGTTGAGTTTAAACCCCAAGCCCTTTTTGCCCAAATTTGGTCTCTGTCCAACAAGAATTTTGTCAAGAGTAGTACTTCCCAGAAAGCATTTTTCTAAGCCTTTATCAAATATTGCTATCTTAGCTTTTAGTTCTTTATTCTCTGTTTCAAGCTCCTTGACACAGGAAGCATATTTGCAATTTCCTTTGCAAGCATCAGAAGAACCAAGAGTCAATATTTCTTCTTTTGAAGAGTCACATGAGATAGATGTATCACTTAAAAAGACATGACTGGATTTGTTAGCCAGCATTTCATTTTCAATTTCTAGCTCACAGTAGTTAATTTGCAAGTCTTCATAATTTTTAGCAAGCAAAGCATGACTTGTAACTAGATCATTATGAATTTGTACAGACTTTTCATGTTCATGTATAAGTTTTTCATACTTGTCTGTTAGCAACCTTTGATCATTAAGCAAGCTAGAGATAGTCTTCTTAAGAGTTCTAGTTGAATTTGTTTTATCATGCAAGGCATTATTTAGTTCTTCAACTAGTTCCACTAGCTCATCATAAGAAGGAGAGTCACTAACCTTTTCCTCATCTGATCTTACCATAAGGCACAGAGGAAATGAGGGTGGCGGTGGAGTTGACTCATCTAGAGCGAGTCTAGCTAGCCCCTTTGACTTTGAACTTTCTTCATCTGAGGATGAGTTTTCACTTTCATTTTCATCATCAGTGACCTATTCTCCTATGTGAGCTTCTCCTTTTCCTTTCTTCATAAATCTCTTGGAGTAGCTCTTCTTGAAAAACTTCTTCTTTGGTTTTTCATGAGTCTTTTCCTCATCCTCATCCTCATCATCCTTATTCTTGTACTTGCTCTTCTTCCTGATTTTGTTGGGACACCGAGCAGCTATGTGCCCTTTTTCATTGCATTCAAAGCATACAACATTAGAAAAGGGATTTTTCTTTGAGTAAGAATTTGACATTTCTCTGTCTTTGGAATTGACTCTTCTCATAAGTTTGTTGGCTCTTCTCATGAGTAGAGCTAATTTCTTCACATCTTCATCCTCATCTTCACCTGACTCATCATCATCTTCATCAGATGAGTCTTGAATAACTTCCTTGGCTTTTAATGCGATGGATTTCTTTCTTGGAGCATCTTCATCAGCCAATGTGAGCTCATGAGCAGATATTTTGCCTAGTAGTTCAGTTGGAGTGAGCCTTTTAAGATCACCACTGTTAGACAGATATGTGATCAAGCTGTGATATGTCCGTGAAAGCACTCTAATCATCTTCATGCATACTTCAACATCTGAAATTTTAGTTCCTAGGCCCTTTAGTTCATTGACAATACGATTTAGCCTAGAGAACATGTCATTTGCATTTTCTTGAGAAAGCATTTTGAATTGATCAAATTTTTCCCGAACAACATAGTATTTTTCCTCTTTTACATCAGAGGTACCTTCATGAATCTCTTGTAATGTTGTCCATATGTCATAAGCTGATGTAAGATTACTTACTCTATCAAAAACTTCTAAGCTAAGACAGGAAAATATGGCATTTCTGGCTTTAGCATCATACTGCATATTTTGAATTTCACCAGGAGTGGGTTCTCCATATGCAGATTGCCCTTCAGGTATGACACGAGGAGGCATAGGCTTCTCTGTAACCCTCCACACATCATACCCGACAGCTTCTAAATAGCATCTCATCCTAATTTTCCAATAAGCATAGTTTGTGCCATCAAAAATAGGTACTCTACCAATACTAATAGTTGCAGAACCACTTCCCTCAGCCATTTACCAAAGCTAGTTAAGCTAAACAAGGTAAACCAGCTCTGATACCACTTGAAGGATCGAGTTGGCCTAGAGGGGGGGTGAATAGGCAATTTCAAAAAGTTCTAACTATTTTAAATAACTAACTGAATTTATCAAAGAGCAAATTACTGCAAGGATAATACAGAATTCAAAACAACTAAAGATAACAGCGAAAGCAATAAACAAAATGACACAGGAGAGACAAAGATTTATCCCGTGGTTCAAAGCTGCACTCCTAATCCACGTTGAAGCACTTCTTTCGAAGTTATGCTTCTCCAGAGCTAGTCGCAGTAGCTCTGGCGATCACTCAGGTAACTCTTTCACTACTCGAGTGAGGTGAGTTCCAAACCTCTCACAAATCTGATTGCCTTCCACAAACACCTTTGGACAGTCACTGCTGTTCACTTCCTCCAAGCTGTCTAGGATCACTAAGATCCAAGAGTAATAAACTTTGCACAAGTTCTGTCTCTTGGTTCACTTTGCAATTCACACAACTAGACACTGACTTAGAGCTAACACACTTAGAGATGTATGAGAATTTTTGTGTAAAGATGAAGCACAGACTCCTTTTTGAGAATGAGAGCTATTTTTCAATACCAAAGTGTAAGGAGTTCATCTATGTCTCGGAAGATGGCTTAGGAAATACTTATATAGCCATTTGGAGTGAAAGTAGCCATTACACCTGCTACAGTAGCCGTTGGACGTGTCAGATGTCAGAAACAACAGAAATATACACGTATAACGGACTAAGTATTAGTGCCTAACGATACTGGATATGTGTATGACGGACCAAATTTGAGAGATCACGACGGACCAAAAATTTTGGTCCGTAGTACATGGGTTGTTCATAGAAGTTGGTCTGGCATACAACTGAGAGACATATATGAGCGACAGACCAAATTGTTTGGTCCGTTACACATGGACTATAAAAGATAGGTCTGGTATAGAGACCTATGTACGTCGGACCAAATTTTTTGGTCCGTCATACATGGACTTTTTAGAAGATTGGTCTGGCACAGAGACACATGTACGTCGGACCAAATTTTTGGTCCGTCATACATGGACTTTCCAGAAGATTGGTGCCAAGGACCTTTTCAATAAAGATAAATTTTTATCCAAGCTTTTTATATTAGCAATGGACTGAGATATTTTAAACACGAATGCTTGGTCCGTTTCCTGAGTAAAATTCTTTTGAAGATAGAGAAAATTCATTTTAGGTTCGATTCAAAAGGACATCAAAGATTCAGTCCGGCCAAAACTTATAAACTGAAAGGGTGCCGGACCAAATATTTGGTCTGCTATAGATGGAAAACCGAAGATATTTTGGTCCGTCATGGAAGAGTGATTTTTTGCATGTATACCGGATTAAATATTTTTGGTCCGTCATACATGGGCAAACCTTTGGCTATCGGATGATTTTCAAAGAAGGTTTTAATCAAGGATATGTGGATATGAAGACGAATATCTAATGATCAGATATTAAAAGGGAGTTTTGACGTAGAATAGTTTCAAGGTACGCAACGGACTGAAGAAAAGGATAGATAAAGTTTGGTCCGTTGTACTAAGAGATATGATTTCACAAGGATAAAGTTTAAGTGTCTTTTGCTCCGAGAGATCTAGTTTTGCCTTTGTCTAACAACCTATTTGCTTGTGCAAAGTCCCTCTTTTGGACAACCAAAAAGAAAACAGACCTAGGCTATTTTGACTTGAATCATCTCCCAAGTCATAAACTATAAACTGAATACCTTAATCTTGTTATCCCAACTTGTTCCATCAGATTCCAGCTTCTTTTCTTCAAAGCTTTGAGTATTACCAACTTAGTCATCAATACCAAAACCATAATAATACAGTAATAGAATTGAGGGGTGCCTAGATGCTATCAAGAGGCGATGCATAGTGTGCTGAAAGGTGGGCCTTACGTGTTAGTGGCACGTGCGGTAAGATGGGCTAAGGCAATGTGTATTGGGCCGGGGCGAGGAGAACAACCGGACGGGTTGGGCCGCGAGAAAAATTGAGTCGTTGGGATAGGATTTGTCCCAAGGGATTTCCCGCATTTTTAATTAGTTTTTATTTTTAAAAAATAGGGAAAATCCAAAGAGTTCAAATAAAATAGCAAATACACTCAAAAAATTCTCAAAAAAATTGGAAAATATTTCCAAGCACAAGGAACTCAAATAAAAAAATTGAAAATTTTGAAGTTGGATTTAATCATATTAAATTGTTTATAATTTAGAAAAGTCTTATATTAAGCTTTATTTAACAATAAAATTGGTAAAAAAATTTGGAGGGATAAACTATGCAAAAGATATTTAAAAAGGACGCAAAATTGGAATGTTACATTCCTAGTGGCCGTCGTGGACTATGAGTAGAGAAGACGTGTCAGTGCATGGTGAGGCGTACGAGACGAGCACAAGAGAATAAAGCGTGACGCAAGAAAGAGCAGGACCTTGCAGAAGGAGACAACCAGGCTAGCAGATCTTGACTTTTACAAGCTTCAGCGAATAAATTGGTCCTTGGAAGTGGGAATTTGCAACCACGTGAAATTTGCAGGTTGGTTTCTTGTAAACTTTGATATGCATGTGTTTTTTTAACAAACTTGATGAGTTCTGTGCGAAAACCCTAAGAAAACAAAATGCAGAATGACTTGTAATTTGAACAAAGCAAAATCTAGAATGTCCGATGATACAAATCGAGGATTTTAATTTTTTTTAAAGAAAAACAACCACTGCATTTCTTACTAATACGGTATATATATAATACTTGATTATTCATCGATGCCGTACTTCGTACTAAACAAGTAAAGAACAATTGGGGCCTGTGGACCTGTGAGCACCCAAAGGCCGAGGGGTTGCAGGCGCTGCCGCTGCCTCATGCAGTGCCAGCGCCCAGCAGAGACGGGCAGACCTGCGGCCGCCTGCGCGCTGCCGCTGCCGCTGCCCGAAGAGATGGTGGCCAGCAAGCAGGAAAAAGCTTCGCGTGGAGATCTGTCGCTCACCAAGGGGACGGGCCAGTGTGTCACGAGCTCACCAGTTCAGTTCGGCAAACTTCTTTCCCCCTCCCCCACAAGGTCGCTTTCCTACACAAAACGAGCAGTCAGCTAGTACTAGAAATGTTAACGTACAAATGGCATAGTACGTTCATGCTTAGCAAAAATGGCAAAGCCAAGAACAAGAGATGCATCTCTTTCTTTAGCTTTTCAGAGTAGGAGGAGAGTTGGTGAGAGCTCGTACGTGCTGTGTTGACATGCTAAGCTACATACTGTTATCTGTTAGGGCGCGCTGCGAAAGATCAGAATTTTAGGTGAAATAGTATAAATCTCGCTAGAATATGAGAAAGTTCACGGCATGTTCCACGCAGGTTTAATTAGTAAGATTTGAAACTTCACATTTACTGTGGTCTATGCTCAACGAGAATACGTTACTTTGTAGACAAAATATAGGTCGTTATATATGCATATTTAGCCGAACAAACATAGCATTAGCGAGTGCTATATATATACCTACCAACCTCTCTGTGTATGTTTGATCCATGGAGGCATGATGCGCATGCGCTACAATTGATTCACTTTTGACATTTATTTCTAGAAAAAGGAAAATAAGTATTTATGTCTTTCTGCTTAGCTAACAACTCTCTTGTACAACTGGGACTTTTCAACGCTCTGATTTGCCATTCGCTCATCGCTTACTTCCTTCGCACTACATTTACAAGGTCCATCTGCCAACCTCTCTTCCTGTATGTTTGATTCAAGGCAGCACCTTCGTGCGCAAAGCATTCATGCGGTCCACATGCAAACTCTTATATTGCATGTTTGACATGTGACGACATCTGCATGCGCATAGTACTGTGGTTTACTTTGGACACATATTTCAAAAAAAAAAAATGTACATCCTCCTACTTGACCGATGACTCTTTTTAAGTTTCCCGACATTTCTCATAAGTTGCTTACTCACCATTTGCTTTTTTTTCATTGCAATCATGAGGTTCATACGCTAGCCTCTCTTTCTGAATGTTTCGTAGGTCGTGGCACCTTTATGCACATAACATTCATGAGATATACCTACCATCCTCTCTTCCTATATGTGTGATACCCGGTGGTGTCTTCATGCGTATAGCATCACTATTAGTTTTAGACACATCTTTCTAAAAAGAAAAATAAGTGTATATGTCAACTTGCTTGGCTAACGACTCTCTAGTGCAACGAGGGCTTTTCAACATTTCTCATATGTCGCGTACTCACCACTTGCTTTTTTTTCACCACATTCATAAGATCCACCTAACAACCTCTCTTCCAGCATGCCTCATCCGTGGCCTTCATATGTAACGACTCCATGCACATAGCATTCATATGCACAACATCACTACTAACTTTAGACACACCTTACTAAAAAGAAAACGTGTGTATGCTAGCTTGCTTGGCTGACGGCACTCTTGTGCAACAAGGGCTTTCTGACGTATCTCATCTATCACTTACTAATCACTTGCTCTGATACTAAGATGATATGGGGTGCCCGATCTTCATGACATAGTATCAAGGATAACTTTGGATGCATGAACCTTGATAAACATGATAATGCCAACCACTATCTCAATACAACAACCTACGACAAATGAATTCGCGCATGAACATGCTCGTGATCCATGTCTACTCAACCACGCAAGAAGTAGAAGCACGGCTCATGCAATCACACGAAGAAATCACAACAACAATTGAGGTATTTGCAAGAAAATTGCATAATTCCCAGATTCAGTGCATAGCATAAACCCAAGAATAAGCAATATTAGCTATCTTCGAAATAACGTGATCTGAGTTTATAATAGAGAACAACACAAATATATAAAAATGAATAAGGAGGTGTGCAACCTGGCCTGAGGCTGGCTAAGGTGGGTCCTACTTTTCTGGACTCTATTTTGGACTCTAATTCCTAATCTAAGTCGACCAACTAGGAAGCATATACTTATCGACTAAATTAAAGATAGAAGAAATTCGATTATGGCCTTGTCGTAATGGAGTCAAATAGAGAGAACTTTCCAAGGTTTCAAACAAATCCACGAACGCCTCAATCCGAGTTTGGATGTGAGAGTTATGGCCTTTTTAAGACTGATTGATTTGATAATTCAAATTGGACTAATTTGCTCTCTAAATCCAATTAGGCTAGGCCTTGCCTCCCTTGCACCTTAGCTATGTGGGCTTGCTTCCCACTTGGACCCATGCACCTCCCACCTTTGACCAAGTGGGCTTGACCCATCTTCCACATGGCCCATCTACCCCACTTTGATGCAGCCGCATGTAGTGGCCTCCCGGCCACATGAGGTGGACTATAGGGTGATCCGTGCTTCTTTATAGTCCTTCCATATAGCTTCCATCATCTCTCACCTTCCACTGAGTTTTATCATGGTACATTGACGCAATTTGGTTCCAATTGATATTTGTGCAATCTTCGTACCTACTAACAAGCAAGTACCCTCTATTAGGTAGTACATAATTTTCATATAAATGTAACAAATACTATTTAAGAAAAAGATTTACTTATTGATATTTGATGCGGCTTAGTAATGTTAGTGTTATGCCCTTGAGGAAATCATTTAGATGATTGTAACATGACTATGTTTATGAATAATAATATGATTATTGGTCCAATGAATGTATATCATTGTATTGATTAACAAGTATGTGACTTGCTTATGAAACTCTTTACTTATTGATGTAATTCGATAAATATCTCTGATCGGATATCATCGTATAGGACAACGGTGAATAGATCAGTACATGTAGTGATCGATGATCATGCTTCATAGATCATGGGATATGGAGATATCATCTATAGATTGTGAACGCATGTTGAAGAACATGAGTTAGATAGACCCGCAATGGGACACTGCGAGAATATTTCATTCTTATGTGTCATCAGTGTATCTCATACATAGTAGATGTATGATCCTTAGACCTGAGATTGTCATATTCCCTACATGTGTAATAGTTTTCCTTGGGGCTATCAAACACTACTTCCTAACCGGATAATTATAAAGGTACCTTTCATGTTTACTATAAAATGTGTAGAGGGAAGTGAGCAGTCAAGATGGAATTTGCCACTCCAATGAAACAGAGATATATGATAAAGCCACTCGTGTGATATGATTAAGGAAGTGCATGGCCATGCCGTGATTGAGGAGTCAATCACAACTTATTAATATATCACGGATACGAGAGATGGATTGAATCATCAAAGGATGACATGCTTCTCGCCTTGAGTTCAATCTTCATATGCTTGCAAAGGGATTATTACATGAGTACTTTTGATAGGTTCTGTCCGATTTGATCATAGTATATTTGGGAGTTGGCATACTTTGCAAGGAGCCGCTACCAACTATTGGATTGAAAAGGAGTTTTTCGAATCCATGTCCAAACGTACGTGAACCTGCAGGGTCATACACTTAATGGGCTGGGACGCATTAATTTGGATTGGATCCGTAATTAATGGACCTCGTGGGCTTAGCACGCTGATGGGCCCTGGTTTAGGGTTTCATCTCATGACTATATAAGGAGGGGAGCAGGGTGGGCACAGGGTGTGCTTTTCCACGATTTAGAAGTGATTCACCCGAAACCCTAGCCTCCTCTCTCTCGCGCCCGCTGTAGGCGACAGTGCTTGCACACCGACGCACGGCGTTCCATCCCTGGACGTGTGGACTGCTGCGGTGACGTTGCTGCGACTGCGGCGTGGGAGGACGATCCGCGGCGAGGCGAAGACGATCTACTCCATCGACGCAACGACTGCGGCGAGGACGATCCACTACATCGACGCGCGAAGGATTCCGCAACTGCGCATCTAGTGGTGATCTAATCTGTGATCCCCTTCTTGCGAGTAGCTTTCTGGTTATGCGGTAGATTTTTTTTTGTGCTAGTGTAGCATACCGCGTTCCTCTTCAAGTAATTCTTTCTAGTTAATTAAAATATTAAACTAAAAAGTATTGAACGTATGTATACCTGCATCATGTCATTCCACCGTATTCATGGGGTTCACCTACTAGCCTCTCCTCCAATATGTCTCAACTGCGGCGACACCTTCATTCATATAGCATTCATGGGCCTACTTGCCATCTTCTCCTCCCACTTGTTTCATACATGGCAGCGTATTCATGTGCATGACACCAATCTTATTTTCGAACACACCTTACCAAAAAGAAATAAAGTATGTATGCTAGCTTGCTTGGCTGACGACTCTTATGCAAGGAGGTTTTTTTTGGTATTTTCTCATCTATCTCTTATGTAAGGAGGCTTTGCGACATGTCTCAAATGTGGTGGCACCTTCATGCATATAGCATTCATGGGGTCTAGCTACCATCCTCTCTTCCTACATATTTGATATATGGCGGCATCTTCACATGTATAGCATCACTGTTAGCTTTAGACACATCTTTCTAAAAAGAAAAAAGCATGTATGCCAACTTGCTTGGCTGACGACTCTCTCTTGCAACGAGGGTTTTACAAAGTTTATCATCTGTTGCGTACTCACCATTTGTATCCTTTTGACCTTTGTGAGGTCCTTGTGAAAATCTCTCTTTTAGTATGTCTCATACGTGGCGAATCCTTCATGTGCATAGCATTCGTGTGTTCTTCCATGGCGGTGTCCCATGAGCATATCATCACTGTTAACTTTAGAGACACCAAAAAGAAGAAAAACTTGCTTAGCTAACGACTCTCTCGTGCAACGAGGGATTTCCAATGTTTCTCATCTATCGTTTACTTAACACTTTCTATCATTCCACTATATTCATGGTGGTCACCTACCAACCTCTCTTTCGACATATCTCAACCGTCGGCGACACCTTCATGCATGTAGCAATTTGGAATCTAGGATCCATTTCTCTCCTCTCACGTGTTTGTACGTGGTGGTGACTTCATCCCATAACATCATTGTTAACTTTGGAACACCTTACAAAAAAAATGTATGCCAGCTTGCTTGGCTGATGACTCTTGTACAATGTGGGCTTTTCGCATTTCTCATCTATTGCTTACACTGCTTGCTTTATTTCCACCACATTCATGCGGTCCGTCTACTAGCATCTCTTTCAACATGTCTCATATGTAGTGGCAGCATCTTCATGCACATAGCATCACTATGAATTTTGGACACCCTTTACCAAAAAGAAAAAAAAAACATGCATGACAACTCGCTTGGATGACGACTCTCTCGCGCAACGAGAGCTTTCCAATGGTTCTCATTTGTCGCTTACTTCCCACTTACTACCTTTTCCACCGTATTCATGAGGTTTGCCTACCAACCTCACTTTGGGCCGGTCTTATACTTGGCGGTACCTTTATCGGTATAACATTTCATAAGATTTACCTGCCATTTTCTCTTCTCTTCATACATATTTGATACGCGGCCTTGTCTTTACACTCATAGCATCACACTTTATACACACATTTCTAAAAAGAAAAAATACGCGTGTATGTCCTTGGCCGACAACTCTCTCATGTAATGGGGGCTTCTCGATGTTTCAGTTTGTTGCTTAGTCGCCACGTGCTAGCCTCTCGTTCAACATTTCTCATACATGTGAGGCCTTCATGTGTAATGTATTGATGTTAAATTAGACACTTCCCAAAAGTAGAAGGAAAAAATAAAAAAAAAACTTAGAGATGACAAGTGTTTCACTGGAGTAGCCATTTGATACTCCTTTTGTCTAAGTTTATAATGCGTATTTCCTCTTGGCACATGAACCAAGGAGATATTAAAAATGACTAAACTATCTCTGATTATTATCTCTAATAACTATTTTTAATACGTGTATGTAGATAATATAAGTAAAACTGCATATTTATTAGGGATGTAGAGAAAACATCGTACTAATTTTGTATTGAAATATAAAATACATTCAAATTTATTGATAAAACAATTAAAAAAAAGACGTCCGTAATCTTAAATGCGGTTAGCAGTATTTTCCACTGTCGCTGACGGGGAAAAAATCTTCATCCATAACCCGTTGCCGAAACCAACGCGCACAACCCGAAAGCCAAAAAGAACGGAACACTCCAATGAGGAAAAGCGCTGTAGTTCATTTCGTGAGACAATATTGCAATCTACACCCACCCACCGGCAGGATGGCCCAGTAGAACATGGTCCCGCATGTCGGTCATATGAGGCAGACGCGTCCGCGTCGCACACTCGACTCTCTGCAAAGGTAAATAGGAGAGGGTGGGTGGCGGGCACACGCCACTCCCGATCCAGCGCGGCAAGACTACGTGCCCCTGCGTTACCCCCCACTGACAGTCCGAACCCACCTCATCACGTGCCACGCGTCAGGAGACGGCTTCCTCCCTCGTATGATCGGCTCAGCTTAACCGCAACAGGAAACAGCAGATCCTGCCACCCTCTGCGCTCCTCCCCGGGTCCACGTGTCGCCCAGCGTGGTCCCCGGCTGTCAGGAAGCAGAGCTCGCGTCGCGCGTCCCGCAGCGGGCGTGGCTGGCCTTGACCGAGCAGCGGATCATGTGGTCCCGGCTCTGGCCCACTCCCATCCATCCGAGGCGGGGATTTTTCTTTCGCTAATCGCGGATTAGTGTAACAGCCAGCGGAAAGCGAGTTAGTAATAACGCACTGTGTTGGCGTCGTCGCCTGTGGCGTGGGCCCCGCGGGGCAGTGCACGGCGGCGTGAGCGTCCGGTGCGGTCACCGCCTGCTCCTCCTCCTGGTAGGGGCCACCGGCGGTTACAAAGGGGGTGCAACACTCGACGAGCATGAAACTTTGCTAATGTCACAGGCAATACGTTAATTATTACTTGGTTAACTCTTCTTATTGCACTGGCCATTGGTTTATTATCGTAAAATCATTTTGTCTTGGAGCGGCATGGCAGGGCTACCAAACTGGACAGACATGCTCCTCCACCCATGCTAAAAAACCTTCATACATGATACATCCACACACTGCACAGCAATGCAAAAGAAAAAAAAGAAAAAAGGAGAATCGTGACACAGGTCCAACCAACACAAGCTTCATCACGCAAGCATGGAGATCTCAGCCCCCAACAAGCACCATCCACAACCCTCCAAGCCGCCCCTCGATCCACACTCCTCCCCGCACCAAAGCACGGCGGCCTCCTCTGACCAAACCCACGCAATACAACAACCACATACTCCTAAGGAAAAAAAATATAAATAAGTAATTAAAAAAACTCTGACACTGCCCCTTGCCTGCGGGGAAGCGACAGGCCCAGCCCAAACCCGGCCCAGTCCCAGGGCCAAGCCCAACCGCAGCACAGTACGCTCACCGCGCTAGGAAGCGGTAACCTCACCGCCCCGCCTCGCGCCTCTCACGACGACCGCCCCCGAGGCGAACAAAACTGACACACACAACACACACAAGTCACGCACGCACAGAGAGAGAGAGAGAGAGAGGAAGAGGAGAGAGACACAAACTGACGTCGCCTTCGCTCCTGTTGCTCGCTACTTAAATCCGCCCCTCTCCCCTCCCTTCCCTTCCCCCAGATTGCGCAGCACGGGCTCAATCGCCGGAGTCGTCGAGGGAGCGGCGGAATTCGCTACGAGGAGGAGGTGGAGTTCGGGCGCGGGCTGCCAGGGTAGGGCGGTGGATGCGGGAGATCCCTCCGATGGCTGCGGCAGCGGCAGCTCCGGCCGGCGGAGGCGAGGCGGGAGGTGAGTCAGTGTGTGTTCCTGCGTTTGTGCGTGCTTCCGGGTGTGGGTTGGTTGAGGGTTGTGGTGTTTCTGACGTGTGGTTTTTCTTTTTCTTTTTGGGTGTGTGTGTGTGTGTGCAGGTGTCGGAGGGGGAGTGGATGGGCTGTTCGTGGAGCTGTGGAAGGCGTGCGCGGGGCCGCTGGCGGCGGTGCCGGCGGTCGGGGAGAGAGTCTTCTACTTCCCGCAGGGGCACATCGAGCAGGTGACGACGGCGAGGCCAACAACGAGCTGGGTGTTGCTGCTGCCGCTGATGCTCCTGCTATTTTTCTTTTTCACCGATTTCTTTTTTTTGTGTGTATGTCTGCGTGTTGGAAATTCTCGCGGAATTTTGGGCGGTTTTGAGGGGGTTTTTGCGTGCTGGTGTGTGATCGATGCGAATTGCCGGGGTTTTGGCACGGGGTTACGCGATTTTGGGGGTGATTTGGTCGGTGTGCTCCCCTTCGATTCGGGCCTGCGGCCGCGGGGTGCGCTTCGATTTCGAATTCCCGTTGTCCACGGCGATTCGGGTCCGTCTCTTGGTTTTCGCTCCAGGAAAGCTCGCGCCTTTGCGCTGGATTGTTGTTTGATTTAGGTGGGAAATGTCGGTCTCTCGTACACCAAAGTTACTTTTGGGGGCCTACTTGCTCGGTCTGTGAGGCACTGCATTTCGAGCTGCGATTTCGCTTCTGTTGCTGCGGAGAGTCTCGCTGAATCCGCTGCTTCCCAGCTTTCGGCAATAAATCCGGGGTATCTTGCGATTGGGGAATTTTTTTAGGTTATTTAGGTTACCTTTACTGCTAGTTACTGCTGTGATCTCGACTGAGCTCTTTCATTTGACTCTGGAGAGATTTGGTCTTTCTTTAGTGCCTCGAATGGTAATAATAGTATCATTGCCTTTATGTTTTTTTAATCGTTGCCCAGAGTCTCGGGGTTCTTTCTTTCTTTTTACCTGCCAGGGCCGACGTGCAATCATTTCCCGGCCCAATGTTACAATGTTCTTCTTGCTTTGCCTTGCTGTTTTGGGCGCTGATTCTGTGGCTTCTGCTTGTTTCTTCAGGTGGAAGCGTCGACGAACCAGGTCACCGAGCAGCATGGGACGCCGCTCTACAACCTGCCATGGAAGATCACCTGCAAGGTCATGAACGTCGAGTTGAAGGTATCAGCAAGCATCAACTTCTGCACAGTAGCTTCTTTGCTGTTTGTTTCTGGTTGCAGTTGTGGGTATGGACGTGTGATCCTTGTTTCTTTTGCTAGGCTGAGCAAGATACCGATGAGGTGTATGCCCAGCTCACCCTGCTTCCTGAGAAGGTGGGTGGCTTCCATTTGTGCTTCGTGTAGATTCGGGTTTTCATCTTTTGGACGCTGACTAACAGTGTGTCTTGTGTTGATTTACAGAAGCAAGATGAGAATGCCTCTACAGAGGAGGAAGAGGAGGTAGTGCCTGATGCGGCACCGGTTGTGGCTGAGCGGACCCGTGTCCATTCCTTCTGCAAGACGCTGACTGCCTCCGACACGAGCACACATGGTGGATTCTCGGTACTGCGCCGGCACGCAGATGAGTGCCTCCCGCTGCTGGTTAGGCCCTTGGAACATTCGACTTGATGGTTGCTTACGTTGCTGTCTTTGTTGTTGGTCTAGCACTGCCTCTTGTTGGGTAAATGATAGTGATGCCTTGATGTTGCTCCTTGATCAGGATATGAGTCAGCATCCCCCAACTCAGGAGCTGGTGGCCAAGGATCTGCATGGGGTCGAGTGGCGCTTCCGTCACATCTTCCGAGGTGATCCCTCATCCTTCTACTTGTAATGGATTTATTCCAAAAGAATGTGTTGTGCTCTTTCATGTTTGTTCCCTCAGCTTCCACGACAGGAATGCACACTTAATGCCAGCCTTTACATGTTTGCAAAATGCAACAGGGGCTCTTTGTGTGTCGATGACCTATTTATTTTGATCTTAATTGCAAAGTTTGATACAGTACATATACAAAATTACTTCTGTTCTAACTTCTATGATAGGGACCATCTTATCTGCAGCTATTTGTGTATTTAGGTTTATTTTCGTGGGCCTGCATTTGATAATGTGTGGATAATGACAGTTGTTTTGTTGGGAAATTCTTTGTTTACACGCTTGGTTTCTTTGGACATGGATTTCCTGCTCCATTGTCCACAGTCTTAATTGCATCTTGGCTAGATTTAGTTCGTTGAGTATTTTTGGAACTTACAACTATGTGTTTGCTTGATACAGGTCAGCCACGAAGGCACCTTCTCCAGAGCGGCTGGAGTGTGTTTGTTAGTTCAAAGCGTCTTGTTGCTGGGGATGCCTTCATATTTCTCAGGTGTGGTGCTTTGTCAAGCTGAACAGTTCACGTTGCTTGCTCTCTACTCTGGTGTCTTAACACTAATTAACCAATGTTCCCTTCCTTGTATGCTATGGTCAGAGGTGAGAATGGGCAACTACGTGTTGGAGTTCGGCGTGCAATGAGACAACAAGCTAATATTCCATCTTCAGTCATATCAAGCCACAGTATGCATCTGGGTGTTCTTGCAACAGCATGGCACGCGGTGAACACTGGGACCATGTTCACTGTCTACTACAAGCCAAGGTTTGTGGTAAACTGTAGACTTACACACATTATTTCTGTGTTCAGTTTAGGAGTAGTGCTGTTCCATTTGTTGTTTAATGCCTTTACATGATAAGAGGAAAGTTTTTGCAACCATTGGTCCATTGACCTGTTGCATATTTCAACTGAGTTATTTACACTGATCTTGCAGGACTAGTCCAGCGGAATTTGTGGTCCCGTGTGATCGGTATGACGAATCTCTGAAACGAAATCATTCAATAGGGATGAGATTTAAGATGAGATTTGAAGGCGAAGAGGCTGCAGAGCAAAGGTAAAGGGCTGTTTATTGCAACCTTCAATGGATATGTGGTACATTTAATAATGACAGATAGATTCCTCTTTGAGGAACAGCATAAAAACTTCAATTCTCATGTGTCAGATTCACTGGCACAATAGTTGGAATAGGTGATTCTGATCCATCTGGCTGGGCTGACTCAAAATGGCGTTCCCTTAAGGTATTGAAATTATGTTTGTTTCTTTGTCTTATGAAATCAAATTGAGTTATATCAAGATTTACTAAGTTTCTTCTTGTGAATTAGATCCGATGGGATGAAGCTTCTTCTATTCCTCGTCCTGAAAGAGTTTCTCCTTGGCAAATAGAACCTGCTGTTAGCCCTCCCCCTGTCAACCCACTTCCAACATCCAGAATCAAGAGGCCTCGTCCAAATGTTATAGCTTCCTTGCCCGACTTGTCTGCTGTACACAAAGAAGGTTTGAGTTTGACCTTGTTATCGATCTGGAACTTGTGCAATTCTTGTTGGTGCTATTACTAATACATGTGTTGCCTTCTTGTGTAGTTGCTTCGAAAGCCGTTGCAAACTCGCAGCAAAATGGTCTTCCAAGGGCCTTCCGCAGCCAAGGAAATACTACTTTGAAAAGTCACCTTGGTGATAATAATGATTTAAAGACTTCCCAGAAGCTTAGAATGTGGTCTCCAGGAATTGATCAAGAGAAAAATAATATTGCTGCCCAGAGGAAGCTTAGTTCGGAGGGTTGGATTCAGACGCGAAGGCCTGAAGGGTACACCGAGATGTTATCAGCATTTCAACCACTGACAGATGCACAGAACCCACCGTGTTCCTTTCCTAGTCAGATATCTGGGAACCATTCAGACACCTGGAACACAATCAATGTTAATTATTTGGACCAACAAGTCAACCGCAATATCTTCCCTGGCACATGGTCTTTTATGCCTCCTAACACTGGTTTTGGGATGAATCCACAGAATTACTTAATGATGCATGACATTGCACTCCCTCAAAGGTCTGAAAAAGCAAAGTTTAGCGGGAATGGAGCATTCACTTCACTTCAGGCCCATGGAATTGATCAGCACTCCTCAGGTTGGTTTGGCCATATTGAGCCAAGTTCTCACATAGATGATGTCTCATTGAGTCTTATCAAGCCCCAACCTTTGGTTATTGGTCATAATATTCAGAAACCTAAAAGCTCTTCATGCATGCTATTCGGGATTCCTCTTGACAGCCCAGCAAAATCTGAACCTCTGATATCCCCACCAAGTGTTGCTTACGATGGGAAGCCTCAAATTCGGTCAGCGATAGGGCCTGACCTGGAGGTAATTGAAGTGGATAAAAGTTCTGATCCTTCCAAGATTGTGAAGCCACTTGATGGAACTCAGTCAGATTCTGTTACAGAGAAACACCAGTCTTGTCCAGAAGCTACCAGAAACAGTCAGAGCAAAATGCAAAATGGTTCCACTCGAAGCTGCAAAAAGGTTCACTATTCTTGCTACTGTTGCACTTTTTTTTTATCAGTCATCTCTCTATATATGTCAAATGCTCATTGAGACCAAACTTCTAGTGAATAGTTTTCAAAATATGCTCCAATCATGTTATCATGTGCTGCTGCTTGGTATTTTAATTTCTCCAATAGGGTTGCTTCTACAATGTTGTTGCATGTATGGAGAAGCTAAGTTTGTCACAGGTTCCACAGACTTAAAAAAAGCCTGCTAGTTTCCTGCTACTAAATAGTTATGCTACTTAGTCATTCCTATGGAGATTTCATGTTCAACCAATAATATATTAATGAATATGTAACTTGGCCTCAAAAAAATGATATGAGCTGATACATCACTGTTAGGAATATAAGTGATGTATTGATATTGTAGGCCAAAAGGTCAACATATAGAGTACATGGAAACAAGAGGCTAAAGCAAACCAATAAGCTACTACTACTTACATAACGTTGCTCTTTTGCAACTGCTACAAATATATCACAATAAAAACTAATGGTCAAAGTAGCATCTTGGAGACCATGGAAAGTTTATAACTGCCTAGAATTTCTGATCTAGTTACTTAGTATGAACAGCATGAAATGTTGTGCTCAATTACTTTCTTTTGGAAGCATATGCTTTTGTCTTCTGCTTGTTGAATATGATGAGACTACCCATTTCAGGTCCACAAGCAAGGAATTGCACTTGGCAGGTCGGTTGATCTTACAAGATTCACTTGCTACAATGAGTTGATCGTTGAATTGGATCAGATGTTTGACTTTAATGGTGAACTGAACGGTTCTTGCAAGAATTGGATGGTTGTGTACACCGACAACGAAGGTGACATGATGCTGGTTGGTGATGATCCTTGGAAGTGAGTACTGCCACTGCTCGATTGTTTCCTTTGTCATTGTCTTATTATGCATAACTATGTTGACTTCACTCGAATCCCTCTTTTCATACAGTGAATTCTGCAATATAGTTCATAAGATCTTCATCTACACAAAGGAGGAGGTCCAGAAGATGCATCCAGGTGCCCTAATATCAAGGTCAGAAGATAGTCAGTCTTCCTTGGAAAGAGGTTTGGTTGGCAAAGAGCTCTGAGGTGGCCTGTCCACATCATTTCTGAATTCTGAGAGCTGCTAATTTGGTCAGTCCGTAAGGTGTGCTGTCAACAACGGCAATTCCTTCTCCTTGTTCTAATCCCAGGAGAAACTATCGAATTGTTGGACTAATCTCATACCTGTTCTTCACTTCTTGCAGCTTGTTCGTGGTACCGAGTAAGACAAAAGGGTGATGTGTCCGTGGTAGGGGAGAGACTTTTCGTGGTGTAGTAGGTGCTTTGTATGTATTGGGTAAGCCCCGCAGTACCCTGTTTGTACATGATGCTTGTCCTGGTATCAGCTGCCTGTTATTTTCGTTTGCTACAAGTTTTGGGTGTGCTTTGTTGAGGTAAGTTATTGTATAATGTGTCCGCGGTAGCGAGAGCAGGCAAAGCCGCTGGTTCGCCTGCTTGGCCCCTTGTCTAAGCCTTGTATATAGCTTCGCTTCTCCTTCAGTCTAATATATTGCGAACAACCGTACACCATATACCTCAAGAAGGCAATTTGACCCCTAAATGTTGCTCTGTTGTGTGTGCTTGTTTGGTTTTTGATCCACCCATACCATCTGCATGCGTTTGTGCGTGTCTCCCTTTGTTTGTTAGGGAATGGCAAAGAGATGAACTCAAAGGATCGAGATAGCGATCATAGGTGATGATCCTACCAAGCCCTCAAATAAATTGCTCAAAAGGAGCAAATGGGAAGGAAATTGCTTTGTATGGGCGGTGCTACCGCTGGGAGGTCGGTAGCACCGTATCAAGGGCGGTAGCACTAGGTTCAAGAACATCACAATAGAATCAGCTCGAGCTTCAAAAATAAAAATGATTCAACTTTTGATCGGTCGGACAAAAACTCAAGAAACTTAGTAGATGTCTTCCTAAGGATGTCAGAAATTTATTTCAACCTTTAATCGTAAGGATTTACGTCAAAGTTCTAATCTTTTTCATTTTGAATGAAGAACATACCAAGTTTGAGTAAAACTTAAGAACTCGATCTTGGATTTGCTCATGGGATTATGATGATCAAGGTGATCTTGGATTACCTCCCACATGTCACAGCAAGGCGATATAGAAGAATAGTTCATTCAAGAACACAAGATCGGTTTCTCGCAAGAAAAACACATGGATTGTATAGATGATTGAGGTATAATAGGAGATTCATCTATCAATCAACATTCTTGGCACAAGAAGCAAAAGCATGTAGGAGGGGAGGTAAATCTAAATTGCATAAATGTAAATTGCAAGAATGTAAATGCGGAATTTAAATGCTGAATCTAAGATATAAAATAAATGCGTAAAGTAAATTCAAGCATAGGAGAAAATGGTTTGCATTTCTAAAAGGAGGTTTACAAACCTCACAATAAAGTGGACAAAAGCTCAAAGGAGCACAAACCTCTAAAACTTCAAGAGGAGAAATGCTACCTATACCCTTCTATTTATAATACTCTTGAGTCATCCTCCACCCTTAGATGAGTTTCTTCTACCCTAAGAATCATCTCAAGACTCATCCATACATCCATACATGGGCTAACCCGAAACCCAACAAGCATACCTGGTTTTGCACGCTTTTCAAAGCATACTAACTAGACCTGCTACTCTATCACCTAGACCGCGATCCAACGACCCTCCTTGATCCGAGTAGCTCCAGTTAGCATCTCATCCATTCTTTGTCTTCTTGGTTCGCACCGACTCCATCTCAGATCATTTTCCGGCGATACTCGACCGTCTGGACCTCCGGCGCATCTTGCCTAGTCCCGGTCATCCTCCGCCTCATCATGATCGAGTACCAACATCCTGCAACCATAAAAAACAAGAAAACATATCAGATAGCAATGTCCAAAAAGATATGCAATGAAATCCATCAAAATCACAAGTTTTAATGCATTCTCGTTCATGAGGGCCGGTAGCTGCGCCCTTCATCAAAACAACAAAACACTGCTCTTTGGAATTTTCACATCGGCCTGAGGTCGGTGCTGCCGCCTCACCATGGTCGGTAGCACCGTCGGCTGGTGCTACCGGGTGGTAGCACCGCAAATCTGGGCACTTCTCCCCAATTTCTTCAAACTTCGATTTAAACCTAAAATTGAACTCAAACCTAAGCACAACTTGCTTAAACAATGTCAATAACTCATCACAAACACGGGTAGACCACGACATGGTCTTTCAATCTCCCCTTGATGAGTATATTGACAAACACACGAAAGGCATAAAATTTGAGTTTGAAAGGGGAGAAGGAGAAGCAATTTGGATGCAAAACCAAACTTGATCCAGAAGAGTGAAAATGAGATCATGACCAAGTTGGCGAGAAAGATTTCAAAGCATAACCAAGGAAAGAGCAAGTTTTCCACAAAAGCTCTAAAAATCCAATAAAAACTCACAAATGCTTATGATTCTTAAGATTGGCAAGTTTTCAACAACATCATAAGATCCAAGATACATTTTTCATTTCTATCTTTTAATGTTGCCTTTTCTTTAATTTCACCCCTTTTTGGCAATATAGGCATCAAGATTTTATATTTTCAACATATATGCATGAAATGCATCTAAGGAGCTTTGAAAAATTATCCAAGTGATGACATAAACAAAGTATGACACCAATTTACTCAAGTTCAGATTATGCTAAATTAAGACATATCCAAGTGCAAATGTCACTTTAGCTAGCAAGCTCAAATAAGACTGTCATTTTTGTTTGATTTTAACAATTGCAACACTTAGCATAATTCCCAAACTAGAAGCAAGGCTATTCAACGGATCAAATGGAAAACCTAGAGTTCAACCTACTCAACACTTTGAGAAAGCTAGTTGTGCATACAAGGTCCTTCGGTTCAAACATCTTTAATGCAAATTTTTGTTTGAATTTTTCGAAGCACATAGCGGGGTGCAAATGTTTGACATTATTTGCATTCTTTACCCACTTAATGTTTATTTGTATTTTTCTTAATTTATTGACTCAAGCCATTCTCGACTATCTAAAGAAAAACTCTTAAGAGAACGATTTTGGTCATACACGATACATTCCAAGTTCATCCCAAGTGTAATGGGAAGCAGTCTCGTGAATGTAAAGTGTTGAGTTCAATTTGTAAAAAAAGAGTCAATTTTTTTCTTCATTTAGTCATTTAGAATTATGAGCATTTGAAGGACTCTAGTATGGATCAATTTAGCTTTACTCAAGTTGCTATATGGACTCTAGTAGAAATCCAAGAATTCACAAATCATGTCAAATACACCTAGTGAGGAAACTTAGCAAGTAAAAGCAATAAGTTTTATCAAGTTTTTCATTAAAGCTCAATTTTCAATTTTTAGCAAGCTTAGCATTTTAAGAAGTAAAATGAACTTGGACATATCTAAGCTAGCAATTATCTTCAAAAAAGTAGCAAGGTGCATGGCATGAATAATAGCTCATTTGCATAATAGACAAAGCTCATAAAAGAGAAAATGAAGTCTATATGCAATGCATGAATAGATTCTCAATCTCCCCCTCAACAAGTGAATCAATTTTAAGTAGAAATCGAGTTCAAGTTGAGTTATTAGCAGAATTAAGCCCAAGGAAGGTCCAAATAAACTCAACTGAAAGCAGAACACAAAAAGAGGAGAAGAAGTCGATAAACTGCAAACTGGGTGCTATAGAGCATAAAAAAGATAGTAGAGAACACTATAGCTTAGACTCGCTCTTATATTCTCCAATGACTAACATAGGGAAGCTGACTCTAGATCTCAAACTAACGAGTGCACACAGACCTTGTCTACCCAAGGAGCTCAACACTTGCTAGACTTATAAGACTGTGAGGGAATTCAACCTAAAGTGAAGAGAGAACAGCTAATTGTGCATGATAGCAACCTATAGCATAAGATGAGAGGTCTATGCAAAGCATGCCAGAAGTCTAATTGAAGTGAACCCAAAATAGAAAAGATAAGCCCTAAATTCACCCAGAAGAGCAAAAGAAAGAAAATGTTGGAAGAAACATATAATACATAATATACAAACCAGCTCCCCCTCACGATAAACTGTAAGGGCACACGACTCCAAGCTCACTCCTCAAGGCAACAAACCTGGAGCTATCCAAAGGCTTGGTAAAGATATCGGCTATCTGGTGGTCACTCTCTACAAACTGAAGCGCGATATCCCCTTTCTGCACATGGTCTCTAAGGAAGTGATATCTAATATCAATATGCTTGGTACGGGAATGCCGCACTAGGTTCTTCGCAATGCAAATAGTATAAGTGTTGTCATAGAAAAGTGGAACACTCGCTATCGCTAACCCAAAGTCACGCAGAGGTGGCATAGGAGTCATCACCGGCTTCCTGTCAGACATGTCGAAGCACCTCAAGAGGTCACCGGGTGTACTTGCCTTGATGCAAGAAGGTGCCCTCTCGGGTCTGCTTGATTTGGAAGCCAAGGAAGTAGTTCAACTCTCCCATCATGCTCATCTCGAACTCTGTGCTCATCACTTCTGAAAACTCAGACAAAAGAGAGTGCGAAGAGCCACCAAAGATAATATTGTCCACATAAATTTGAACGAGAAGGAAATGAGAATCTTGGTGTCTGATGAACAGAGTCTTGTCTACTATACCCATTTTAAAACTATGACTGAGAAGGTAGGACTTAAGACTCTCATACCAAGCTCTAGGGGCCTGCTTAAGTCCATAAAAAGCTTTAGAAAGCTTGAAGATATGATTTGGGTAGTTGGGGTTCTCGAATCCTGGAGGCTGTCTGACATATATCTCTTCCTCAATATAACTATTGAGGAATGCACTCTTGACATCCATTTTATAAAGTTTGAAGCCCTTGGATGCAGAGAATGTAAGCAGGATCCTAATAGCCTCTAGTCTAGCTACAGGGGCAAACGTCTCCTCAAAGTCAAGACCCTCAACCTGAGAAAAGCCCTGTGTAACTAGCCTAGCCTTGTTTCTAATGACAACTCCATCCTCACTCTGCTTGTTCTTGAACACCCACTTGGTCCCAATGACATTATGATCAGATGGGGGCTCGATAAGCTACCATATCTTGTTCCTCTCGAAGTTCTCAGGTTCCTCATGCATAGTATTAATCCATGACTCATCGGATAATGCATGAGAAACATCCTTCAGCTCAAAGGATGCAACAAAGGTAGAGTGAACGCAGAAACTAGACAAACCTGATTTTGAGCGTGTGACACGCTCAAATAGATCACCAATGGTCTGATCAGGTGGATGACGTCTCTGAATATGGCGGAGAGGTCCAGAAACAGAAGTGGCCTCTACCTCATGCATATAAGAGTTAGGATTAAAGCCACTAGCTGCATGAGAGTCAGAAGGCAAGGGCTGATCTCTCTGAGGTGCAGAAATAGAAACAGGAGGCACCTCAGGTGTAGAGGGGATTGGATTAGGTAGAACACCATCATCCTCATCCTCTACAAAGATGATCTCGGAGGTGGAAGAAGAGCTTGAAATGTTAGGTCTAGTTCTTGGGCTAGTCTCATCAAAGGTCACCTCACAGGTCTCTATGATCCTATGTGCATCGCAACTCCAGACCCTATAACTAAGAGAAGAAGTCGAGTAACCTAGAAAAATACCATCAGAAGAACGAGACTCAAACTTATCTAGATTACTGAACTTCAAAATAAAACACTTGTAACCAAACACACGAAAATGAGAAACACTGAGCTTTTACTCATACCTCAACTCGTAAGAAGTACGTTGCAAATGTGCTCTCAAGAATACACGATTGAAAGCATGACAAGTAGTAGCTATAGCCTCAGCCCAAAACTTCCTAGGAGTACTGTACTCGTCTAGCATCGTCCTAGCCATCTCAACCAAGGTCCTGTTCTTCCTTTCCACTACACCATTCTGCTGAGGGACGTAGGGAGAAGAGAAATAATGCTCTAAGCCAAACTCCACACAGAAACTCTCAAAGTAGGAATTCTTGAACTCTGTGTTATTGTCACTGCGTATAGCTTGTAAGACACTAGGGAGCTCAAGAGACAACCTATGAACCAAACCCCTAAAATGAGTAAAAGACTCATCCTTCGAGGCTATGAAAAATACCCAATAATACATCAAAAATGACAAGAACATACCACTTCCCACCTGCTGACTGCACTCTAGCTGGACCAACAATGTCCATATGTAAAAGCTGTTCTGGTGCATCAGTCATCACAACAGTGACTGGGGAATGAGAAGCAACAACCATCTTGCCATGTCGGCAAGGAGAGCAAACTAAGTCTTTGACCATCTTGAGTTTGGACAAACCACGAATGAGGTCGTGGCTGCTAACTTTGGTCAAATGATCGAAGCCTCTGTGACCAAGTCTCATATGCCACAAAGAGAGATCACGAGACTAAGAAGCAATCAAACACCGAAGAGAGTCTCCATAAGAAACAGAAAAATCAGCACGAAACTCTCCTAAATCTAGCAATCCCGCAAACTAACTCCTCTGACGAATCAAAGATTCTACAAGAGCTACTCTTGAAGCTTACCTCGAAGGAGTCATCGATAAGCTGAAAAACAGAAAGCAAATTGTATTGCAGCTTACTCACTAAGGCAACATCGTTAAGAATGAAATTATCATTAATGCAGATGGTACCTTTGGCAATGACTCTACCTGATGAAGCATCTCTAAAAGTGATTAACTCATCACCGGAAGCTCGGACTAGGGAAGAGAACCATCTTAAGTTTTCTGGTCATATGACGAGAACAACCGGAGTCAACAATCCAAACCTCTCCCTTCCCCATCCTACAAACCTGGACAACACACAAAAGAGAGAGATGACTCAGTACTGGGACAAAGAGAAGATCTAGGAACCCAATACTGAACCACACGACGTCTTGAAGTGCCAGCCACAGAAGCAAAAGACTGGACTCTAGTGTCTCTCTGACGCTCTACTCTCACAAGACTAGAAGAAACCCTAGCATAAGATCTGGGAGTAGGAACTGGGTTGACCCGCCGTCGTGTAAAGGCTAGACCATCACAATGAAGCTGATCAAATCTTCTACCAGGAAACACCTCTCGCCGTTGATATCCACCTCGATGGAAAGAACGAGGAATATCAAGAGGACGACGGAGAAACTGACCACGAGCAGCTCTAGGACGAAAACTCGACTGAACAGCACGAAAACTGAGTCTTAGACGCTGCCTAAAAACATGCGATTCTCTAACCTGTCTAGAAGTAGTGTGTGCCTTAAGAGCACTCAGAGTCTAGGGATGACCTTGAATACCCCTAAGGGCACGAACACGCTCACACCTGGAGTAGGGATCCAAATTTCGGCGAATTTCGCCGAAATTTTGGATTTCGGCCCCCCCCCCCGAGACCTAAAAATACCGACCGGGATTTTTTTTTGAAAATGCTACAATAACTTGATTTTTTCGGTGAGATTTCGGTCAAACCAGGCGAAATTTCATGAAAAATTTCCAGATTTTGGTTTTTTATGGCCGGATTCGACTTCATTTACATAACTAACCCATAAGAAAGTTATCTTTGATGATAATTTGTCCAAAAACTTTTTTTTGAGACATTTTAAAATTTTGGCAGAAACACTGTTAGAATTTTATAAAATTGAATATGCTTTTTAATGCTGTGAAAATTTATGGTACAATCTTAATAAGTCTAGGATCAAATAGAAAATTTTATAAAACATTTTAACTTGATTTGTTATCTTTTAAAAATAAAAAACAGAATTAGCATAACGAGGTAGTAACAGTGTCAGAATTTTATAACTTTTTTCATATTTGATCATCATTTTAAAATTTTATGGTAAAATTAGTGATGTATGAAGACTTTCTATAAAAAGTTTCAAAATTTTTTAGAATGGTTTGAACTATTTTTCATTCAGTTGAAATTTGTCGGTCAGCCTTCAGTTGTATTTTCCGAATTTTTAAAAATTCATGAAGCTTGATCATCATCTCAAAATTTTATGAGAACATGAATTATGTATCATAACCATGCAAAAGTTTCTAATGTGGTTTGTACGATTTTTCATTCGGATCAATCTTATCGGTTAGTGTTTTATCGGGACAGTAGCAATGTTTGAATTTTTCAAAATTCTTCAGATTTGATAATCTTCTGAAATTTTTATGAGAACATCATTGATGTGTTAGGAACCTCCAAAAAACATTTCAAAATGTTTTGACACCGTTTGGACCATTTTTCGTTCAGTTGAAATTAACTGATATTTCGGGTTATTTCGTTTTTCGTTAGAAAACAAACCGGATTTAAATTTTTGTGTTTGAATTTCAAATGAGATTTGTCCGAAATAGCCGAATTTTCTCCAAAATTTTGGATTCCAGTCCCGAGCGATATTTTATCCGAAAATGAAATTTGAATCCTTGGCCTGGAGATCTTGGCATGCGTAAAGTAGAAATCTACTAGATTCCCATCCTTCTGACAGAAGATGCATGTATACCTCGCCTTGCTAGAGGTAGAAGCAGCAGGAGGTGCAACCTTCTGGTTAGAAATCCCAGGGACAACCTCAGCAGATCTAAACACAGTGGTGCTCATCCTGGGAGCAACCACAATCTCACCACTCTTGGAGCCACGCACAATGGTAGGAGGATGAGCTCTAGCGTGCTCCAAGTAGTCAAATTCTAGACCTTGATTGAATCGACTAATCTTGGACTGGTCTAGGATGAGATTGAGCTTCTTCTTGCCTCCTACAAACTTCTCAAGAGTGCTCATGAGATACTCACACTCCTGGAAGAGAGAGCCATAGGAAGAATAGGGGAAAGAGGAAAAAGAAGAACCAGAAAGAGAAGAACTACTAGCACGTGCATTTTTCTCCCTTAGCACGGTTGCCTCAATTTTGAGGATCTCACAAGAAACGCAAGGGGCATTTCTAATCCTAAGGGTCTGGGCCTCAAGTTTCTTCCTAAGTTCGACTTGGATTTCATCCAAGTCCCCCTCAATCTCAGCACATCGCAAGCAACTTTCTTGTAACTTAGCTAGTAAATCCTTAGGAAGTTTAGCACAATTGACATTTAAGGATTTATTGTCAAGTTTTAATTGCCTACAGCCCTCACATGAGCTGACCGAGTCCTTAGAAGCATGTAATTCAGGTTCAACATTTTTGGTAGATATCTTCCTAAGGTGAGTGCTCATGGCATCAATTTCAGTAAACAATTTAGGGCAATTTTCGCAAGATGCGCTAGTGTGAGCATGAAGAAAACTAATATCTACAGAAATAGCATCAACAGAACTAGTGCTAGCATTTTTCGACCTAAGACTCTCAAGCTCATAAACCACACTATCATACATAGTCCTTAGGTTCTCAAGCTCCACATGCAACGCATCGCAAAGAGTACAATAATTAGAGACTCGGGAGAGAGAAGATCTAAGAGAAGCTAACTCTCGAGTCAAGGTCCCTACTTCCTTCTCTAGCTCCATACACCTTGAAAGATCGAAATGGCGATCAGAGGGGGGTGAATGATCCCAAATAAAATTTCCCCCACTCAAAGTACTCCAAACACTCTTGCAATAAAAATCTAAAGCACCCAAAGATTTTCGTTCAAACTGGTGCTTCTCAGATTCGCACACCCTCCAAAACCCAGAACAATTAGACAACTATGTGTACCCCTAGCTTGCATGGATAAGAACCATGAATCATGTGAGGGTTTTTTTAATCACAATCCTGGTTGTCAAGTGTTCAAACAAAGAGGAATCAACTCAAAGACTACTTTTCTAAAAGAGATAAAGCAAAAACACCAAAGTCTCTTTCTAGAAAAGTAAAAGCAGATTTTTCAGAAATTGTCCTCAAATGGAGTAGGTGGTTGGTGAGTTTATTTTGCTCCAAAATTTTTGGAAATTTTTTTACCTGTGAGAAGTTGAGTCATGAAACACTCCACCAAAAATAACCTTAGAAATATTTGGAGAATAAGAATGAAAAATCAAGCAATACAGACAGTCAGGAACTTCGACCAGAAAGTTTGAGGCTCGGTTTTCACTTCATAGCTCTCAAACGGTGCAACCAGTGGACTCAAGAAATTTTCTACAGATGTATATATGAGTCCTGCACCTTCCCCAAGACGAATCACTTAAAAATGTTTTTTGTATATTTTTAGAAAAATCAAACACTGACTGCTGTGCGAAGAACAAGTTCTGGACAGATTTGCAATTTGGTAAAAAAACTTGATCTCTAGTCTATCCAAGGGTGTAAGAAAGATGTAAAACCAAATGAACACCCTCAAGACATCCTAGAAGAAGAGAATTTAGAAGGAGGGGAGGCAAATCCAAATTGCATAAATGTAAATTGCAAGAATGTAAGTACTGAATTTAATTGCGGAATTTAAGTGCGGAATTTAAGTGCATAATGTAAATTGCGTAATTTAAATGCGTAATGTAAATGCACAAAGAAAAGAAATGATTTGAGGAAACATTTCATTTATGGAAGGAGAGGTTACAAAGCCTCACATTCATGCGGGTAAAGCTCAAAGGAGCATCAAAAACCTCAAAACCTTCAAGGGGGGAAGGCTACCCCTCCACCCCTATTTATACAACTCTTGGGCCACCTACCACCCTTGGATGAGCCTCTAAACCCTAGAGCATCCATCAAGGGCTAGGATTTACCCACTCAACCAGCCATGCAAGGGTTCACCCAAAACCCACAACACATAATGGGTTTTCTTGCACGGTTCTCAAAGCACAATAACTAGACCCGCTATCCTATCAACTAGACCGCAATCCGACAGCCCTCATCGATCCGAGCAGCATCTAGCTAGCATCTCATCCATTACTTGTCTTCATGGCTTGCACGGACTCTGTCTTCGATCATCATCTTCCGGTGATCCTTGACCGTCTGGACCTCCGACTCTCCTCGCCTAGTCCTGGCCATCCTTCGCCTCACCATGACCTAGCACCGTCGTCCTGCAACCATCAAAAACAAGGAAACTCCTCACATAGCAATGCCCACAAAGAAATGCAATAAACCATCCAACTCATCACTACCGCGCCCATACGACCGGTACTGCCACTCCTGGCAGAGACAACTCAAATTGCTTCATTTTGAAAATCAATCCAAATCAAACTCAAACTTGAGCACACCTTGCTCAAATAAAGTCAAATACTCATCACAAACATGGATGGACCTCCACATGGTCCTTCACACCTAGCTCTAACTCTACCATGAAATTTTCCTAGCTTGCAGAAAGTTTCATTGAGCTGGTCATAGGAGGGTACCTCGTTCGAGTCGTTGTAGATCTCGGAGTCGCTGATGCCGTTGGCGTCCGCCATGAAGCACATCTCGGTGATGTCGTCGCCGCATTTGTTCTTCTCTTGCGGATCATCCTCGCCCTCGTCGCTCCAGGTGTCCGTGTCGGAGAGGTTGATGTCGTCGAGTGCGGCGAGGACGAGGTGGAAGAGCTTTTTGTTCTTCGAGAAGTTGCGGTACTTCTTCTTGTAGTCGGGTCACGAGCTGGAGGGTTCTTATTTTTACGGTTCTTGTTGGTGTAGTCGTTCTTGCCCTAACCATCGGCGTCGTTCTTGCCCTTTCCCAGCTTAGGGCAGTTCGTCCGAATGTGGTTGGGGCCACCACAATCGAAGCAGGTGATTGTGCCACCTCTCTTCCTCTCCCTCACCCTCTTGTATGGATGTGAAAATTTGTGAGCTAGAAGAGGAAGCTCATTTTTTGGAAATTTTTCCAGTTGTTCATCGCTTAGCTCGCAAAGGACGAAAAGAGAGAAACCAACTGGAGTCTCAAAGAGGATCCAATAGGATCGGTGACCAAGGCCATCGACTGCGACTTCATCTTGAGAGAGACGACGTCGATCTCATGAGTCTTATGACGAGAGTAAATCTCGTCAAGGGTTAGAGTCGATAAGTCAGTAGTGTCCTTGATGGTGGTCACCTTCATCTCCCAAACCTAAAGATCAAGTACGGTCCAGAAATGTTGAGCATTATCCGAGTGGTATATGCAACCAACTGCTTGGAGATCGCTCAAAATCTTCGTGAAACAACCAAAGCACTCATCAAGGGTCTCACCAGCGTGCTGTTCAAATTTGTTGTAGTCACGCTTGAATTGGTCTTGTCTCACCGTGTTGATGTGAGTGGTGCCCTCATGATAAGCATCGAAGGTCATCCAGATCTGGTGAGCAGAATGAAGGTGAGAGATCCTGTCGTACTCACTGCGGCTAAGACCCTGTATGAGGATATTCCTTGCCTTAGCATTCGCCTCAACGTCAGCCATATTGCCGGCCGTGATGTTCTCATCGGCAGGAACCTCACACGGGAGCTTCACCTTCTGCCAAATCAGGAAGCCCTAGGCAGTGATGTACGACTCCATTCGAGACTTCCAGAAAGGAAAATCAACTCTAGAAAAGAAGGGAGGCTTGGTGGAATATTTGTCCATTGTCATTGCTCTCGAGACCGGTCAAGATCTATAAAAGAGCAAAACCAGCTCTGATACCAATTGAAGGTCAAGATGGCGATCAGAGGGGGGTGAATGATCCTAAATAAAAATTTCCCCCCTTTAGAAGGATCCTACCAAGCCCTCAAATAAATCGCTCAAAAGGAGCAAATGGGAAGGAGTAAGTTGCTTTGTATGGGCGGTGCTACCGCTAGGAAGCCGGTAGCACCGTATCAAGTGCGGTAGCACTGGGCTTAAGAATAGCAAAACAGAATTAGCCCGTGCTCCAAAAGCAAAAATGATCCATCTTTTGATCGGCTGGACAAAAAATCAAGAAACTTGGTAGATGTCTTCCTAAGGATGTCAAACTTATTCCAACCTTAAATCGCAAGGATTGACGTCAAAGTTCCAACCTTTTTCATTTTGAAGGAAGAACACACCAAATTTGAGCAAAACTCAAGAACTCGATCTTGGACTTGCTCGTGGGATTATGATGATCAAGATGATCTTGGATTACCTCCCACACGTCACAGCATACAAGAATACAAGTCCAAAACCCCACAAACACGATCTAGAAGAATGATTCACTGAAGAACACAATATCAGTTTCTCGCAAGAAAAACACATGGATTGCATAGATGATTGAGGTATAATAGGAGATTCATCCATCAATCAACATCCTTGGCACAAGAAGCAAAAGCATGTAGAAGCAGGGGAGGCAAATCCAAATTGCATAAATGTAAAATGCAAGAATGTAAGTGCAGAATTTAAATGCTGAATCTAAGACATAAAGTAAATGCGTAAAGTAAATTTAAGTATAGGAGAAAATGATTTGCATTTCTGTAAGGAGGTTTACAAAGCCTCACAATAAAGTGGGCAACAGCTCAAAGGAGCATAAAACCTTTAAAACCTTCAAGAGGAGGAAGGCTACCCCTACCCCTCTATTTATAATACTCTTGAGTCATCCTTCACCCTTAGATGAGTTTCTTCTACCTTAAGGATCATCTCAAGGGCTAGTAATGACTCATCCATACAACCACACATGGGCTAACCCGAAACCCAACAAGCATACCGGGTTTTGCATGCTTTTCAAAGCATACTAAATAGACCCGCTACTCTATCACCTAGACCGCAATCCAACGACCCTCCTTGATCCGAGTAGCTCTAGTTAGCATCTCATCTGTTCCTTATCTTCTTGGTTCGCACCGACTCCATCTCCGATCATCTTTCGGCGATCCTTGACCGTCTGGACCTCCAGCGCACCTTGCCTAGTCCAGATCATCCTCCGCCTCACCATGATCGAGTACCGACATCCTGCAACCATAAAAAATAAGGGAACACATCACATAGCAATGTCCAAAAAGATATGCAATGAAATCCATCAAAATCACAAGTTTTAATCCATTCTTGCTTATAAGGGCCGGTAGCAGCGCCCTTCATCAAAACAGCAAAACACTACTCTACCGACGGTGCTACCGTCCTATGGCCGGTAGCACCGCAAATGCTGGGCACTTCTCCCTAATTTCTTTGAACTTCGATTTAAACCTCAAATCAAACTCAAACCTAAGCACAACTTGCTTAAACAATGTCAATAACTCATCAGAAACAGAAGTAGATCTCCGTATGGTCTTTTAGAACTTGCGTTTGCTGATTTACATTTGCTTGTGAGATCAATGTGGGCTTCATTTGCTCCCCTGCTTCAACCTCAGGACCAGAATTGGTTGGTTACGTTGTGATGATCGTGGCATCATCCTGGCACTGTAGCACAATTGCTCCATGGGGTTTGCAACTTCACATCCCCGGCCCCTCTGTTCGGGAAGAACCAGGGCAGCCGTACGATCATCATCCGTTCAGAAGCAAAGCATAAAAAAATTTATGAGGAGATGCTGGCAGAGGACAACCTTGCGTACACCTCTAGCTCTGCCAGATTATATGGGAGTACCAGATTAAATGCATTTTTACACGTGCGTAGTTCCTCTCTACTAGCAGAAGCAGCAGCTGCAGCAGGGGTAGAAGAAGGCTAGAAGCAATTGGCATTGGCAGTGGTACATTTTTTTGATGAGGCATGGCCGCATGGCAGTAGTACATGAACTCACTTCTACAGTAGTTTTCCCCGGACACATTGCAGACGCACGGGGCGCGAGTGACCTTATTGAATGCCCCCAGATTTTGATAGATCGTGGATGTAAATTTGCACTGCCCATTCCCTGTGCTACGGCGTACTACTAGTACTAGTACGCTGCCATTACGGCGGATCACAGCAGCAGCGAGGTGAACGATGGGATCTCCTTCCGATCTAATGGAATTTATTGCCGTGTCGCACGGCGCCCGCGACCAATTGATCAATCAAATCCGTGCTTGGCAATTGGCCATGGCGTGGCGTCAAGTTGCATTCCTCACTCGCTTGGCGAAGGGAGTGTTACTGCCGCCATGGTACGGTGGTCCTCTCCTGCTTAAGTGTTCCCTTGTTCGAGCAGACCTGGGACGCCGGAACAGGGAATACTCGTCATGCTGGAAAGAGCACGATGGGGTCACTCGGATCGCAACTCGAGTGTTGTTTTTAAGATATTGACACAGTGTCAAGAACGTAACTATGATCATCAGTTTGTACTGTAACTAACTGAAACTAGTATAGTATTCTGTCTTCCGATTTCCTTTTCATATATGGTCTTTTCCTTTTCTAGAACGTTTGTTTCTTTTTCCTTAATTCCAGGATATTTGTTTCCTTTTCCTTGAGATGATGCTGGAGGTAGAGGGAGATCTGTTGTGGGCCATAGGGATGAGTTAGACACATTAAACAATGGTCATCGGATGTGGGTGAGTAAAGCTGAGGAAAGATCTGAGAGGTTAATTTTGATGGAGGCAAGTTTCTAGGGACGTTTCACTGGGTGCATGAAGGTTGAGCCATCTCTAGTAGGATGCATTATTTGGGGTGGACGTAAAAAAATGCTTAGGTGCATTATAAAGGGGTATAGATTGATATTGTATGCTAGATTTTTTTCTTTTGAAAATTGGCCAGGAGCTCTGGCATTCACTAAAGAAGGACAACAGCTGAGCTACATACATGCACACACACACCCACATACGCGCACACACACAACACGCACGTATGCGCGCACTCAGCTTTCATGCGCACCCGCGTCGAGGAGGGACTCGAACCCAGGTGATTGTATGCTAGATTTGAAAATACAGTTGTATTTCTTATAAAACTCTGATGCCAGTGTAGAGAGTAATATAGAAATTTATAGGATGTTCTCCTTATAATTTATTTATTGTTTAACCCTACATTATTCATAAGTATTGCCTATGCATGTTGTTGAACATCAACTAAAAAAAGAGAAAAAATAAAAAGAAAGAAAATGCAATACTTCTCCTATTCAAGAATGACGTGGAAATCGTCAAGAACATGGAAGGTCTAATTAAAAAAAAGAAAAAATCTATTTGACCCTGAGCCACTCTGAACTGGTACTGCAAATAATTCCCTTATATTTCAAAACCGGTGCAAATTGTTGTAAAACAACGTCATTCGCCCTTGATCAACCACGATACACCAAAAGAACAGAAGTATGAACAAGGAACACACACAATTTAGAGATGCAAAACTGTTTCCTTCTCTTTAATAGATTGGTTCTCTTGTACACGGGGTGCTATATTTATAGTAGAAGGCAGCAAGAGATAGATTCGAATTCACCTACATAGAGATAGAGTCCAACCAAATATGGACTCAAATCAATCGATATCTTAACACTCCCTCTTGGACGAATACCGTGTAATGCACATGTCTCATCAAAAACTCCACTCAAAAACCCAATGGGAAAAAAATAGAGAAGAGTACATTGCACTCGCACACTGTGTTACACTAGCTGCCTTATTAAAAACCTTTATGTAAGAAAACTTCAAGAAAACTTACTAAGGGAAAAAGAGTAGAACTTATAATTTTCATGATTTAAAATATGACTTTCAAGATCATGCAAACAGTCATGGTTCAGGGATTTACTTCCCCTGAACACTGCAAATCTCTAAGTCGTTTTATTTTAATGCTATTAACACATCTTTGTAATGTAGGTTTTGGCAAGGACTTAGTGAATAAATTCGCAAGATTTTCATATGATTTAATTTGTAGAATCTTTACCTCATACTTCTTCTGGAGTTCATGAGGAGAGAGAAAAATTTAGGAGCAATATGCTTCGTGATATTGCTTTTCACATAACCCATTTGTATTTGTGCAACATAAGCAATATTATCTTCATGATAATTATGGGGGTATCGACAGTATTAAGACCACGTGACTTCTAGATATGGATAATCACACGTCTCAACCAAACACACTCACGTGAGGCTTCATATAAAGCTATAATCTCTGAGTGGTTGGTAAAAGTAGCTACCAAGGTCTGCTTAAAAGATCACCAAGAAATGCTGAACCACAATAGAGAAACACAAAACCTGTCTTAGATTTGGCACTGTGGTGATCAGATAGATATCCAACATCCATATATCCCACCATGGTTAAGTCTTGTTCCTTCTGGTAAAATAATCAAAGATCTTGAGTACCTTGGAGGTATCTGAGTCAAGTCTTGGCACTAGCCCAATGTCTTCTGGTTGGGGCTGTACTGTGCCTTGTTAGCAAATTTACTGCGAAAGTAATATAAGGCCTTGTGCAATTCATAAGATATATAAGTGCTCCAATGCCGCTTAAGTATGAGACTTGAAGTCCTAAGATTTCCTCATTTTCCATCCTTGGTCTAAAAAGGATCTTTATCCACTTTAAGGGATCTTACTACCAGTAGTTTTAAAGGATGAAATTTATCCATATTAAAATTTTCCAATACCTTGGTAGAGGTAGACTGGTGTACAAAAATTCCTTCTAGGAAATTCTCTAGTTGCATGCTTAAGCAATTATTTGCTTTTACCCAAATCTTTCATCTCAAGCTCCGTCGTAAGGTAAGAACTTATCTATACCCCTTTATAATGCACCTAAGAATTATTTTCTACGTCCACCCCAAATAATGCACCCCACTAGAGATGGCTTAACCTTCATGCACCCAGCGAAACGTCCCCAGAAACTTGCCTCCATCAAAATTAACCTCTCAGATCTTTCCTCAGCTTTACTCACCCACATCCGATGGCCATTGTTTAATGTGTCTAACTCATCCCTGTGGCCCACAACAGATCTCCCCCCACCTCCAGCATCATCTCAAGGAAAAGGAAACAAATATCCTGGAATTAAGGAAAAGGAAACAAACATTCTAGAAAAGAAAAGACCATATATTATATGCTGAGAAAAAGAAACCGGAAGACAGGGCGCTATACTAGTTTCCTTTATTTCCTTTGTGGTTTTGATGACATTCAGATCATCGACATATACTGAGACGATACAGAATACATTCTAGGATTTCTTTATGAACACAGAGGGATAATATCCCTTTTTCAGGAGGAACTCACTAAGTCGGTTGTACCACATTTTTCTCGATGTATAGCGATCTCTGCAGTTTGACGCTATACATGTTGCGATTATTAGGATCCGGAATTTTGACTCCTTCATGGATTCTCATATAAATATCCATATCCAGTGACCCATATAAGCATGATGTCACTACATCCATCAACTGCATTGATAAGTTTAAGCTTGCTGCCATCTATATTAATATCGGAACATTATTTTACTCATTATAGGAGAATATGTTTCATCGTAATCGATGACGGGTCTCTGCGTGAATCCTTGTGCTACAAGCCTCGCTTTATATCTCACCACCTGCATATTTTCACTTCTCTTCCGGATGAAAAACCCATTTGATCATACAGGGAATACTTTAGGAGATGTTCAGTCAACAAGACCAAAAACTTTCCTTTTATTAAGCGAGCACTGCCTAAATTGCTTCTTTTCATTTGACCCTATCTGAGCTCTTCTGGCAATCTGCCATGGACTTTTGTTCTGGATCCAGCTTTAAGTAATTTTAGAGGCAAAATATATGTCAACAATTGTAATATTTCTTTTATACAATTCTCCTGCATCACTTCAGGGATATTTCTTCATTAATTTCTTTCGACTCCTCATGATTTCCTATAACGATGGAGTCTGGGTGTTCCGACTTCCCAGCGTTGGATTATGCATGCAAATATACGATAGGGTTATCATCTTCAGGATATTTCACTTCATGGATATTACCATCTCCAAGATGGCTCACTTCAGGGATTTTCTCAACATCAGGTTTAGGTTCTTCCACCGTCATGGATAGTGTTCTCATTTGTTCGGTTCTCTACTTCTGCGGATGTTTCCGCAGAATTCAGTTCCATGCACTTGGAGGCCTCCCCCTCTTTTTATCATGAGGGGCAAGAGTGGGTTCGATATTCTTTTGGGGTATTTCCACTCTTTTAGGTACACGTACTGCAGGTATATGAGATCTTTTCACTCCCTTATGATCAGTGAAGGCATTTAACAGATTATTAACTTATAATATTTTAGGTACACGTACTGTAGGTATATGAGATCTTTTCACTCCCTTGTAATCTTTTAGGTACACGTACTGCAGGTATATGAGATCTTTTCACTCCCTGGTGAGGTCCCATAGTGGTACAATGTGGTGGATAGATTAGCATGTATACAACACATCCAAATTTTCGCAAATAGAAAATACTTAATTCTTTGCCACACAATATCTGCAACGGGGAAATTTCAAGATATGCAGTTGGTCTGAGTTGAATTAATACCGTAGCGTTCAGTATTGCGTGGCCCCAACAGCTGGTGGGTAGCCTACTATTATGCAAGAGTGGCCAAGCAATAAGTTTTATTCCTTTAATTAATGACTCTACAAGGCCATTTTGAGTGTGGACATGAGGTACAAAATACCTTACATTAATTCTCAAAGATATACAATAATCATTAAATGCTTTTGAGGTCAACTCGCTAGCATTGTCCATTCGAATAGACTTGATCCTTTCTTCTGGAAAGGAGGCTCTTAATAATTTGGGTAATTAATTTAGCAAAAGCATGGATCCTAGTAGATAAGAGACATACGTGGGACCATTTAGTAGAAACATCTATCAGTACCATAAAGTATCTGAAAGGGTCCGACATGGACTAAATGGGTCCACAGATATCACATTGAATTTTCTCCAAGAAATTAGGTGATTTTTCCCTAACTTTTAGGTAAGAAGATCTAACTATGAGCTTTCCTGTAGCACAAACAGGGCATAAGAAATCTTCAGGTTTAGGAAAATTATTTATGCTATGGCCAGCAGAATTATTAATTATTCTTCTCATTCATTTCAACTCAGGATAACCCAATCGATATGCTAGATATTTAATATTTCTGGATTTTCATCGCAACACAAACTTCAGATTTTATATACATGTGTAGTATAACCCGGAGGATAAGGAAGAACTTTTTTCAACCACACATTTATTACACCCATTAAATTTAGTCATGAGTAGGTATTCTGTACCATCCACATTCTCTGTCTCTATATGAAAATAATTCAGACCAATGTCTTTAAAACTTAAGAGAGTACGATTGGACTAAGGGTATAATATGGCATTCTTCCGGTGCCAATTATGAGAGCATCACTTTTAGCGAAAGTCATAATATTTCCAATTCATTTAGTGTGGTACAACTGTCTTCTAGACATATTTTCTCCTCCGCTATTGGACTATACTTTGTTCTATGTTAGAAGTATGATTTAATAATCAAACAATTGTTGCATCTGGAATAGATTGTAGAATATAGAACAAACATATCACAATTAATCAAATATATGGGAAATAGGTATTTATTCAATTTTAAATGATAATAGCTCAACAGGAGCGTAAACCAAATGTTCATTCAGGAACTAGGACTAAACTGATAAGGAGACTTATAAGGAATATGTGACATCGACTAACAAAGTGAAGGAATACATAGGAGACTAATCCAGGTCTCCATATGAGTCGTATGTGTCATTCTAGGACTTCTTGAGCTCAGCAGGGAAAAGTACCATATCATCACACTTCTTAGCATCCATGTCAACAACAGGTTGAGTGGTGAAGTATGACTCAATATTGTTTCCACGGGTCTTATTGACTTTTCCAGTGGAATTTATGTAATGGTCTACAACATGCTTCGGGATGCGATAGTTGCACGACCAATGGCCAGTGCATCCATACCTAAAATAGGGTTATTCAGGGTTTGCTGCCTTATTTAGCTGAGTCTTGCTTCTGAAAGCCCCCTGACCCTTTGCCTTTACTTTTCCATTATGGCTTTTGTCTTCCCATATCTGATCTACCATTCTTCCATTTATCCCCTTTATTCTTTCAGCCCTTTCTACGGCCATGCCTATTGTTAGCTTGTTGAGCATTTGCATATGCTCCGGACATTTCATGAGTCCCATTAGGGACGGTGTGATGATTCTTCATCAAGAGTTCATAATGCTTTTCTGCTTCTAGTAGAATGGATATAAGCTCATAGTACTTCTAGTACTTGGCATTACGATACTGTTACTACAGTATCACCATATTAGGTGTGGAAGGTGCATAATATCTTGTTGATCATTTTAGTATTAGTAACTTTCTGGTTACAGAATATCAGATTGGCGAAAAGCTTATGCATGGCAGAGTTATATGCTGCTACAGCTTAAAAATCCTAAAAGCGTAGAAGGATCCATTCGCGTTGTGCTTCTTGCAGCAGGACGAATCCTTACTATTTATATTTTTTCCTTCAGAGAATTCCAAAGTACCAGATGGTCCTTCTTCATCAAATATTCGGTTTTCAGGTCTGTGTGAAGATGGTGCCTTAGGAAGTGCAAAGCCGCACACTTGACAATTTTGAGAAGAGTAGGGGGGTACCAGCTTCAGGCTGGGAAAAATAGCTCTAAGGGATTGAGCTGTTAGATTAATCTTGGCATCCATTAATCAGGTGAGGTAATTGTTGCCATTCAGGGCAAACTCAAAAAATTCCCTCTTTGCGATGTCTAATATATCCTATTTCTATTTATGCAAAAATGATTTTTACTACTGGTAAAATCAATATTGCATGCTCACTCTTAAATCAGTAAAGCTTATTTTACATCTATTCAATATATAATCATCTAAAATTTCCCAGAATTTTTCTAGCAATTTCCATAGTTTTTTGCTAATTATTCAGCAATTTTCAAAATTACCAAGTAACAGAAAAACAAATTTCAACATATATAAACATGGAATTATGCTAGATAATAAATCCAAAGGCATGAAGCTCCCAATATGCTATCTAGAATTTTTCTAGCATTTTCCATAATTTTCTGTTAATTACTAAGAAATTTTCAGAATTACCAATTAACAGAAAAATAAATTCCAGTACGTATTAAACATGGAGTTATGATAAAAAAATAAACCCAGGGGGTATGAAACTTCCAATGTGTGCTAAGTCTAAGGTTCAACAAATTTATGGAATCCCATATACTTAGAAAATCATTTTCTAGGATTTATTGTAATTTTTCAAAATTTATTAATTAATTTTTTGAATTACGGGAAACTTAAGGGTCCATAATGAAAAATTACTTTATCCCGATAAATTTATGTAATTATTCAAAACTTCAAGGGTGTTTTTCACAAACTTACCATAGCCACAAAATATTACGTAACTAACCGTAACTTCAGGGGTTAAAACGTAAAAATTTTCTACACGTCCAAAATAATTTGGTCTTCAAGCTAAATTGCAGACAGGCTGACGTAGCCCATTAGTGGGCTTGTCGGCCCAGCCGAAGGGCAACTAGTGTTCATAAACCTGGCCGCTCACCTCTTTCTCTAGCTGGGCGATAGCGGCGACAACGGTTCTGAGAAGCGTGGCAGCATGTGCGGGCGGCGAGCTCAGCGGGAGCATTGGCGATGGCTAGGGCACGCGGCACTCACCAATATGTGCAATGCAGCTACGGGCGTGCGGCAGGGCATGGGCGGTGCGGCACTTCGAGCACGACGATATGCGCGGCGCTTCGGGTGTGGCCAAGTGATGGTGTGGCAAGGCATGCGACAAGCGCGAGCACTGCCTGGGTTAGGGCCGTTGGGCACTTGAGCTAACACGGCAGCAGGCCGACGGCTATGGTAATCGCGGTCGGCACGCGCGGCGGGCGCGGCTTGACGCCTAATCAGGTGTCGACACGCACCGTTTATAAAACAATTTTATTGTTAATTTTCCAATAAATAGTAACAATAAAAATTCTAATTTTCCAATCATATTAAACAAGTAATTTAGGTAATTAGAAAAATTAATCTGCAGAATTAAAAACTGCTTAGATACGATTAACTTACGTGTCACAAATTTATATATGCTTATAGTAGATTTAATCGCTCGACGCCGGTCGAAATCAATGCAGGCAGGGAGCTTCGTGCTCTTATCGTGAACGCCGGTGGTGGCCATGTGTTTGTTGACAAGTTGCCTAATTAAACTGTCCTTCTTCCATGACTGCTACCTTTTGCACGAGGTCATGGATGCAGCTAGCTTGTACCTGTGAACTCCTGGTGTCATGAACGACAGAACGACACATGCGGAAATTCGGTGTCACGTCTGCTCCATCGTGCCTCTGCAGTAGCAGTCCCATCGCCACATCACCATGATCCTGACATGCATGCGACCGTACAACATCCATGCAACTCCATCTGCATACTGGTAGCGGTTTGGTGTTGGTATTGCTGTGGTGACCATCTTGCTTCTGAACTCGACAGCAAGATCCATCAGCGCCCGCCGTCAGGAACGATCTTGTACATGCTAGTAAATTCCCTCTGGAACAATCTTGTTCGATGCTTTTTCAGTTGGACATGAATTGATCTAGGTTTCAGTCTTGCAGAGTTTCGTACTGATAACGTGTTGTAAAACGATATCTTTCGTCCTTAATCAACCACGATGCACCAAAAAGAATAGAAGCATAAGCAAGGAACACACATAATATAGAGAGGCAAAACTGTTTTCTTCTCTTTATTAGATTGGTTATTACAGTAGAAGGTAGCAAGAGATAGATTCGAATTCACCTACATAGAGATAGAGTCAAACCAAATATGGACTCAAATCAATCAATATCTTAACACAAATAACCCCTGAAGTGGTTATGCCGTCGTGGTAGATGACATGGCGGACAGTGTGGCTCATAATCTAAAACTTCTTACACAGGGCCCCACATGTCATTGCTTATACCTTCTTCCACTCACTACTACATAATGACTTATATTAGACTCCTCGTCACTGACGGTTTTCAATAATCATCTGTGACGAGGGTCATCACAGACGGTTTTTTATACAAACAGTCAATGATAAATGTGGGCCTCATCACGGACGGTTTTTGGTTAAAATCGTCTGTAATGTGGGACTAATACTAGCTAAAACCGTCTATAATGTGAGTCTCATCACGGACGGTTTTTAACTAAAATCTCATAAAATTTATAAAAAAAGGAAGAGCATAATAAATTCAGTAAAACAAAATTTGAGATGTTACACTTTTGGACCTATTAGATATTATATGTTACTAAAACCCGCTTAAAACAAGTAATGTGGGACTAATACTAGTACCACCACACATAGGCCATATGGGCCTCATGCTAACGGGCTATGGTATTATACACCGCTCTGTATAAGGCAACATCATTTGTCACGGAGACTATACCACGTATAAAACTGTCTCAGGGGTTATTTTTTAGTTCAGGGGTAGAGTAAACACACCTCCATAATTCAGGTGGTCAAGTATACCTTTTTTCTTAAAATAATATGATTTATTTTCTGGATGTAAGCAACATATATTTAAGGACAAAACTGCAAAAACGAAATGCAACACGCAGGGGCATATTTGAAGGGAAGAAATGGCCAAACCAGAAAATTTTAAAAAATTGGACCATTTCTCGATGGACCATGCTAATCTTGTCCGTAACTTTCCAATTTTATCGGATGTCTCCGAAGAGACAGTGAGGTACCCCACCCCGGGTTACAAACACACAGTCGCTTCGGTTGTTAGACGATGTGGTACTAGAATTAAACATTGGCTTAATTACCACCCGCTCGGCACTCGCTTGTCCCTGTGCCCAATGGATAAGATTCGACTTTAGGATTTTCATCCAATTACTATCATTGAACCGTGGATGTCTCCTTAATTAATGCGCTGTTTTATGTTTGCTCGGCAGCATTTAAGAGCCTGGGAGGTGCTTCAACGTAATCCTTCCTGTTCACAAAAAACTTATCGTTCAAAATACATGCACTTAAACTTTTAAAATTTTAACTATCGATAACTTTTTAAATATTTAGATTAGATACATGAAAATCATATGTATAGATTCGTCACGAAAAAAACTTCTATAATATTATAATAGAAATTAGTGGTCAAAGTTGAGTTTTAGGGACCGTATTAATGTTCAAAATGATAACTATTTGTGACCGGAGGGAGTATCACTATTTAAATGTTACACAAATATTAAAGCATGAATGAAAGGTATACAGTGACTACTTATCCCTTCATTTGTTTCAAGATTTATACAACTTGTATTAGGAGTGATGAGGATATCACTACTATGAATACAACCACACCTGGTTGGACCAACTCCAACATGTCATTCATGGGCCAAGAAGAGATAGATATCATCACGTTCTGGAATCCAATTCGGTCTCCGGATACCAATCTGAAGTAAAACGAGTATAACTTTTGCATACGGCGTCCGATTGGAGAGTTCTTGCACTTGATTAAAATATTACTTCGAGATCTTTCCAATGAATTTGACTTCACCTAAAAATTTGTTCGGAGCACTCTGCAATCATCAAAACAGGTCGGGTCAACTTTCCAGTCCAAACCAAACTTGGGCCTTAGGCCTTATAAAAGTCCTATTCGACCACTCCTTTGTGCTAGCCGAATCGCCCTTCTCTTTTATCTTTATATAGCTAGGGAGTCTTCTAAAATTATATGGGTTTTGTTTAGTTGTAGTTTTCTTTTGTGAAACTATTTGGTATTCTCTTGTTCGACGAGATCAACAGCAATACCATGCTTCGGAACCCCACATCAATACTTTTATTATATTTGCAATTTCATATTGCTTTTGCTTTGTTCTTGATTGTTTTTCGATTGCTTGCAGGAATTGATCTTCGTGATATGGTTAACTGGGTTTTGGTACGATTGATAATAATTTGGAGTTTGGTTCAGCGATTGCTTGGCGTTAGTCGTGTTTTGATCATAACCTGGATCATGAGGGTCTTCTCCACTAATCGATAGTTATCTATCTCACCGAAAGATCGGGCCTCCAATTAAGCCTCATCAAGTGATATGAGAGCTTTTGTTGATCGGTGATAATTCAGTACCTTAGATTACGTTTTGTTTTCTATCCTAAATTGAAAATTACTTCACAAAAATTCAACCTTTTGATTCAATCTGGTATTTTTAGTGCGTTTTGTTAGGTTTTGATTAGAGTCCTTGTTTTGGTTGCTGATCGGTTTTCCTTCGCGTAGCTTTTCTTTCAATCTGTCCAATACATTATTTTGTTTATAACTTTCTCATACGAGTTCGGATTCTAGTGTTTATGCACTTTCTTAAAACCTTAGAACGAGCTCTACATAAACCTAGTTAGGAACGAACTCTAATTCTGGATCCAAGTTTGTTTAAGACGTCAAAGTTGGTGAAGCAAGTAGTACTTCCAGTCCAGATTGGTTCGGTATTTTGATCATAATTCTCACATCCAAACTCTAATTGACAAGTTTTTATACTTTCGTGAATCCTTGAAGAGTCCTCTACAAAAACGTTTTTGGGTGTCCTTTGTGATTCAAGCTCCCTCAAACCGAATTTGATTTGGATTCGGATTTGGTCAAGTCGGCTGAATTTAGGTCAAATCTGTGCACCTCAGTGTTTTGGCTATAACTTCTATATACGAGCTCCAAATTGTATGTTCGTATACTTGTTTTAAAGCATAGAACATTGCCTTCAATTTGTTACATTGGGAGCAAACTAGATTCGATCATTTTCATACTTTAATTGTGGCGACAATTTTGCTGCACTATTTTGGCTGAATTTGTGTTTCTTGATTCAATTCGTGTTCTAGCTTTGTTTCTTTGAGTTGGTTGAGTCCAGTAGCATGCACAAACCATAAACCCTAAAAATATCAGTACACATACCTTTTAGGAACCAATTCATCCTTTGTGAATACTTTGATCCTATTTGAGACTAGCTTGTTGATATTGCTTAGGGTTGCTCTACTTGATATATTGAATAATCTTAAATTATTATATCATACTGTCTTGTGACATCGAGTTAGGGATTCTAAAACTTTATTCATACTAGTGTTGACCGAAAGTCACAAAAGAAAGAAAAGAGAAAGAAAGAGCCAAAAGGCCAAAAAAAGAAGAAAAAAGAAAGAATAGTGGCCGTCAACACTACATTGAGCAAAATCCTAATTTTTGTTTATTATTTTTAGATTGTGCAATTGTATTAATTAGTGAGCAATCTTGTGCCCTTTTACATTTTCTGAAGCAATTAGCTAGCGTCTCTCCATAACTTATGCAAGACGAGCATTGGTGCTGAAATTGTTCTTATTTAGCTTATTCCATTGGTTGCATTAAGTTCCATCATCTTTCCACATGAGTTGTCTTGAAATTCACTTACATCCTTATGATCGGCAACTAGGGCTTGTGAATTTTAGTTTGGGTCATTACTTATCATTATAATAACTAGAATTATTAGATTGCATAGGAAATAAATCTTGCCTGTCTAAGCTCCACCTCGTAATAGACAAATAGGTACTATTTTTCTTGCAATCACTTTGCCAAGCTTGAGTGTATTTATCACAAACCAACTACCGGTTACCACCTGTTTGTTTGGAAAGAATGGATAAGAACTTGGTGAAAGCTTGAGTGTGAGAGACTTTGAACCACCAGCACCTAGTAGTTGGTAGGGATATATACTTGTGATTTGTTTTTGTCTTCACTAATAATGATAGGTTGATGGGACCTGAATATGCAAATCTGGACCCTCTGTGTATTTTGCACTAGTTCAGGATCACGCTAGTGCACACAGGCTCAACATAGATGAATATCACAATCATACAAAGCGGAAACATAATAAAAGACAGCATATATTAAATAAGACATAGTTGAATGACCTTAGGGTCATCCTTACACATATTAGGCCTTGATGGCTCTGAATCAAAGTAAATAAACAGCAGCAAAACGAAGAACGTCGGTGAATCCCATCAACATGCCACATGCAATTGACAAGGTTCAACTCCTAGATATTCGCCTCCTCGTGGAACTCCATCTCTTTTGAAGATGTAGACTTCTCCTCAACTGATGATTTGGTGGTTGGCAAGGGTGAGTACTTAAAGCACTCAACAAGTTATGCACAGAATGCAAGTCTATCATACTATATGCATGGCTTATTCCAAAGGAACGGCTAACATGGTTAATTTGCAACAAAACATCATTTATGAAGAAATAGTATAGATAGATTGTAAAGACAGTAAAACAAATAATAACAATAATAAATTTCTCTATTATTTCCCAAATAAACCAACTCTCAACCTTAAATCAAATTCCAAACTTCCATAGGCATACAGCCTCCATCCCCAATTCATTTTTAATAAAATCTAACCCTTGACCATAATTCCCGAGCATTGCTCAATACCGTGAACACGGCTATTCGAATAGATTTTACACTCTGCAGAGGTTATGCTCTTTACCCACACGACATGATCATCTCTTGTTGCCAAGCTATTGACACGCTTCCTTTGGTGTGTCGATAGAGAGATCATGACAGAGCCTTTACAATGCTCTATTTAAACCCAGTACTACTCGCTAAGGTTTCAACACTGGTGGGACTGGTTACCACATCCAGGACCCTCCTTTTGCGCCATGTGAGACTACCCCTGCGAGGATTGGTTACCACAACCCGGGACTCACACCACCACTAGTAGTACCAAAGCCTAGACATTACAAATTAATCAGCTTGGTCCGTCCCATTTCAGACATGTGGTTGCATGATTGACTCAGTTCAAATGCTTGCAAGGTTAAGTCCTTAGGTTGACCAAGACAAGACTAACAAAAAATTCACCATTACCATTATGTCATCCAAATCCATAAAAATAATGCGACCGTCCAAATGCCACATTGGCCCACCACAAATTCTTGCCACATGCCTCAGTCTAAATCATTTTACCACCCCAGTTGATTACCATGCACTACGTGCCATCAACAACATTGTGTGACAACACCTGACACATCAGTTAATAAACATGTTCCATAGTTCATTAAGCAAGATTAACCTTTTCACATAAAATGATGATCTGTGGCATGGCTAAGCATACTACATGCGTTCTAATTAACCCACATTGGCAATTAATATCTACCAACTAGTAAATAACCATACTAGGGTGACAAATAAAATACGACATACAATATGGCAAGGTGGATATATCACAATTGGATGAATAACTATACCCAACATAGCTGAAACAAGTAATAATTGAATTTGTATGCAATACTTTGAAACAACATAATATTTTAAAAATGGGTTCAACATGATCAAAGCACAACATGCCTTCAACGAGCTCTGGAATCTACTCTGGACCTTGTTCTTGGGCTGTCTCCTCGATCACAAACTCACCGGGCAACTCGACGTCTATGCGAAACGAGAGAAAAAGCAATAAATAGCAAAAACAGAGAGCAAGATCAACTCCAAAAATTAAATAAAATTCACCATTAAATAGAGATCTATTTTACAAATTTTCAGAAATTGGAATCACCTCAATCGGAGTTCGTATGAGGGAGAATGAACCCTTTTAAGTTTTAAATAAAAGAAAAAGGCTGAAAATATAAAAATCCGATTTATGGGAATTATTTTTTAATGAAAAATTGCATTTATGATGTCATGCCGACATCAGCATAGAAATAAATTTCGGCCAAATAATTTTTCTAAGGGAAAACATATTTATGACGTCACACTGACGTCTGTAGACACGTGGCACATCCACGTGCTGACGCGTGGCACCGATGTATAGACCCAGTCCACGGAACAGTACGGGTCTACGGTGATCTTGGTCTATGGTGCCTCGGCTTCTACGCATGACGTAAGAGATGACGTCACGAGGGCTGACGTGGGAACAATGCATGGTGCTACTGCGGGCTCGACGTGTGGCGGCATCACGGTCGTCCAGATCTGATTCGATAGTGGACCAGGCGGCGAAGCTGCGGGGACGACGATGTGGACACGCGGTGCATCAAGATTGGGTGCTGCGCTGGTGCAAACTAGGCCGCCTATCCCGGATCGGACGATGGACACTTACCGATAGGGTTAGGCCACGCGGCGTGATCTGAATGCACGCATGCGGCAAGATCTAAGCCTCTCACTCATGATTGGATGGCCAACAGCGCTCATCGCGGAATGACGACGTGGCTACCCGGCACTCAACACATGGCAAACATCTGATGCTTTACCTCAGATCTGACGGCTAACAAAGATCTTGGGCAGCGGAGATGGCACGACGGAAAAAACCCTACCGGCGCTGGGGAAGAAGGTGAATGGCACGGCAAAACGATGATGGTTCAGCTTCGAGTTTGCACGAATCTTGCACGACCCGACGAGGGGTCTTCGGATCTGGCCTTAGACGCGACGGTACAGCGGTGGCTGGCGACGGAACGGCGGAAACCCGCAGCGACTGCTCCACCAACTTCGACGAGGATCTGTGGTGACCTGAGCGTGCCTCGGGGATAAATTGTGGGACAAAACACGTGAATTGGGACGGGCTATGCAGGGCACGAGGCGACGCTTTAAATAGGCGCCTCGAAGAATACGCTCGATGTGGATTTTGTGGCAAAACGGCGGTGACGGTGGAGTCCTGATGCGATACGATGAGGCCGACGTGGCTCCATCTCGTGTGTCCTCGCGGCAGTGATACAACGGCAAGCACAGCAAGAAGACGTGGAGAGACGACGACCACACAATCCCGATTCTACGGCCATGATCCTAGGGTTTGTGAGGAGATGGCTAGGTGGGCTGCGGTTGGGCTGGCGGTGCGAAGAAAATGGGCTGAGTCCACTGGGCTGTGGCCCAACACTGCTCCAACATGTTTAAAGCATTTTCGAATAGAATAAATGCTAGAAATTAGAATAGAAAATAAAATAGCAAAAATACAAGAAAAAAATTCTAGAAAAATTCTAAGAAATATTTTAGGACATATGGGACTCAAATAAAATATTTCTAACAAAAGTTTATTTGAACTTTTCCAGCAAATAAATAATAATCAACAAGAGGCTTAAGTCAATAAATACGAAATCAATTAAATAAAATCCAAAAAATTCCATAAAACATAAAATGCATAGTAAATCCATAAATGAAAAAATTGGGATGTTACAGAGGTTCTCAATGTTGTAGTGTTTGGGCCAACAACATCATAGGAGAAGAGGTAGTTCACACTCCGATATACGAAGAACATACGAGCACAACTTCACCACCACGGGAGGTACGACGGCATAGCACACATTCAAAAAGTAAGTTCACCGTACCTATTTTTAGTGGTAAATATTATCCTAAAAGTTATCTTACTTGGGAATTAGCTGTAGTACAATTATTTGATAAAAAATGGAATTCCTAAGCATGATAAGGTTAGGGTTGTTACTAGTGGATTTACTAATTTTGCTGAACTTTGGTGGAATGATTATATGCGTAAAAATCAGGACATCCCTAGCACATAGATTAAATTGAAGAAAATTATGAGAGCTAGATTTGTTCCTTCATATGTTGCTCGCCAATTACAAAATAAATTGCAACGTCTAAAAAAAGTAGTAAAACTATGGATGAGTACTACCAAGAATTATAGCATAGATCTTTGCGTTGTGGGTTAGAAGAGGCCGAAAAGACTCGGATGAATAACTTTTATTGTGGACTAGATTTTGAAATTCAGATCATGATATCTTGTAAAGAATACAATTCTATGTCATGCTTTCTTAATCTTTCACGTAAAGCCGAAAGAAAAATACAGAGAAGACAATCAACCGCAGTTCAAGTTCCTACAGAGTTAAATGCTACTCCTGTTGCATGCACTGCACCAAACCATAATGAAAGCATACACCTCGAGCATGCGAAAGAAATACCAGAAAATTAGAGTGAAGTAGAGGATAACACATGTGAGAATGATTATATTAACGTAATCCAATCTACTTCTGTTACTTCTATTGTTACTGTTCCATGTGATATGCAGGTATCTTCTGAAGAAGGGGAGTTAAAAGTTGAAAACCTTGTGTTATCAAGTGAAAGTTTTGAGGCACCTACTTCTTCTGAGGAGGATACTAATGACCATGGTACATATATGATTTTACAACAAGAAAGGGAGCAAATTTGTGAGTATATTTCTACTGTACTTAATTCTAGTAAGTTACCACCTTGTGCCACAATTGTAGAACTATGTGATGAATTGCAAGTTTATAATTTTGATCATGTGTTGCTCATGACGCATAAGGAAGTAATAGCTAGAATATCCCCTGCCACTGTTTTGTACTATATCATGTTGAATGAGCCTGTTAGCTTGATTTGTTCTATGGATAAGATTTCTGAAATTTCATCTTTTAAATCTTTATCTAGCACCTATGTCTACTATTTTAAATTCAATTTATTTGGGGATTATGGCATAGATGGCAAGTTTCTTGTTTACAGAATATGCACAACTTGTGATAAACTTGCTGAATTGAAGCTTGCTGTTTTGGGCAATCTTAGTTGTATGCAAGAGCTTATTTCATGTAAGGCACCATCAAATTTTTCTGATATGTGTGATACCCATAGTTTGCTATCTTATTGTTCGAATTTTAGTACATTGACTTGTATTACAAATCAACCCATTAAAATTATGTCACCGTTGTTGGAATTGTTTGATATTGCTTGTTTACAATTTGATCATATGAATGAGCTATGCTTGTTTCCAAAACTTGTAGTTTTGCCCATCTATGTTATTGAACGAGGCTTACAAAACATAAGTAGTCTTTATCCAAGGATAGGGATAGATATGTGCTTTACTTATATTTGCAAATTAAGTTGCCAACTGAATCATGTTAATATTTATGTTATATGCTTCACTTATAATCACAAATTGAGTTGCAAAATTGTGAGGAAAGGTGCTTTGCTTTAATCTGATTTCCTCATTTGCTATTATGTAAATAGCATTACGCGAAACAAAAAGAACAATAAAATATGGGATATATAAATATATGCTGCGTACACGTTGTTCTTTTTGTTACTTGTTTTTTTCAGCTTGTCCAAAACCGAGGATGGTTTTCCTTCAAGGATGGGAGGAAGCATCTAAGAGTGCTATCATTCATCATGCCTTTATATACTGGAAAGAAGTGTTGAGCTATGTGGATAAGTATCAGGTGAATTCACTGAATGTCTTTCTTGTCTTTAAAATATATAAAGAGGTGGAGCTACTATTTTATTTAATTAAATCCAGGACCTATATGAGGATGTTTGGTGTTGAGGATGAGCTAAAAGGTGAGCTTGAGTTGAAGACGACTCAAATTCAAGAAGGGGAGGATGATGAGGACATCACTAATACGGATACGACAACACCTGGTTGGACCAACTCCAACACGTCATTCATGGGCCAAGAAGAGATAGATATCAAATACATCACGTTCTGGAATCTAATTCGGCCTCTGGATACCAGCCTGAAGTAAAACGAGTATAACTTTTGCATACGGCGTCTGATTGGAGAGTTCTTGCACTTTATTAAAAGATTACTTCTAGATCTTTCCAATGGATTTGACTACACCTAGAAATTCGTTCGGACCACTCCGTAATCATCGAAACAAGTCGGATAAACTTTTCAGTCCGAGTCAAACTTGGACCTTGGGTCTTATAAGAGTCCTATTCGGTCACTCTTTTGTGCTAGCTGAATCCCCCTTCTCTTTTACCTATATATAGTTAGGGAGTCCTAAAAAATTACATGGGTTTTGTTTAGTTGTAGTTTTCCTTTATGAAACTATTTGGTATTCTTTTGTTCGGCGAGATCAACAGCAATTCATGCTTCAGAACCCCATATCAATACTTCCATTATATTTGCAATTTCAGATTGCTTTTGCTTTGTTCTTCCTTGTTCTTCGATTGCTTGCAGGAATTGATCTTCGTGATCAGATCAACCGGGTTTTGGCACGGTTGATAACAATTTGGAGTTTGGTTCAGTGATTTCTTGGCGTCGGTTGTGTTTCGGTCGTAACCTGGATCGTGATGGTCATCTCCACTAATCGATAATTATCTATCTCACCGAAAGATCGGGCCTCCAATTAAGTGTCATCAGGACCTCTCCTCTGAAAGCCAGAAGTTATATCAAATAGTTGGCTTCTCTGCAACCGAAAGCCAAAAGTCAGCAGCCTATTTGTACTAGAAGAAGCTAAAAACCGAATGCTGGTCGTGGGTAGCTTTCCATGACTTCGGTGGATTGGGGTTTTGATTTGTCATTAGAGTTGAAGAAAATTACCTCTTTATATCAAGTGCAAAATCCCAAACCCCACCTCTCTCACTCTCATTTCTGATCCACACCCCTCACACCTAAATGACAGGTCAAACACCAAACGTTTTGAGCCCACCGTTTAACCGTGCAGTACTTCAGTCATGCAGCTCAGCCAAAAGCTACCTCTCAAAAAAGTTACAGCTATATCAAATAGGACCTAAGGATCGTGTGGTGGTGAGGACCAATGGATTCTAGTTAATTACACTGTTTACCACTCGTACATTGTCATTAGTAGCATTGTTAAATCTATGCAGCATAATCCGCACATTAGCATTGTTAATTAATGACAGAATTTACGAGGCGACAAGTACATAAGACGAGCGGATTCCGGGCCATTCAGCCCAGCCTAGCCGTTTACGGCCCAAATTTGTCTACACCTCATTACAACAATACTCACTTTTTTTTGTTTGTTTGTAGTGGGTTGGGCTTCGGTGAGATTAGCCTGGACCAACTTGAGAACATTCCATCTATTGCCTTTTTTATTTTATTGTTTTAAATAAGAAATGAGCTTGACAATGTTTCAAGCAATTATTTGTTCGCAGTAATTTCCTCAAAACTACAGATTTACTGGATAAACTATGAGTTTGGTACGACTGTAAGCCAGAATTTCAGAAAGGAGCAATGATCTAAAATGGTCAGTTAAACAGCTATCCAGAAATCTTGCTTAAAGTTGTAGCAAAATACTATTGCCAATAAAGTTACAATTATGCAAAATTTACTCTATTTGTTATATAGGTCGAATTTGAAGCGTAAGGCTGGTAAAAAAGCTCGTTAGGGTTTGAATCAAAAAAATTTCGATTACAATAGTTAATAGGTTCAAAATTGAAATAAGTCCATTTCGAGTAAAAAAAAGTTAATAAGACTCGGCTCGATAATGGCTCGTTAGCTTGAATTTGAAATAACCACTAAATAGTAAATAAAATAATTTTACGTTGAACTGTACCAATTTTGAAAGAAGCTCCAAAATAACTGGTTAAGCTCAATAGCCAAGTGCGAATGTTTTTTTTTTGCCGTTCTAAGCGCGACTAGGTTTGAGCCCGACTCAAATTGGGATTATTTGTTCAGGATTAACTCGACCAAACTTCAGATTGAAATCGGCACTAAACTAGAGTTTGCTTTGATTTGCTGTTGAGCCAAGCCGTATTTAAGGCGATCATAAGTAGCTTGTCAAGCACGAGCTATTTTAACACCCCTCAATATCATCTATTATTACTACAAAAGAGGTTATATTAGACACGTTATCATTGACTGTTTTTTTATAAAAACTGTCTGTAATAAGTCTCGGACACATCACAGATGGTTTTTGGTTAAACCGTATGTGATGAGGGGTACATCACAGACGATTTTAGCCAAAAACCGTCTGTGATGACCATTTCAAATAAATAAGAACAGAGAGCCTCGACCTCCTCTATATTTTTAGGGTTTTTCGATCTATTTTTGAGGTGGCTGCGATTGAGAGGCAATCTGGTGGAATGAGACTCTAGATTTGGAGGTGTAATTGTAGATCCTTTTGCTCTAGGTCATCTAAGGTTAGTAATTGGTTTAAATTTGCATTGTACTTAAGATCTAGCTTGGTAACGAGGGACATGAAGCTGGTTTCTAGATCTAGCTAGCTTGGTGTAGATCCATTCACTACTACAGAAAGGCTTAAATTAGATGCCTCATCACAGATGGTTTCTCAAAACCGTCTGTGACAATTAATATTACTGACGGTTTTATATTGAAATCGTCAGTGACATCATCATAGACGGTACTCTACAAAAACCGTCAGTGATATACATCAATATCACAAACGGTTTCGTTCCATATAAAAAACCCGTCTGTGATATCAGGTATTACCCCAGACGGTTTTTTTATTATAAAACTGTCTGGGATACTATGTTTATCATTGACAGTTTTTTTATAAAACCATCTGTGATATCACTCAGCGGTATATAATACAAAGGCCCGAGCCACTTGGTGCATTTTAGGGTTTCGGGATCTATTTTCATTTGTCTGTGGCTGTGAGGCGATTTGGTAAAAGAAGACCGTTGATTTTGAAGGGTGACTGAGGATCCATTTGATTTTGGTGATCTAAGGTTAGTAATGGTGTCTAATTGCAGTATATTCATCTAACTTGGTAAGGAGAGAATTTGATGATTTTTTAGATTTAGCTTGTATCTAGATTCATGTGTTCTTTCTATATAAGGGTAGTAATGGGTTTTAATTGCATTATATTCATGATCTAGCTTGGTAAGGAGAGAATTTGAAGAGAGATTGTATATAGATGTAGCTTGTAGATCCATGTACACTGTTCTTTTCTATATTTAAGTAGGTTAATTAGTATATATATAATTTCTTAGATTATAATTAATTTCTTTATATTCAAGATATTACTTAGAAGAGAAATTTGAAGATTGTTTAGATCTAGCTAGCTTGTAGATCCATGTGTGATCTTGTTGATGTATAAGGTTAATTTAGTAATGGGTAATTACATTATATTCAAGATCTAGCTTGGTAAGGAGAGAATTTAAAGATTGTTTAGATCTAGCTTGTAGGTCCATGCATGTGCAAGTTCTTTGTGATCAAAGGTTAGTAATTGGTTAAATCTAACTGCATTATTATATATAAGATTTAGGTAGCTAGTTTGGTGAAGAGAGAATTAATTTAAAGATTGTGTTTAGATATCTAGCTTAGATCCATTTGTTTGTTTTGTTCGAAGGTAGTAATTGGTTATAATTTATCAATGTGTGTATACGGACACCTAGTGTACTTTAATATTTAACACTAAATACTATATACTTGGCGTAGATGGACCGAAGTTGGATGTACACTAAGAACCGTGTGAGTGCCGAGTATATTAATGGCGTCTTCGCTTTTAGAAGAGCTGCAGAAGAGGATATGTTTAATAAGGGGGTGCAGTTTATGTCTTGTCCGTGCATTGACTGTGTGAACCTGAAGATGTTTCGAAGCTTTACGCAGATCGAAGCATACTTGATTATGAGGGATTTCAAAATGGGGTATACATGTTGGACAAGTCACGGTGAAGAGCAGGAGATACAGGAAGCAGGTAGTATTAACATGGTCGACGAAGTCAATGATATGTCGGATGATCATATCGATTGTGGTTTCGATGAGGATAGGTTGCAGGAAGACAATCTGAATCAGATGCTGCGCGATGTAGAAGGGAACCGTGATGATACAGAATATGGTAAATTCTGGGGCTTGATGGAGGAATTGGAGAAACCTTTATTCCCAGGCTGCAAGTCGAAATACACAAGGTTGTCATCCGTGCTTGAACTGCTGAAATTGAAAGCAAGCAACGGTTGGTACGACAAGAGTTTCACAGCGCTGTTACGTCTATTGACGGACATGCTTCCCGAGGGAAACGAGTTGCCGACAACCACCTACAAAGCTAAGAAGGTTCTTTGTCCCTTGGGAATGGAAGTAGAAAGAATACATGCATATCCGAACGACTGTATCTTGTATCGCCAAGAGTACGCAACTTGCACATATGTCCTGTGTGCAACGCATCCCGGTACAAGCGTAAGAGTCATTCAGATGATGACAGCGAGGGCATCCAGGTGATGAAAGGACCTCCTGCTAAGGTGGCATGGTATCTGCCTGTAATTCCTCGTTTGAAGCGTTTGTTTGCGAACCCAAATGAGGCAAAATTGTTGCATTGGCACTCGGAGGAGCGTAAGAACGATGGAATGCTAAGGCACCCTACTGATTCCATCTAGTGGAGAAACATCGATAGGAGGTTTTAAGAATTCGGTGAGGATCCGAGGAATATAACATTTGGATTGAGTATAGATGGAATGAATCCTTTCGTTAACATGAGCAGCCAGCATAGCACTTGGCCTGTGAATCTCTGTATTTACAACCTTCCTCCTTGGTTGTCTATGAAGTGGGAGTACATTTTGTTGTCTATACTTATCCAAGGACCGAAACAACCTGGGAACGATATTGATGTGTACCTAGCACCATTGGTGGAAGATCTGAAAACACTATGGGTTCTGGGGGTACAGGTATGGGATGCATACAAATGAAAGAACTTCATTTTGCTCTACCTTTTGTTCTGCACCATAAATGATTACCCTGCCCTTGGTAACCTATCAGGCTAGAGTACAAAAGGAACCAAAGCCTGCACTCACTGGTTAGACAATACCGATAGTGTGTGGCTGAATCACTCGTGCAAAACCGTTTACATGCATCACTGTAGGTTCCTTCGGAGGAATCACCCATACCGCAAGATGAAAAAATAATTCGATGGAACGAACGAAGACGGTTCAACTCCAAAGCCTTTAAGTGGGATAGATGTTCATGATATAGTTAAGAACTTGGATGTTGCATTTGGAAAGTGGCGTAAATCGAGGTCCCGTGAGAAGAGCACGTGGAAGAAGAGATCAATATTTTGGGACCTACCTTATTTTGAGCACCTAGAAGTTTGGCACTGCATCGACGTGATGCACGTAGAGAAGAATGTCTGTGACAACTTGATTGGTCTCTTATTGAATATTAAAGGCAAAACAAAGGACAATATCAATGCACGGCTTGACTTGGTCGATATGGCATAAGATCTGAGTTAGCACCGAAAGAGACAGATACAGGACGAACATACTGTGAACCAGCTTGTTACACTTTGTCTAAGGACGAGAGAACTGAACTGTGCCAGTGCTTGGATGGTGGGAAAGTTCCGTCCAATTACTCCTCTAACATGAAGAGACTTGTTTCGATGCAAGATTTGAAATTAGTTGGCATGAAGTCTTATGATTGTCATGTGCTGATGACACAAATGCTCCTTGCGGCAATTAGAAGTATTTTGCCAGTCAAGGTCCGGGAGACAATCACGAGGCTGTGTTATTTCTTTAACACAATTGCTCAGAAGGTCATCAATCCCAAAGCACTAGATGCACTGCAGGCTGAGATGGTGATGACTCTATGTAATCTTGAGATGTATTTCCCTTCGTCGTTTTTCGATATCATGGTCCATCTCGTTGTTCACCTTGTGATAGAGATAAAGATATGTGGGCCCATGTTCCTACGTAGCATGTACCCATTAGAGAGGTATATGGGAATTCTCAAGTCCGTACGGAATCGATCTCGACCGGAGGGTGGCATTGTCGAAGGTTATGCAACTGAAGAAGTTGTAGAGTTCTGCGTCGATTACATGGCTCAGGTCGAACCAATAGGTGTGCCTCGATCTCGCCATGAGGGGAGACTCCAGGGCATCGGGACCATCGGAAGGAAAGTAATCACGCCTGATCCGGCTTCGTATGCTCAAGCTCATTTCACGGTTTTGCAACACATGGCTGTAGTGTCCCTGTACATCGATGAGCATAAGCACTGTGGCTATGGCAAGAGAATCTGACGCATCAAGAGTCTTGGATCACGAGACAGCATAACCTTCAGTTAACAGATGGCTGAAGGAGCGACCCATCACTCGGACCTCGTCAGGTGATACGCTCACATGGTTGGCAAAAGGGCCAATATTTACAGTTGTAACACGGAAAGGATACGACTTAAATGGGTACACATTTTACACGAGAGATCAGGATATGAAGAGCACAAACCAGAATAGCAGTGTCCGCATAGATGCGTTCAACACCATTGGGTCAACGAGGAGCTCCTACTATGGGTTCATAGAGGAGATTTGGGAGCTCAACTATGTACTATTTAAGATCCCTTTATTTCGGTGTCGTTGGGTCCACCTCCAGCACGTCAAGGTTGACAAGTACGGTATCACTACTGTCGACCTCGCACGCGTCGGATACCAAGATGAACCATTCAGACTTGCTAACCAAGCTGTTCAAGTATTCTATGTAATCGACACGTTCAACAAGAAGAAACATGTAGTTCTTCAGGGAAAAAGGAGGATTGTCGGAGTAGAGAATGTAGTAGATGAGGAAGAATACAATCAATTTGATGAGTTGCCTCCTATTGGAAAGAGCATCACAGTCCAAAAAGAACAACTCGACGAAGCTAGCTACACACGCGTCGATCATCGTGAAGGGCTAATTTTTATACAAAAGAATAAGCAAGTGGAGTTATGATTTTAAGTGTACTCTAGAAGATAATAGAGTTGTTTGTAATGAGATGCTCGAAATTCAAAACAACTTTGTGCATATATGTATCTGATTTATTTAATATAGTTTCCTTTCCTTTACTGATATTGCTTCATCTACAATTCCATATGCATTATACATTATCCACTGTCGATTTATGTTAAGAAGGCCAAACTCTGGATTTACCTCAGCAATGAAGGTCTATGTCAAACTTCATCACAGACGGTTCTATAATAGAACCTTCTGGTATATTTTCTATCACAGACGGTTCTAATACATAACCGTCTGCGATAAAATACTATCGTAAACGGTTCTAGAACCGTCTGCGGTAAAATACTATCACAGACGATTCTATTTAATAACCGTCTATGATGTTATTATAACAGACGGTTCTGAAGTAGAACCGTCTGTGATATGGGAGCCCTATAAAAGGCCACTATTGCAAATCATTCATTCTCCACTCACGCGCTCAAAACCCTAGCTATAGCTTTGTCTCCCGAGCCCACCCGCTTCGTCTCCCATTCCGACGCCGCCCCCTCGCCGACGCCTCCCCATCGCCGACGCCGCCCCCTCGTCGATGCCGCCCCATCGCCGACGCCGCCCCCTCTTCGACACCGCCCCCTCGCCACCTCCCCCTCGCCGACGCTGCCCCCCTCGTAAGAAGATATCGATTTTTAACTGTATTGTGTGTCTTTCTCTGCCAAATAGCATGTATTGTGTGTCTTTCTCTGCCAAAAAATAATGACGCCACCTTTTAAGTGCTTCCAGAATTGCCAATGCTTCTTTGTCATATATAGATTGTGCTGTAGCCCGGGCTCCAAGGACTTTCTTTGAAATAAGCAATAGGGCGGACACCTTGCATTAGAACTCCTCCAATACCCGTGCCACAAGCATCAGTCTCCACTACAAAGGGTTGTGTGAAGTCAGGCAATGCCAGGACTGGACAGCTTGTCATAATCTTCTTGAGTGGCTCGAAATCCTGGGACTAATCCTTGCCCCACTCCCATGAATCTTTCTTTAACATATCAAATAGAGGTCTGCATATTTGCCCATAGCCCTTGACGAACCTCCGGTAGTATCCAGTCAACCCAAGAAATCCTCGCAACTTTGTCAGATTTGCTGGTTTTGGCCACTTGAGGATATCTACGATTTTTTTTGGGTCGGTTGATACTCCACTGCCACTAATTACATGTCCTAGGTATCCCACTTGAGAGGTAGCAAACACACATTTGTTTAGATTCACCTTCAACTTGTTTTCCCTCAGTTATCATGTTGTGTTAATATATGTTTATGTTGAGAAATAAAATTGAAGTGCAGGAGTGTGAATGATGAAATGGGCATTTCATTTCTCTAGCCGTCATGTGCAATGATAAAATGTTTGCTTCTATTTCACTTGTTTGATTCCGTACATTGCATTGGAAAAATCCATACCACCCCACCTTCTGCCCCAGGTACCATCAAAATTGTATTACTACAAATCCACATATCAATTATGCTCCACGATGGCAGCTATAATGTGTTGATCTATATTGATGATTACACAAATATATCTGTCCACAGTTTTTAAGCTGTCTTTATGCTTATGATATATGTGCTTTTCATTTCATTTCATTTCATTTCATTTCATTTCATTTCATTTCATTTCATTTCATGAATGAATGATACGCTCACATGAATGAATGAATTCTCAATGCTTGTTTGTTCTTCTGAGAACTTATAACTAAAATATCATGAATTGTTTTGTATGTTGTCACTTGTAAGCAGTATTAATTCTCTTAACTTACCTTCTCTTAAATTTGCTTCTCTTAACTTACCTTCTCTTAATCTTGCATCACACAATTTGAACATAATTTGAGTTTGAGTCTCAACTCTAAAGATTGACACACGAATAAGCTCTAAGATGTACAAATGATAGTTGTACCAGTTTTCTTTACTCTTGAATATACTTAAGGGTCTAATATATATACTAACTTTGTACCCATTAAATAAAAGCAGCCATCAATTGGTAGCCTTTCATGTTTGATTACTTTTCTTTCTTTTTGAGCCACGACAACTAGCCTAGATTGCAAGATGGTGTCCCCTCATTCGTCGTCTCAAGGATGTGATGAGTCATCGAAAAGAAAACCTCCTTGAGGTCCAAGAGGAGCAAATAAAAGGCCCACAGAACGATATACCATCACGGCGGTTGATCGAAAGGATGGGGCCCCCACCGAACCAAGAAAGGCGGTGAATGCATTTAAGACATTGTGCGGGATAGTCGCACGAAAACGGGTCCCCATCACCTGTCCATCCTGAAAGTCACTGACTGATGAGAGCCGCAACAACTTGGTGACAGAAATTATGTCTTCGTTTGATATCCTAGAAGAATTTGTGAGCTCAGTGCGATGGTATGCACTGCTAGTGGCGGGAAAGGCGTGGAAAAATTTCAAGAGCACGCTTGTCAAGGAATATGTCAATAAGGATAGGATTCCCTTCTCTATGTACGGGTTCATTGCTGAGGACATATGGCAAAATTTTGTTGAGGCGAAGACTACGGACGAATTCGTGCGTCAAGTGAAGCCCACAAGGCCCTGCAGGCAAGGAGCACCCACCCCCACAGACTTAGCACTGCTGGGTACGCGGGGAAGAGAGACCAACGGGAGAGGGAGGACGAGGAGGCCTGTATGCCATTTGCATCTATCGTTGACCGGTGCGCCAGAGACTAGCTGAGAGCAAGGTCAAGTGCCACGTCTTTCGGCACCGTCTCCTTTACAAACCCCGCGGACGAGGAAGTCTGCCAACGCCTGGTAAGATATCTGACTTCCAGTTTTGTACATAATTAGTCCGTAATTTCATAAGTGAAATAACTTTTCGGGATCTTGCAGGTAGCGTTGAGTACACAATCTGCCGATGGCACTTTTTTGCCAGACAGGGAGAAAGATGTACTCTCCACGACCTTGGGAAACAAGGTACACCCTGGTCGCACGCGAGGCATGGGGTTTTTGTTCCTGGAAGATGGGATTCCCAGACGACTCAGACAAATACCAGAGTAGGAGCGAGAGGAACGACTGGTACAAAAGATTGAGGAAAGAATAAGAGAAGAATTCAACAATAATATAAGAAGCCTCGAGGAAAGGCTCAATAATCAGCCTGCGCAAGTCCCAAATGTGTGTGGGCAAATCAGCCCCACTACCAAAAAGAGCATCTGTGCGTCCGCCACTACCACAGATGAACATGGCAAATTTCCTATCTGTGACATCAAGGTACTTCTATATATGTCTTGAATGCTCCATACAAATAGCTATTGGATGTAGTAGCTAATTTTGTACTGTTATGTAGGTGGCCACACTGTGTACTCTCCAAGTGAGACTTGTCCATGGTGCCATTCTTATTCCGACTGCTTCGGGGGTCGCGTATCCGTTTATTGAAGGGGCGCTGGTGCACGACACTCTTGTGGCACCAGGATTCACGAAGGTTACTGTGGACGGTGTAAATGATAATTTCAAGACCGTCCCGCTACCGATGCCCCCAAACGACGAGATCGTGACACTGGGGGACGCCATTCACACTTTTATCCAGTGGTCTAGCAGTGACATCTCCCTGGACGCCCGTCCTCCATCACCGGAGCTTCCCTAACTGTCTGAGTCATCTGCTGCACCTCAGTAGGGCACCAAATCGGCTCCCGTGCCCCCTGCATCAAAGGACTTTCAGTGGGATATCGATGGTGCCCACTCGTCTCCCGTGAAGACTCGCTATAGCAGAAAGCATGTCAAGGGAAAAGCGAAGCAGATCACAAAGAAATTGGACTATCCGATTGCCCCGCTGGACCGAGTATACCAGCTAGGAGAGCTTTTTGTAATAGGAGAGTGCATGAAGAACCTTTCTATGGCTTGCGTTAGATTGCAGAATTGGTGCATGGAACAAGCTAAAAAGCCAGTGCAAGACCGCATAACGAGTATCTCGGTCAGTTTCAAGCCTGAGCATCTATTCAAAGAGTCATCGGGGGGATTCTTCACAGCTGACTTCAAGGACCTTTTTGATGTCTTCAACCTCGATGTCCTCAACACCGCGCTCTTGAGATGCTGGACATTGTAAGTGTGTGCATTCCCAGTCTACATTCGTGTAATACCGATAAAAGTCATATATATATATGACTCAATGCTTTCGTATCTTTAGATACATGATCCATGAAGTGAGACAGAACGAACAACCGGTGGGTTTTCTGGACCCACACATAGTCTCCAAGTAAACAATGGACAAATATTTAGTATTTGTCGATAAATACGTCGGAGAGGCCTTGGCGGCTCAAAAAGATAAAGAGTTCATACTTTTATCCTACAACCCAGGGTAAGTGCTACTTTGATTTGCACTATGCTCGCAACTCTGTTCTGTTAATTGACCATGCCGACATACCTGTGTAGGTTTCACTGGATTCTCATTGTAATTGATCCATCTACGAATTGAGTTATTTACCTTGATTCTTTACAGAGTGGTAGCCACGACTTAAAACATATCGCACAATTAATCACTGGGTAATTAATCATGTTTCCTCCAAAGATAACATGGTCATGTAGGTTGTTCAACGTGTATGTTTCTCCTGGAATAACTGAGGCTAACCTTTTGCAATCACGTAGGGTGTTCAAAGTGTACAAAGCTTATGGAGGGCCTTTTGGCAAGGACAGGGCGAAGCTGAATCACGATTTTAAATTTTCGGTATCCGCTATACATAATAATCCTCTGTAAACTATGTAATAATGATTCTGGAACTAACCAAATCTATATTTGTAGTGCCACCAGCAGGGAAAGGAAAATAACCGTTGTGGATTTTACGTTTGCCACAACATGGAACTCCTTGTCACTAAGAAAACGCCCAATCAGGTAACAACTGCGTTGGAAGAGGCCGATCTGGAGCGAATTTGAGGACAGCTTTGTGCATTCTTGCTCAGTCAAGTCTTAAATGAAAAAGGCGAGTTCAACGCTGCCTTATAACTTGAGGAGTTGTATTTTTTCTAAATTACCATTTGGGTTAATTGTCAAACTTGTGCTGTGGATTTGTAAATTGTAGTTGTGTATTCTATTAATTGGTTAATGGTATTGAGTTGCATTTGGTTAATATATCTGAGTTCATTTCTAAAAGAGATGTGCCGTGCAATATTAATCTATACGTAATATGCTTCGCGCTGTGATGTAATCTGAGTTGATTGATGAATTGGATGCAAAGCCTGTAATCTGAAATGGTTATAATGTGAGTTTAGTTATTCTATAATCTGCTTTTTTACAGAGGGCATGGCTAGCATTTCCCAAGGCTAGCCAATAAATAGAGAAATGCTTGTCTGTTCGAAGTCTTATCACAGACGGTTTTTAATTAAAAACGGTCTGTGATGTAATGCTTTAACAGATGGTTTCAAACTAAAACCGTCTGTGATATCATGAAATCACAAACGGTTTTTATTAAAAACAGTCTGTGATGTAATGATGTAACAGACGGTTTCAAACTAAAACCGTCTGTGATGTTATTTTATCACAGACAGTTTTATTTTGGAACCGTCTGTGATATCTTCTATCACAGACGGTTTCTAAACCGTCTGTTATATGCTGTAACATCACTGACACATGGTTACAGACGGTTCGGGAAACCGTCTATGATGACTGTTCCGAACCGTCTGTGATAAGCTTTTCTATAGTAGTGATTTGTTCTCTGTGATGTAAAGTAGTAAGTGGTTCAGATTTGGATTATATTTAAGATCTAACTTGGTAATGAAGGAAATGAAGCTGGTTAATTTATAGATCTAGCTTGGTGTAGATCTATTTGTTCTCTGTGATATAAAGTAGTAATTGGTTCTAATTGTATTATACTCAATATGTAGATAGTTACTTAAAGTAAGATTACCTAGGCTAATAATGGGTTGCAATAGCATTATATTCAAGGTATATACATCTAGCTTGATAAAGAGGCAATTGAAGATGGTTTTGAGATAGCTTGGTGTAGATCCATTTGTTCTTTTTGACTTAAAGTAGTAATTGGTTCTAATTGCATTATACTCAAGATGTAGCTAGCTATGTAAAGAGAGAATTGAAGATGCTGAGTTTAAATTTAGCTTACATATGTTTATATATCCATTCGTTCTTTTTGATGTTAGGATCTATATAAGTTAACCAGCAATCTTAAATGTAGCTTATATGCAGCATATGTGTGCATGTGAAAGACCGAGATGGCGATCACAGGGGGGTGAATGATCCCAGATAAAATTTTCCCCCACTCAAAATGACCCAACCAAGCCCTCAGACGAAACGAAAAAACCGAGCAAATGAGAAGGAGCAAATTGCTCTAGATGGTCGGTGCTACCGTTGGGAGTCCGGTAGTACCTCACCAGGGTCGGTAGCACCGGGCCTAAAGAATCAGCATATAACACAACCCGATTCCAAAAGCAAAAATGATACAACTTTTGATTGGTTGGTCCAAAACTCATGAAACTTGGTATGCACCTTCGTATGGAGGTTAGGAACTTATTCCAACCTTCAATACAAGGGATTGACGTCAAAGTTTTGACCTTTTTCAAATCGAAGGAAGAATGCACTAAGTTTGAACAAAAACCCAAAAACTTGATCTTGGACTTGCTCGTGGGGTTTTGATGATCAAGATGATCTTGCATGACATCCCACATGTCAAGTCAAGCAAAAGCTCAAGTCAAGGACAACAAAAACCCAATCTATGAAGAATGATCCTTGAATAAGCAAAAGATCAGTTTCTTTCAAGAAAAAATATAAGAGTTGCCTAGATGATTAGGATATGGTCTGAAGAATACTCATCCATCAGTCATACATCCTCGGCACAAAATCCGCAAGCATTTAGAGGGGAGGCAAATCCAAATGTGCGGAAAGTAAATTGCAAGAATGTAAATTACAGAATTTAAGTGCTGAATTTAAGACATAAAGTAAATACGTAAAGTAAATTCAAGCATTGGAGAAAAAGATTTGCATTTTTGGAAGGGAGGTTTACAAAGCCTCACAACAAAGTGGGTAAAGCTCAAAGGAGCACAAAAACATCAAACCTTCAAGAGGAGGAAGGCTACCCCTCTCTCTCTATTTATGCTACACTTGAGTTATCCTCCACCCTTGGATGAGTACCTTTTACCCAAAGGATCACACTATCAAGAGCTAGGATTGACTCACTCACTCACATGGGCTAACCTGAAACCCTCTAATATAACGGGTTTTTGTACGCTTTTCAAAGCATACTAATTAGACCCACTACTTTATCACCTAGACCGATATCCGACGGCCCTCGATCCGAGTAGCTCCAAGTAAGCATCTCATCCATTCCTTGTCTTCTTGGCCCGCGGCGACTCCGTCTCCGGTCATCTTTCGGCGATCCTCGATCGTCTGGACCTCCAGCGCAACTCGCCTAGTCCTGATCATCCTCCGCGTCACCATGATCAAGCACCGACATCCTGCGACTATCAAAGACAAGAAATACCCATCAGATAGCAATGTTAAAAAAGATATGCAATTAAACTCCCAAAATCATAATTTTTAGATCATTCACACTCATAAGGGCCGGTGCTACCGCCCTATGGCCGGTAGCACTGCCCTACATCCAAAAACCGAAACACTTCTCTCTGGAATTTTCACACAGGCCCTAGGGCCAGTGCTACCGACACCCCGGTGCTATCGCTCCAACAAGGTCGGTAGCACCGCAAATTTTGGGTATTCACTACAAATGCTTCAAATTCAATTTAAACTTCAAATCAACCTCAAACTTAAGCACCACATGCTTAAATGATGTGAATAACTCATCTCAATCACGGGTAGACCTCCACATTGTCTTTCAATCTCCCCCTTGATGAGTATATTGATAAACACCCAAAAGGCATATAATTTGAGTTTGAAAAAGAGAGAAGGAGAAGCAATTTGGATGCAAAGCCAAACTTGTTCTAGGAAAAGAGAAAATGAGATCATGACCAAGTTGGCGAGAGGGATTTTAGGCAAAGCCAAGGAAAGAGCAAGTTTTCCACAAAAGCTCTAAAATCCAATAAAAACTCACAAAAAGCTCAAAATGCTTATGATTCTTAAAAATTATCAAGACTTCACAAAGATCATAAGAATCAAGATGCAATCACATTTTTTTTACCTATTGATGTTGCCTTCACAATGTCTTCTCCCCCTTTTGGCAATATAGGCATCAAGAAGGCATTTTCATCTTTTTCTCCCCATTTTTAGAATATGCATGAATGAAATGCATCCTAAACGAGCTTTGAGAATTATTCAAGTGACCATATATATAAAGTATAACACCAAGCTACTCACGTTTAGATTATGCTAAACTAAGATATGTCCAAGTGCAAATGTCAAGTTTGCTAGCAAGTACAAGTAAGACTATGTCATTTTTGCATGATTTAACAATTGCAACACTTAGCATAGTTTCTAAACTAGGGACAAAGCCATACAATGGAGTAAATGGGAAACCTAGAGTTCAACCTACTCAACACTTTGGGAAAGCTAGATGTGCATACAAGGTCCTTCGAGCACAAACATCTTTGATGCAAATTTTTGCTTTAAGACTTCAAATGACATAATGGGTGCAAATGTGTAACATTATTTGCATTCTTTACCCACTTATGTTTTTTTATTTGCCTTCTTCACATGTAATTGACTCAAGCCATAATCGACCATCTCAAGAAGAACTCTTAAGAGGATGGTCTTGGTCATACACGATACATTCTAAGTTCATCCCAAGTGCAATGGGAGGCTGTCTTGTGAATGTAAAGTGATGAGATCAATTTGCAAAAAGAGTCAATTTCTTATTTCCATTTTAGCACATAGATTTATGAGGAAGTAAAGGACTCGAGTATGGATCTATCTAGCTTCACCCAAGTTGCTATAGGGACTCTCGTAGAAATTCAATTTTTTGAAATAACGGCATATGCACCTACAGAAGAAACATAGCAAGTAAAACAACATGTTTCATCAAGTTTTTATTTAAAGCTTTAATTTTCAAATTTTAACAAGCTTAGCAAGACAAAATGAACTTGGACATATCTAAGCTAGCATTTTTCTTCATAAAAAAGCATGGTGCATAGCATGAATAATAGCTCATTTGCATAATAGACAAAGCTCATTAAACACAAAATGAAGTCTATATGAATGCATGAAGCAGTTTCTCAAACACCCCCGCAACAAGTGAATTATTTTTAAGCACAAATCTGCTTAAAGTTGAGTTATTAGCAGAATTAAGTTCAAGGAAGGTCCAAATAAACTTAATCGAAACCAGAAACACAGAATGAGGAGAAGAAGTCGAGAAACTGCAAACTGGGTGGCTATAAAGCATAGAAAAGATAGTAGAGAACACTATAGCTTAGACTCACTCTCATCTTCCCCAATGATTGACATAGGGAAGCTGACTCTAGATCCTAAGCTAAGGAGTGCACACAAACCCTGTCTACCTAAAGGGCCCAACACCTGCTAGACTTATAAGACATTGAGGAAACTCAACCTAGAGAGAAGAGAGAACAGTTAATTGTGCTTGATAGCAACCTATAGCATAAGATGAGAGGTCCATGCAAAGCATGCCAGAAGTGAAGTGAATTCAGAACTCTAGAAACAAGTTCAATAACACCCAGAAGATGCAAACAAAAGGAAATGATGAAAGAAAACATATATAATACATAATATACAGAGCCAGCTCCCCCTCAAGATATGCCGTAAGGGCACACAACTCCAAGCTCTCCTCTTAATGCCACAAACCTAGAGCTATCCAAAGGCTTGGTACATATATTGGCAATCTGGTGGTCACTCTCTACAAACTGAAGCACTATATCACCCTTCTCCACATGGCCTCTAAGGAAGTGATATCTATTATCTATATGCTTGGTTCGGGAGTGCTGCACTGAGTTTTTAGCAATGCAAATAGCAGAAGTGTTATCATAGAAAAGTGAAACACTCTCTATCTCTAATCCAAAGTCCCGAAAGGTCGATCTCATCCAAAGCACCTGACTATAGCAACTAGCTGCAGCAACGTACTTGGCCTCAGCGGTGGACTGTGCAACTCCAGACTACTTCCTAGATGACCAAGAAACAACAAAAATGCCAATGAATTGGCAAGTGCCAAAAGTTCTCTTCCTATCTATCCTACAGCCAGCAAAGTCTGCATCGAAAAAGGCTTTAAGGGACAGACAAGAAGAGGAAGAGTACCAAATACCATAGTCAATGGTAGCTCGACGGAACCTGAAGATGCGCTTCACTGCTTGGCAGTGAGAGACACGAGGAGAAGCCTGAAATTGAGCGCACAGATACATAGCAAAATGTATGTTCGGCCTCGAAGCAGTGAGGTACAGGAGGGAGCCGATCATGCACCTGAACTCCTTCTGATCAATTGGCTCACTATCCTCAACAGGCTCGAGGACAACAGTGGTGGCCATAGGAGTCATCACCAGCTTCCCGTCAGACATGTCGAAGCGCCTCAAGAGGTCTCGAGTTTACTTGCCTTGATGCAAGAAAGTGCCCTCCCGAGTTTGCTTGATTTGGAAGCTGAGGAAGTAGCTCAACTCGCCCATCATGCTCATCTCGAACTCTGTGCTCATCACATCTGAAAATTAAGACACAAGAGAGTGCGAAGAACCACCAAAGATAATATCGTCTACATAAATCTGAACGAGAAGAAAATGAGAATCTTGGTGTCTGATGAACAGAGTCTTGTCAACTATAGCCATATCAAAACCATAACTAAGAAGATAGGGACTTAAACCTCTCATACCATGCTCTCAGGGCCTGCTTAAGTCTATATAAACTTTGGAAAGCTTGAAGACATGGTTTGGGTTTTTGGGGTTCTCGAATCCTGGAGGCTGCCTAACATACACCTCTTCCTCAATATATCCATTGAGGAATGCACTCTTGACATCCATTTGATAAAGCTTGAAGCCCTTGGATGCCAAAAATGCAAGCAGGATCCTAATAGCCTCTATTCTAGTTACATGGGCAAAGGTCTCCTCAATATCAAGACCCTTAACCTAAGAAAAGCCCTATGCAACTAGCCTAGCCTTGTTCCTAATGACAACCCCATCTCACTCTGCTTGTTCTTGAACACCCACTTGGTCCCAATGACATTATGACCAGATGGTGGTTCAACAAGCTGTCATACCTTGTTCCTCTAGAAGTTCTCAAGTTCCTCATGCATAGTATTAATCTGCGACTCATCGGATAATGCATGAGAAACATCCTTCGGCTCAAAAGAGACAACAAAGGCTGAGTGAAAGTAGAAACTGGACAAACCTGATTTTAAGCAAGTGACTCATTCAAATAGATTGCGAATGATCTGATTAGGTGGATGATGTCTCTGAATATGGCGGGGAGGTCGAGAAGCAAAAGTGGCCTCTATCTCATGCACGGAAGAGGTAGGAATAGAGCCAATTGCTGAAAGAGAGTCTGAAGGTAAAGGCTAGTCTCCCTGAGGTGCAGAAATGGAAACAGGAGGCACCTCAAGTGTAGATGGGACTGGATCAGATGGAACACCATCATCTCCATCATCCTCATCCTCTACAAAGATGGTCTCGGAGGGAAGAAGAGCCTGAAATGTCAGGTCTAGCTCCTGGGCTAGCCTCATCAAAGGTCAGCTCACAAGTCTCTATGATCCTATTTGCATCACAACTCCAGACCCTATAGCTATGAGAAGAAGTCGAGTAACCTAGAAAATTCCATTAGAAGAACGAGACTCAAACTTATCTAGGTTTCCAGACTTGAACACAAAATATTTGCAACCAAACACACGAAAATGAGAAACACTGGGCTTTCGCCCAAACCTCAACTCATAAGAACCGCGATGCAAATGTGCTCTCAAGAATACTCGATTAGACACAAGACAAGCAGTAGCTATAGCCTCAACTCAAAACTTTCTAGGAGTACTGCACTCATCTATTATCGTCCTGGCCATTTCGACCAAGGTTCTGTTCTTTCTTTCCACTACGCCATATTCCTGAGAGACGTATGGAGAGAAAAACTGATGCTCTAAGCCTAACTCCTCACAGAAACACTCAAAGTAGGAATTCTTAAACTCCGTGCCATTGTCGCTGCGTATAGCTCATAAGGCACCAGGGAGCTCAACAGACAACCTACTAACCAAACCCTTGAAATGGGCAAAAGACTCATCCTTCGAGGCCATGAAAAACACCTAAGAATACCTTGAAAAATCATCGCCAATGACAATAATATACCACTTCCCACCCATTGACTGCACTCTAGCTGGACCAACAGTGTCCATATGTAAAAGTTGTCTTGGTGTATCAGTCATCACAACAGTGACTAGAGGATGAGAAGCAGCAACCATCTTACCATGTTAGCAAGGAGAGCAAACTAAGTCTTTGACCATCTTGAGTTTAGGCAAACCATGAATGAGATCGTGGTTACTAACCTGAGTCAAATGGTCAAAACTAATGTGACCTAATCTCCTATGCCAGAAAGAGAGATCATGGGACTCTGAAGCAATCAAACACCGAAGAGAGTCTCCAGAAGTAACAAAAAAATCAGCACGGAAGACTCTCCCAAATCTAGAAATCCTACAAACTAACTCCCATGATGAATCAAGGATTCTACAAGAACTACTCTTAAAGCTTACCTTGAAAGAGTCATCGATTAGTTGAGAGATAGAAAGCAGATTGTATTGCAGCTTACTCACTAAGGCAACATCCTTAAGAATGAAATTATCATTAATGCAGATGAAACCTTTGGCAATGACTCTACCTAATGAAGCGTCCCCGAAAGTGATCAACTCATCACTGGGAGCTCGGATTAGGGAAGAGAACCATCTAGAGTCTTCGATCATATGACGAGAATAACCGGAGTCAACGATCCATACGTCTCCCTTCCCCATCCTACGAACCTGGTCAACACACATTAGAGTTATGACTTAGTACTAGGATAAAGAGAGGATCTAGGAACCCAATACTGAACCACACGACGTCTCAAAGTACGAGCCACAGGAGCAAAAGACTGGACTCTAGTGTCTCTTTGATGCTCTACTCTCACAAGACCAGAAGCAGCCCTAGCAGAAGATCTGGGAGCTGGAGTTGGGTTGGCCCGCCGTTGTGCAAAGGCCGGACCATCCTAGTGAGGCCGCCAAATCTCCTACTAGGAAACACCTCACGCCGCTGATATCTACCTTGATGGACAGAATGAGGAATGTCAAAAGGTTGGTGGAGTGGATGACCAAGAGCAGATCTAGAACAAAAACTGGAATGAATAGCATGAAAACCAAGTCCTGAACGCTGTGCAAAAACAGGCGACTCTCTAACCTGTCTAGCAGCAGTGTGTGCCTTAAGAGCACTCAGAACTTGGGGATGACCCTGAATACCCGTAAGGGCATGAACACACTCGCGCCTCATGATCTTGGCATGCTTGAAGCAGAAATCTACTAGGTGACCATCCTTTTGACAGAAGGTGCACGAGTACTTCGCCTTGCTAGAGGCAGAAGCAGCAGGAGTAGCAACCTTCTGGTCTGAGATCCCATAGACAACCCCAACAGACCTAAACATAGTAGTGCTCACCATGGGAGCAACCACAATCTCTACACTCTTGAAGCCACTCACAATGGTAGGAGGATGAGTCCTAGGGCTCCAAGTAGTCAAATCCTAGACTTTGATTAAATCGACTAATCTTAGACTAGTCTAGGATGAGATTGAGCTTCTTCTTGCCTCCTACAAACTTCTTAAGAGTGCTCATGAGGTACTCACACTCCTAGAAGATAGAGGTATAGGAAGAATAGGGGGATGAGGAAGAAGAAGAATCAGATAAGGAAGAATTACCAGCACATGTATTTTTCTCCCTCAGCTGCCTTAACTTTGATGGCCTCAAACTTCTTCCTAAGCTCGACTTGGATTTTATCCAAGTCCCCCTCAACCTCAGCACATCGCAAGCATCTTTCTTGTGACTTAACTAGTAAGTCCTTAGCAAGTTCAGCACACTTGACATTTAAGGATTCATTGTCAAGTTTTAGTTGCCTACAACCCTTACATGAGTTGACTGAGTCCTTAGAAGCATGCAAATCAAGTTCATTGTTTCTAGTAGATAGCTTCCTAAGGTGAGTACTCATGGCATCAATTTCAGCAAGCAATTTAGGGCAATTTTCACATGATGAGCTAGTGTGAGCATGAAGAAAACTAGCATCTACAGGAATAGAATCAATAGAACAAGTGCTAGCATTCTTCGACCTAAGACTCAAACTCAGAAACCACACTATCATGCATAGTCCTTAGGTTCTCAAGCTCCACAAGTAAGGCATCACATAGAGAACAGTCATCAAAGACTCGGGTGGCAGAAGATCTAAGAGAAGCTAACCCCCGAGCTAAGGTATCTACTTCCTTCTCTAGCTCCATACACCTAGCTCTAGCTCTAGCATAAAATTTTTCTAGCTTGCAGAAAGCTTCATTGAGCAGGTCATAGTAGGGTACCTCATCTGAGTCGCTGCAGAGCTCGGAGTCGCTGATGCCAATTGCGTCCGCCATAAAGCACTTACCGGTGAAGTCATTGCCACATTTATTCTTCTCTTGCGGATCATCCTCGCCCTCATCTCTCCAGGTCTCCATGTCAGAGAGGTTGATGTCGTCGAGTACGGCGAGGATGCCGTGGAAGAGCTTCTTGTTCTTCGAGAAGTTGCGGTACTTATTCTCACGCGTCGAGTCGCGAACTAGAGGCTTCTTGTTGCGGTTCTTGTTGGTGTCGTCATTCTTTTCTGAACCACCGGCGTCGTTTTTGCCCTTCTCTAGCTTGGGGCAGTTCTCCCGAATGTGGTTGGGGTCACCACACTCGAGCAGGTGATAATGCCACCTCTCTTCCTCTCCCTCACCCTTTTATAAGCATGAGAAAATTTGCGGGCTAACAAGGCAAGCTCACTTTCTAAATTTTTTCCAGCTGTTCATCGCTTAGCTCCCAAAGGACGGAAAGAGAGAAACCAACTGAAGTCTCAAAAGAGGATCCAATGGGATCGGTGACCAAGGCCATCGACTGCGACTTTTTCTTACGAGACACAACGTCGAACTCATGAGTCTTGAGCCGGGTGTAAAGCCCGTCAAGAGTCAAGATCGATAAGTCTGTGGTGTTCTTTATGGTGGTCACCTTCATCTCCCAAACCCGAAGATCAAGTACGGTCAAGAAGTGTCGAGCGTTCTCCGAGTCAAGGTATGTGCAACCAACCGCACGTAGATCGCTCAAAATCCTTGTAAACCGACCAAAGCACTCATCAAGGGTCTCACCAGCGTGTTGTTCAAACTTGTTGTAGTCACGCTTGTACTGATCCTATCTCACCGTCTTGATCTGGGTGGTGCCCTCATAGTAAGCATCTAGGGTCACTCAGATCTGGTGAGCGGATCGTAGGTGAGAGATCCTATCGTACTCACTACGGCTAAGGCCCTGTATTAGGATGTTCCTTGCCTTAGCATTCGCCTCAACGTCAACCATATTGCCGGTCGTGACGTTCTCATCAGCAAGAACCTCATACAAGAGCTTCACTTTCTGCCAAATCAGGAAGCCTTGGATAGTGATGTACGACTCTATTCTCGACATCTAGAAGGGAAAATCAACTCCAAAAAAGATAGGAGGCTTGGTGGAATATTTGTCTGTCACCATGGCTCTTGAGACTGGTCAAGATCTATAGAAGAGCAAAACCGGCTCTAATACCAATTGAAGGACTAAGATGGCAATTAGAGAGGGGGTGAATGATCCCAGATAAAATTTCCCCCACTCAAAATGACCCAACCAAGCCCTCAGACAAAACGATAAAACTTAGCAAATGAGAAGGAGTAAATTGCTCTGGATGGTCGGTGCTACCATTGGGAGGCCAATAGTACTGGAGACTGGTAGTACCACACTAGGGGCGGTAGCACCGGGCCTCAAGAATCAGCACATAACACAACCCGATTCCAAAAGCAAAAATGATGAAACTTTTGATTGGTTGGTCCAAAACTTATGAAACTTGGTATGCACCTTCGTATGGAGTTAGGAACTTATTCCAACCTTCAATCTAAGGGATTGACATCAAAGTTTCGACCTTTTTCAAATCGAAGGAAGAATGCACCAAGTTTGAACAAAAACTCAAAAACTTGATCTTGAACTTGCTCGTGAGGTTTTGATGATCAAGATGATCTTGGAAGACATTCCACACATCAAGTCAAGCAAGAGCTCAAGTCAAGAACAAAAAAACCCAATCTATCAAGAATTATCCTTTAAGAAGCCAAAGATCGTTTTCTTGTAAGAAAGAACACGAGAGTTGCCTAGATGATTAGGATATTGTCTGAAGAAGACTCATCCATCAATCATATAACCTCGGCACAAAGTCTGCAAGCATTTAGGAGGGGAGGCAAATCCAAATGTGCGGAAAGTAAATTGCAAGAATGTAAATTACGAAATTTAATTGCTGAATTTAAGACATAAAGTAAATGAGTAAAGTAAATTCAAGCATAGGAGAAAAAGATTTACATTTCTGGAATGGAGGTTTACAAAGCCTCACAACAAAGTGGGCAAAGCTCAAAGGAGCACAAAAATATCAAACCTTTGAGTGGAGGAAGGCTACCCTTCCACCTCTATTTATACTATTATTGAGTCATCTTCCATCCTTGGATGAGTTTCTTCTACCCTAAGGATCTCCATCAAGAGCTAGGATTGACTCACTCACATGGGCTAACCCAAAATCCTCTAACATAACGGGTTTTTGCACGTTTTTCAAAGCATACTAACTAGACCCACTACTCTATCACCTAGATATATATCCGACGGCCTTCCTTGATGCGAGTAGCTCCAATTTAGCATCTCATTCATTCATTGTCTTCTTGGCTTGTAGCGACTCTGGATCCGATAATCTTCCGATTATCCTCGACAGTTTGGACCTCCGACGCAGCTTACCTAGTCCCGATCATCCTCTGCCTCACCATGATCAAGCACCGACGTCCTGTGACCATGAAAGATAAGAAATACCCATCACATAGCAATGTTCAAAAAGATATGCAATTAAACTCCCAAAATCACAATTTTTGGACATTTACGCTCATAAGGGCCGGTGCTACCGCCCTACATCCAAAAACCCAAAACATTACTCTGGAATTTTCACAACGGTCCTAGGGCCGGTGCTACTGACACCCCAGTGCTACTGCTTCCACAAGGTCTGTAGCACCACAAATTCTGGGTATTGACTCCAAATGCTTCAAATTCAATTTAAACTTTGAATCAACCTCAAACTTAAGCACCACATGCTTAAATAATGTCAATAACTCATCAAAATTACAGGTAGAACTCCACCTGGTGTTTCAGCATGTGCACTCCTAGTGTACTAAATTCATTATTTAACACCTATTGTTATATACGTACCGTAGATGGACCGAAACTGGATGTACGTTAAGAACCGTGTGAGCGCTGAGTACATTAATGGCGTCTCTGCTTTTAGAAGATCTACAGAGGAAGATATGTTGAACAACGGGGTGGAATTTATGCCTTGTCCATGCATTGACTACGAGAATCTAAGGATATTTCGAACCCCTGCGCAGATCGAAGCACACTTGCTTTTTCGGGGTTTCAACAGGGGGTATACATGTTGGACCAGTTACGGTGAAGAGCAGATTATGAGGGAGAAAGTAGTACTAACATCCTCGACGAAGTGAATGATACTCCGGATGATATCGATTGTGCTTTCGATGAGGCTAGGTTTCACGATGACAATCTGGATCAGATGCTGCAGGATGCAGAAGGGAACCATGATGAGCGGGAGTATGTAAAATTTCGAGGCTTGATGGATGACTCGGAGAAATCTTTGTTCATAGGCTGTAAGTCCAAATACACAAGGTTGTCATCCGTGCTAGAACTGTTGAAATTAAAGGCAAGTAACAGTTGGTCTGACAAGAGTTTCACGGCGCTGTTAGGTCTGTTAACGGACATGCTTCCGGAGAGAAACGAGTTGCCGACAACCACCTACAAAGCCAAGAAGGTTATTTGTCCCTTGGGAATGGAAGTAGAAAGAATACATGCCTGTCCGAACGACTATATCCTTTACCGCAAAGAGTACGCAAACTTTCATGTATGTCCGGTGTGCAACGCATCCTGGTACAAGCGTAAAGATAGATCAGACGACGACGACGAGGATATCTAGGTGAAGAAAGGACCTCCTGCTAAGGTGGCGTAGTATATGCCTGTAATTCCCTATTTGAAGTGTTTAATTGTGAACCCAAAGGAGGCAAAACTGCTTCGGTGGCACTCGGATGAGCGTAGGAACGACGAAATGCTAAAGCACCCTACTAATTCCACCTAGTGGAGAAACATCGATAGGAGGTTTCAGGAATTTGTTGTGGATCCGAGGAATGTAAGGTTCAGATTGAGTACGGACGGAATGAATCCTTTCGATAACATGAGCAGCCATCATAGCACTTGCCCCGTGAATCTCTCTATCTACAACCTTCCTATTTGGTTGTCTATGAAGCGAAAGTACATTTTACTATCTATACTTATCCAAGGACCGAAGCAACCTAGGAATGATATTGATGTGTACCTAGCACCATTGGTTGATGATCTGAAAACGTTGTGGGCTGCTCGGGTACATGTATGGGATGCTCACAAATGAGAGTACTTCACTTTGCACTACTTGTTGTTCTGCACCATAAATGATTATCCTGCCCTTACTAACTTATCGGGCCAGAGTACAAAAGGAGCCAAAGCCTGTACTCACTGCTTAGATGACACCGAAAGTGTGTGGCTGAATCACTCGTGCAAAACTGTGTACATGTGTCACCGTAGGTTCCTCTGGAGAAATCACCCATACCACAAGATGAAGAAACACTTTGACGGAACGAACGAAGATGGTTTAGCTCCAAAGCCTTTAAGCGGGATAGATGTTCATGATATGGTGAAGAACTTGGATGTTGCACTTAGAAAGGGATGTAAATCGAGGATCCGTGAGAAGAGCATGTGGAATAAGAGAACAATATTTTGGAACCTATCTTATTGGAAGCACCTAGAAGTTTGGCACTGCCTCGATATCATGCATGTAGAGAAGAATGTCTGTGATAGCTTGATTGATCTCTTACTGAACATTAAGGGCAAAACAAAGGACTGTATCAACGCATGGCTTGACTTGGTCTGTATGAGTATCAAACCTGAGTTAGCGTCGAAAGAGACCGATAAATGCTGAACATACTGCGATCCTGCTTGTTACACTCTATCCAAGGTCGAGAGAACTAAACTGTGCCAGTGCTTGCATGGTGTGAAAGTTCCGTCCGGTTACTCCTCCAACATGAGGAGACTTGTTTTGATGCAAGATTTGAGTTTAACTGGCATGAAGTCTCATAATTTCCATGTGCTTATGACACATATGCTCCCTGTGGTAATTAGAAGTATTTTACCGAGCAAGGTCTGGGAAACAATTACAAGGCTGTGTTATTTCTTTAACACAATTGCTCAGAAGGTCATCGATCCCGAAGGACTAGATGCTCTGCAGACCGAGGTAGTAATGTCTTTATGTATTCTTGAGATGTATTTCCCTTCGTCGTTTTTCAATATCATAGTTCATCTCATTGTTCATATTGTGAGGGAGATAAAGATGTGTGGACCCGTGTTCCTACATAGCTACCCGTTCGAGAGGTACATGGGAATTCTCAAGCCCTATGTACGGAATCGATCTCGACCGGAGGGTAGCATTGTCGAAGGTTATGCAACCGAAGAGTTCGTCGAATTCTGCGTGGATTACATGGCTCAGGTCGAACCAATAGGTGTGCCTCGATCCCGCCATGAGGGGAGGCTCTAGGGTATCGGGACAACCAGAAGGAAAGCAATCACACCTGATCTGGTTGCGTGCGCTAAAGCCCATTTCACAGTTTTGCAACACATGGCTGTTGTCGCCCCGTATATCGACAAGTACAAGAACTAGCTATGGCAAGAGAATCCATCGCGGCAGGAGTACAGGATCATCAGACAGCATAACCTTCAGTTCAACAGATGGTTGAAGGTGCGAAAACCGATCATTGCAAGCTCCTCAGGTGATACGCTGACATGGTTGGCAAAAGGGCTAGCATTTACGATTTTAACATGAAAAGGATACGATCTAAATGGGAACATATTTTACACGAGAGATCAGGACATGAAGAGCACAAACCAGAACAGAAGTGTTCGCGTAGATGCGCTGAATACCGTTGGGTCGATGAGTAGCTCATACTATGGGTTCATTGAGGAAATTTGGGAGCTCGACTACATACTTTTCAAGATCCCCTTATTTTTGTGCCGTTGGTTTAACCTGTAGCACATGAAGGTTGACAAGTACGGTGTCACAACTATGGACCTTGCACGTGTCGAATACCAAGACGAACCATTTGTACTCGCTAACCTAGTTGTTCAAGTCATCTATATAACCGACCCGCCCAACAAGAAGCGCCAAGTGGTTCTTCAGGGAAGAAGGAGGATTGTCGGAGTCCAGAATGTGGTAGATGAAGAAGAATACAATTAGTTTGACGAGTTGCCTCCTATCGGTACTGGCGTCACAGTCCAGGAAGAACAACATGACGAAGCTAGCTACACCCATGTCGATCATCGTGAAGGGCTAATTTTTATACAGAAGAATAAGCAAGTGGAGTTATGATTAGGTCGTCATGTTTATTTTAAGGGTAGATGTATGTATTACAATTAATGAGATGTATGTACCATTTATACTTAATGAGATGTATTTATTATATTTTATTATTAACTTCAGGAAAAATTAACTTGGGTTAAAAATGTTTGTGTTATATGTACATATTATAAAGTACTTAAAAATAGGCTTGAAATAACTACTTGAAAGAAATGGCTTGAAAAAACTACTTAAAAAATCAACTTTACTATAAACTTAAGTTGGATAACAAAATTAACTTGACCAAAATTAAGAAATTACGTTAGGTAAAAGAATTAATTTGGTAGTAGGAAAAACTAGCTTAAAAAACCCATCTATGGAAAACATGCTTGAAAATAATCTACTTAATGGTAACATGGCAAAAAAAAATATTACACATCACAGACGGTTTTCATTTTGAACCGTTTGTGATGGGTAGAATTATAGACGGTTCAAAATAAAAATCGTCTGTGATCCACTGCTCAGGCCCCTTGCAGCGCCAAGCCCCTTGTCCCTTGGCGTTGCCGCGCCTTAGCCCTCATCACAGACGGTGGAAGATTACAACCATTTGTGAAGAGCCCGTGGAAAACAAAAATTACGTTCCCTGGAATTCGAACCTGGATCCTAAGTATGCAGGCCAAGCCTCTTGCAAACTAAGCTAAGTACCGCTTGTTAGATAACATACATAATTTCTGTATAAGGCGACTTGTATCACAGACGGTTAAATCTTTGAACCGTCTGGGATATGTCCCCTTATCCACCTACTGCCCTCACGCTTGCCATTCGCTAAGTCCAGCACACTCAGTTCACAACCCTAGCTAACGCCTGCGGCCTTCTCCGGTGACGCCCTCCCCACGCCCCCCTCGGCGGCGCCCTTCCCCCTTGGCCGCACCCTCCCCCTCGGTGGTGTCTCCCCTCATCCACGCCCTCGCCCTCAGTGGTGCCCTCCTCCCTCCCCTGTGCCCTCCCCCCTCAGCGACCCCAGCTTGGTGGCAACTCCCCTCGACCGAGCCCTCCCCCTCGGTGGTGTCTCCCCTCGGCCGTGCCCTCGCCCTCTGTGGTGCCCTCCTCCCTCCCCTGTGACCTCCCCCCTCGGCTTGGAGGTATGTATGCAACAATATTTACCATATAGATTCCCTGCTATAATTCGTGCTTTCTTGATGTTTAGTAAATCTTTGCATATTACTAACTAGGACTGTTTCTATGGTATAGTGACAACTAAATATTTGATTCACTTTATGCCATTTTGTTTCATTTTTTGCTATGCTTGAGTTTAAACAAAAAATAAGAACACACATCTGGGGCATTTCTCTCGACAAACAAAAAAAGAAGTTGTAACAGATGTACATGTTTGTAGCTTAGCCATTTCTCTGGACTTTTCTTTTTCTTATTCCATTCCATATATACACCAAATTAATCAATCAGTGTTGAATGACATATAGACAAGAATATATATTCTCAATTGTCACGGATCACTCGCAACAATCGGCCAAGATATTCCATGACCTCTTAGATCAACATACAGACACATACTACTGTTAGCTATAGAAATTTGTACCTAATCTTTCCTCTTTTTGCTGATTAACTTGCTTTCCACACTACCAATTTGGTGGTTGTGGACTGGAGGGGAGGTGTGGGATGCATCCGGAAGGGTTGGATGTTGTTTTATCCGCCTCTTCCTTTTGATTTTTTGGAGGTTTGGTTGTTTGTGATCACAGAAAGCTTAGGTTCTCCATGGATGTGGTGGACTGGACTATTAAGTAGTATTGGAATGTTTTCCCTCACCCATGATAGTATTTCTTAGCAAGTGAGACTTGGTTTCTGAATTGTAATGTAGAGATGTCGGTTGGTATTAGTTAGGCTTGGTCATGGTGGTCTCGGTGATAGTGTGATATGGGTTGGCATCGAGCTTAAAGTGGGGTTTCAGTTGTTAATTCATCCTTTTTTACCTCTTCCTTTTTTTGGGCCATGAACACATATTGTGTTGTCAAATTGAGCATTCCAGCAGAGTGCACATAAATTTCAATTTAATTTCGCATTAAGATTTCTGTTAATTTTCATATGTGAATATCCCTTGCTATAAGCAAATTAATATTTTCTAGAGCTAAGGTTAAGCTTTGAGGTTGATGGCTTGAAGGTTAGTTTGTGGATATGTGTTTGGTTTTATCAAGATAATATTATTTTTGCTCTCAGCAAGATCTGGAAATTTAGTAGTCTCATTGTTGTTCTTTGATATTGGAATATATTTAGTTGCGGAAGTTGAATTTGACAATTCTGGAGTTTTGGATGGTTTAACTTGTAGTTTTGAAAGAGGTGGAGCTTTGGAACATAGATTCTACATATATTGTGATTTAGACCACCCTTTTTCTCTCTTGAAATGTTCAGTGATCACAGAGTAAGAAGTGATGTGACTTGCTTTCATGCTGTACTTGAATTATGTACTGATTATCATATTGTTTTTTTGGATTAGCAATAAATTCTTGCTTTCTTCAATGTCTAATAATGCCATCCATAAATATCAAGGTCTAGTATTAGCAACTAATATACACACCGTTGAAAATAGCTTAAATTAGACTACACTTCAATCAAAAACTGCAAATTGCATTAAAGATGCATATATGTTCTATGATTTATAACATGTTATTCTATGATTTGTTATTGTTTTCAGCTGCCATATAGCTTCTCTTTTTGTGGAATCTCTTAGTCCAGTTATTTTTCGTTTTGTACCTTTTCTGTTTGTGTCATGGAAACTCCACCTTGCTACCTTCTTGTTGCTCGATGATGATAATGGGTGAAGTAATGATCATAACAGTTAATTTAACGAGTTTGGCCTTGAACCGGTAGACTTGCATGCTAATAAATATTGATTCAATTCATCAACCCGTGCATAGCCTTGTACTTGTTCTAAATATATTAAACTTTATTTTTATGGTCTTAGCACTACAGGCTTCCTTGATTCAGTATAATACTATGCAATGTTTAAACTTTTTATTTAGTTGGATGACCCCTTCAAACACAGTACCATTCATAATATACAAACATAAAAAAACTAAAAGTGATATGATTTGAAATTTTGGCCGTATTCGCAATCTACTACTCGACTTTTTAAATTTATTTAATTTTATAAGTGTAGACACTCTTGTGTTAGCCAATGCCTAAAGTAGCGAAGCTCGAATTTCATCTGTTATTGTGTGCTGTATAGTTTGGCTAAGTGTCGACTTTTGTAGTCGGTAATGAATTTATGGGGCAGGCACTAGATCTCAAACTCGAAGGTCACACAAGACAAGGATTTAGACAGGTTTAGGCCATCGACGGAGGAGGTAATACCCTAATCCTGTGTGCTGGGATTATTTGGATCTCTTGGATCTAAGATTGCTCTTGTCTCTGTTGTTGCCCGCCTTCTCCCTTATATAATGGGGGTGGGGTGGTTTACAGAGTCCCGATCGGTTAAGGGATTCCGATCAGTTATTAGATTCTAATCGATTACAGGATAGAGTTTACATCTTTATCTACCCTGCTAACAACTCGGATTACAATCATATCTCTTATATCTAAATATATGTTCAACTGTCTCTAGGATGTATCCCCTTGCGCACGGCAGCAAGGCTTGACGCGGAGCTTACCCTCCGGGCCTTCCGCTCGGCCCTGTCTCTCCCTTTGGCACTTCTGGGCCGGTTATGAGGACACCTGGGTTCTTATATTCCACAGTAGCCTCCGAGTGATTCATGATCCAATTGCTATATCTTTATCCGGATCTCAACTTTGGATCAACGTTCTCAGCTTCCAGCATAAACCTCTGACTGGTTTCTTCTTTGATTTGGATGCTTCTCCTTGCAGCAAGGGGATTATGAAGGACTCGAATATACCCCCGGACAGTCTTGGAAGTTGTTTTGACTTCCTGTGTCAATTCATTTTCCAAAAACCTCTTTGGCTTCTGAACTATCTTAACTCCAAGTCTCCTCGGCTTTTGATGTCATTACATCTTCGCATTAACTTCAACCTTACTGTATCAGCTATAAAAGGTGAACCAGTGCTTTTAGAATTTATTCTCTCACGCTTAGTCCTCCATTTTCCTGCACTAAGCTCCACCTTCTTCCTGAGGGATTTCATGGACAACCGGGATCCTGAACTTTCCGAGGAGTGGGCACTATTCGACCTCGCCATGGCTGAGTGGGCTGAAGAAGATGCTATTGCCCTCGACCATGCCGTCGTCGACGCCTTCCTCAAAATTTTCCCCATCCTTTATAGGGCTAGGGAAGCTCTCGTGGAGGCGCTTGGTCATGTGCGCCGCGGAGAAGTATAATACCCCTGTAAATGTAATAGAGTATTTTCCCAGGCATAATGCCTGGGGAATTGATATAATAAATAAAGAAATACCTTCCGAATGATATCTATGACTGTCGTTAGGCATAGCTTAGACCCAACTTGGGGTATATCAAAGCTCACATGGCTCTTTGTTCAGGTGATATCCATATCCGACTGTTGCAGGATATATCTTAGGTCCAACTTGGGACATATTAGGATTTGCGAGGCTCTTGGCCGAGTGATACCTATATCCGACTGCTGTAGGATATAGCTCTGTCCGACTTGGACATATCAAATTCATGTGACTCTTGGCCGAGTGATACCCATATCCGACTGCTGTAGGATATGGCTTATGCTCGACTTGGAGCGTATCATATTTACGTGGCTCTTGGCCAAGTGATACCCATATCCGACTGTTGTAGGATATAGCTTAGGCTCGACTTGGAGCGTATCAGGATTTTCTTGACTCATGGCCGAGTGATACCCATATCCGACTGCTGTAGGATATAGCTCTGGTCCGGCTTGGGACATATCAAGGTTTATCCGAACGGTATCCGTACTCGTTTATTACGATGCACAGCTTATCGACCCATCTTGGGGCATACCATTGGAACCGTGCCTTATTTGGCTCAGCCCGCGATATTTAATTCCGCCATGCGGTAACCAATCTGTGACCCAACGTGGAGTATATCGCAAGAAGATATTTTTAATCCAAACTAGAGGATACACACGTCCCGCTTAGTTCGTTAAGCGGTTAACCATCCCATCGTGGGGAGCAACATGTCCCAAGTATGGCTTGGTCAAACCATGCCTGCCTCCGTATGTTAGGACACCAGGCTAGCGAATCATTACGAAGCATAGAGTAGGGTTAGGTGTTCTGCAATCTTTTTCCCGCCGACTCAGTGAAAACCTGATTTTTCCCCCTCTTAAGACAGAGCCGTGCATTGATCGACGGTTCATTTTTCCACTGCACACTCTTGCCCCTTCTGCTTCCCTACCTCTCCGACTTCTCCGTCGCTAGGGTTAACTGCTGCTACACTCGTGTTTTTGTGCCGTCGTTGATCCTTCCTCCGAAAATATCTTCTCATTCTTCCAAAGACACCTCCTCGCTGCCTTTGCCTCAAGATTGGACCACCTCAATAACGACAGAAGAGCGGTTGCAATCCATGGCGGATGATGGGGTTCTTCCAGCCTTGACTTTGATTTTCGCTCGACCGGCCGCAGGTGAATCCATCCCTACCCCTCGCTCAGAAGAAATTATGGTTTTTGAATCTTTCTTCCAACGCGGGCTGGGCCTTCCTGCCTGCGCTTTTCTTCGCGGTCTTCTCTTTTCTATGGTATAGAGTTAGTGAACTTGAATCCCAACTCCATCCTGCAAATCTCCCTCTTCGTTCACCTCTGTGATGCATTCTTGGGCATCCGCCCTCATTTCAATCTCTTTCGTCACTTTTACCTTTTAAAACCTTATCCCTCAAAGAGCGACCCCAAGATAATTGGGGGAGCCGGATTCTAATTACGGGAAGGATTAAAGAAAAATTACTTTGCCATTCCCATCAAATCTTCAAATAAAGGTTGGTACCAAGAATGGTTCTACTGTGCCAATCCTGATCCTGCTCTCCCCTCTTTTGTTGGGCGCCGGCCTAAGGTGTCCCTTTCTTGGGTATCTGCTCCCAATGCTGGCGACATGGACCAAGTGCAGGATCTTTTGGCGCTGATTGAGAAATTAAAAGAAGACGGTCTTACGGGAGTTGGTCTAGCCCTCCATTTTGTCGCTCGCCGGGTACAACCGCTAAAAGAGCGAGTCCATCTGGGATATGAATTTGAAGGGAGGGATGATCTGGCCTGGGAACTGCCCGAATTAGCGTCAAAGGAGAAAGTATATGCTCGGGTAGGCGAGTTTTTCATCCCGAGCGTAGAGATGTCCCCCGCCAGATGCCCGAAGTCCTTCACTGCATCAAATCCTCCTCCTGAGGTAAGAAAGTTTAGCTGATAGACTCTCACATTCGTCTCTGAATGACTTTTAATAGTTATAATACTCATTTCCATTATCAATTGGCTTTCTTCAGTGACGCGTCTCTCCCAGAAATGCCTGTTCATAAGAGCGCTCACTGGAAGCGACCTACGAGCTCCCAAGCCGGAGACCCGGCCGCTAAGAAGGGGAAGAAAAAAATTGTCAAGGACTCCCCCGAAGCCTCGGCGCCTGACTGGTTGTCCCAAAATCCAAGAACCACCAGCGCAAGCCCCGGTGCCTTCAGTTCCCCTTCCGCATAAGCCCGTGGTCCAGCCGAGTCCAACTCCGAGTGACTCGAGCGCTCGGGAAGAGACTAGGGTTCTAGATCGTAGCACCCCGACTGGTCCCTCCGGAAGTGGTTCTGCCGCTCGCAAGAAACCCCCAATGAGAATAAACAAGTCCGACAAGTTGGTTGTTCTATCGACTCTTATTCGACGCATTTTGCCGGCTTATTCACCGATCATTCTTCTTATAGGAATCCTTCGTATGATATTCTTGTCGAGACACCGTTCGAAGCCCCTGAAGAAACTGAGTCCCAGGACGTACATGTCTTGGTTGAGGAGGCCTCACAATCTGCCTCGCCTGGGGACACAGGGGCACCCTTCGAGCCACAGCCGCTTTCATCGACACCCCGTGCTTCGGCATCGGGTCCTGCTACTCAACAGCCCGTCTCCCGTCCATCCCCCGAGGTTGAAGAGATCCCCCGAGATCCGCCGACTCTTGCTCGCCCTCAACTCATAATGCAAACCGCGTGGGTTGATGACGAAGACGGCTTGAAGTCCCTTGGCGACTCGGAGGAGGAGAAAGAAAGGAATGACTTTTACAGTCATGCCGCCGCTTGTGCTCGCCTGGCCCGAGTAATACTTTCACAACTCTTATCACTTCCTTGCTTGTGCCGGTTAGCATGTTATCACCTTTCCCTGCGATGGTTATAGAAATTGGGAGAACGCTCTGCAAAGAAATCCGAATACCTCCAAAAGATGCTCCCGGAGGTCAGGACGCGCCAGGAATATCTGGCCGAATTGGAGCAGATAAAAGCTAAACATGCAGCCGAGCTACAAAATCTCCGGTCAGAGGTCCAAGCCCTGCGGGAGGAGAAGGAAACCCTGCGTCAAGAGAAGCTAGATGTTGTTAGCTCCCTTCGAGGTAGATATTTCATGGACCATCCTGTGTTCTTGTTTAATCATCTAGTCTTTTGATCTCCTCATCTTCGTGTCAGTTCGAGATTCTACTATTGTAAAGTTCCAAGAGCAACTTAAAGCCTCGGAGGTCTCCAAATTGAAATCGGAGAAGGAGCTAGAAGGTACACTCAACAGCTTGGCCCTCCCTTGCCTTCATTGTCTTCTTGGTACTTCTTAATAATCTGTTTCGCTTGCAGACTATAAGTTCAAGACACGGACGCAATACGCCGCTTATAATGAGAAGTTCGAGGCCCTTGAAACATCTTGTGCTAAGCTTTGCGAGGCCTCTGACCCATTGCTATGGTTGCTTCATCCTGGAGGCGAGAGGCCGCTTAGTAGGGACCAAGTTATCTCACAATTGGAGGAAGCCCCCAAGGAGTTTAAGATACTCTTGAAGGAAACGGCGACCAATGGCGCTAGCCAGGCTCTGGCGATCACCAAGTCGCTTTATCCCCAAGTGGATCTTGAGGCCATCAAAGATGGCTATGCCTGTAAAGTGGATGAAGACCGGGCAACCGAACTCTGGGAGGAAGTTAAAGATGCTTCTTCGGTTGTTGCAGAGACTTTGGACCTGTGAACAAATATTTGAAAGTGTTTCTTTGGCCTTGCATTTTTTCTTTAAATATGCTGCTTTGCCCGAGTAGTTTTAGCATCTTAAATATCATGTCCGACTAGTTCAGCCCCCAGGCTCTGAGGCATGGTTCATGACGCATGTCTCAGAGTTTTAAAATTCATAGGAGCAAAGCACTCAGACGCATAATTTTCGAGAAGATTATACAAGAACAACTTTAAGAGTAAACATTCATTAAAAAAGAAGAACTTGAATTACAGAGCTCAAGGGAAAAAACGACGTAGCTGCTCTATGTTCCAGGTGTTGCTGACAGTTGTGACGTCTTCACGCTTGAGCTTATAAGCCCCAGGACATATCACCTCATCGATGATGTAAGGGCCCTCCCAGCTTGGGGAGAGCTTATGCTCGCATTTTTGATTCTTTCTAAGGATCAGATCTCCTTTGGAGAATGCGTGGCTCCTTATATTGCGACCGTGATAGTGGCGTAAGCCCTGAAGGTACTTTGCCGACTGAATTGTTGCGACGTCCTTGGCTTCTTCCAGTCGGTCGAGGTCTTCTAGCCGGCTTTCTTCCGAAGCGACCTCCTCATAGCTCCGAACCCGAGAGGATCCGAATTCTAATTTGGTGGGGAGGACCGCCTCTTAGCCATACACCAGGAAGAAAGGTGACTGCCCGGTTGCTCTGCTGGAGGAGGTTCGTAGCCCCTAGAGTACCGAAGGCAATTCTTTGACCCACCGAGTGGCGTATGGTTTGAGACGATAAAAAATCCTTGCCTTTAGGCCTTGTAGCACCATGTCGTTGGCTCGTTCGACCTGCCCGGTTGTCGCCGCAGCCGTGCCACATGCTTGCCGACGCGTGCGTCTCCTGGTGTGGGTTTGTCGCACTCCTGCCCATTGCTTCAGGGGTGTGCTACTGATGCGAAGCAAATCTTTATGCTAAGTTCACCGCACCAGTTTTTAAATATGCCACCTCTGAATTGGGTGCTGTTATCCATGATGATTCGGTTTGGTACGCCGAATCTAACCACGATTTTATGGAAGAATTCTTCGGCCTTTGCGGCTGTGATTGTGGCGACTGGCTTGGCCACAATCCATTTGGTGAATTTATCGACGGCCACGAAGAGATGAGTATAACCACCTTGAGCCTTCTTCAAAGGTCCCACCATGTGAAGCCCCCAGACCGCAAATGGCCAGGTGATTGGGATGGTCTGTAGTTCCTGTGCCGGTTTGTTCGCCTGTCGTGCAAAGAATTGACATCCTTCGCATGTCCGGCCGAATCCCATTTTTGCTAGCTCGTCGGCCACTTCATTGTCCCGACGGAGCACATGAACAAGTTCCAAGCCGTCAAAGTTGCCTTCTAGCTTGCGTACCTCCTGGCAGTAGAAAGCCATGTTGTCTTCGATGCAGGACCATTCTTTTTGCACCTGATTGATCACGAGCATTGAATCTCTGCAAACTGTCAAACGTCGGATACCGAGTGATATGGCGATACGGAGCCCATGGATGAGTGCCTCGTACTCGGCGGCGTTGTTCGACGCGGGAAAAAGTTTTTGCAGAACGTACCTCAACCGTTCTCCACTTGGTGATATGAGCACTATACCAGCCCCCGCGCCGCTGAGCATGAGGGAACCATCAAAGTACATCGTCCAATACTCGAGTTCCTTGACGGTCGTCGGGTTTTGATGTTCTGTCCACTCGGTAGTAAAGTCGGCGAGCGCTTGAGACTTGATGGCTGTGCGAGGCTTGAGTAGGATATTAAGAGCTTCAAGCTCGACTGCCCATTTTGCAATTCTCCCAGTGGCCTCCTGGTTGTGAAGTATATCTCCTAGTGGGAAGGAAGTGACCACCGAAACATTATGCTCTTGGAAGTAGTGCTTGAGTTTGCGAGATGTAAGAAGTACGGTGTATAATAATTTTTGCACTTGTGGATACCGCACCTTAGATTCACTCAGGACCTCACTGATGAAATAGACCGGGTGTTGGATCTTCTGCACGTGACCCGGTGTTGGATCTTCTGCACGTGACCCGGCTCCTCCCTTTCTACGATGATTGCAGCGCTGACTACGTGAGTCGTTGCCGCGATGTAAAGTAACAGAGGTTCCCCTGGCATCGGTGAAACCAAGACCGGGGGTGTCGTTAAGAAGGTCTTCAAATCTTCAAATGCTTGCTGTGCCTCAAGTGTCCATTGGAACTTATCCTTCTTCTTGAGGAGTTTATAGAATGGCATACCTCGCATACCCAGTCGGGAAATAAACCTGCTGAGTGCGGCCATGCACCCTGTAAGCTTCTGGACGTCCTTTTGGCAAGTCGGCGGTTCCATATTTGATATGGCCTTGATCTTTTCTGGGTTAGCCTCAATGCCTCATTGGGATACGATAAACCCGAGTAGTTTTCCCGAAAATACTCCGAAAACACACTTCTCGGAATTAAGCTTCATGCTGAAAGCCCTTAGACTTTTGAAAATCTCGGTTAGGTCAACGATAAGGTCCTTCCTCTCCCGAGTCTTTACCATGACATCATCCACATATGCCTCCACATTGCGTCCGAGTTGTGCGTGAAAACACCACTGTATTGCGCGTTGATACGTTGCACCAACATTTTTAAACCCGAACGCCATCGTGGTATAGCAAAAGGCCCAAAGGGCGTGATGATTGAAGTCTTGATATGATCTTCCGCCTTTAGGCGAATCTGGTGGTACCCTGAGTAGGCATCGAGGAAACTCAGGATCTCGCACTCGGCGGTTGAATCAACCACCTGATCAATTGGAGGTATCCCGAATGGATCCTTCGAACATGCCTTATTGAGATCAGTATAGTCAACGCACATGCGCCAAGTTTTATTGTTCTTTTGAACTAGTACAGGGTTCGCCAACTAGTCGGGATAATACACTTCTTTGGTAAAGCCTGCAGCAAATAACTTGGTGATCTCCTGCTTGATGGCGTTCCGACGATCTGGAGCGAACCACCGGAGTCTTTGCTTGATTGGCTTTGCCTTTTCATCAACGTGTAGAGAATGCTCGATCACCTCCCTAGGAACACCCGGCATGTCAGATGGTTTCCAGGCAAAGATTTCCTTGTTAGCCTGGAGGAAGGTGACGAGCATGCCTTCCTGTTTATCCTTGAGCCCTATCCCAATTAGAGTCGTTTTAGATGGGTCGGATGAGTCGAGAATAATTCTCTTGGTCCTTTCACTAGGCTTTATCCGTGATGTGGCCTGCTTCTTGGATGGGATGTCACCTTCTTCTTGCAATGTGGCAGCCTGTGCCTGGATATTCTTCCCCTCAGCGGTTGCCTCCTGCAGCTCAGCAAGTTCATAGTTCTCTCGGTCGCATTCCAAAGATCGCTTGATGTCGCTGTGGACCGTGATGACGCTTTTGGGTCATGGCATCTTCATCATCAAATAGGTGTAGTGCGGGACGACCATGAACCGAGCCAGACCAGGCCTTCCCAAGATAGCGTGATACGCTATCTCGAAATCCGCTACCTCAAAATTTATATACTCGGTCCGATAGTTGTTTTTGGTACCGAAGGTGATGGGCAAAGCAATCTGTCCTTGAGGAAACGAAGACGCCCCAGGGATCACCCCGTGGAACGGCTGTGAGCTCGGCCTTAGCTCGGAGTGGGGGACGTTCATGTCGTCGAAGGTTTTGGCGAACAAGACGTTGAGTCCACTCCCTCCGTCAATCAAGACTTTCTTGAGATTTACATTGCGAATAACAGGGTCGAGCACTAGAGGGTACTTACCCGGATGTAGAACTCGGTTGGGGTGATCAGAGCGATCGAAGGTGATCGGGACTTCATACCACTTTAGATACTGGGGGGTTGCCGGTTCCACTTCATTGATCTCCTGAGCGGTAAGCTTTTGCTTTCTCTTGGACTCGTATCCGGTGGAGCCCCCGTATATGTAGTTCAGCTCGTGTTCGGGTTCTTGATAATCATCGTCGCCGAGAGGGTCTTTCTTCTTGCCAGCCTCATCCTTCGCTGGAGCCGGTTGGCTATTGCTCTCACGCGCAAAACGCTTCAGGGTAAAGCAGTCTTTGGCGGTGTGCTTTCCCTTAGGGTGGGAAGGACAGATCGCATCCATGACAGTACTGTAATCGGGCGCCTCCCTCCATGTGGCTCGGGGCCGGCTGCGCTTTGCTACCGCAACTAGCTCCTTGCCTTTTCATTTTTTGTCTTTGTGCTTGGAGGACTCGGGCTTGTCGCCTTTGTTCTTCTGTTGCAGGCGATCTTCCTGGCGCTCGGCCAGGGAGTCTGAGGCCGTGGCATAGCGGTCGGCCAATGCAAACATCTCCTTCACGAAGGCCGGTGGTTTCCTGGATATTTTCTTAATCAGATCAAGATCGTTGACCCCTTTCTGAAAGGCTGCTACCACCACTGCATCAGATACATCCCTGATGGTGTTTTTCTTCTGCATGAGACGCCGGATGAAATCTCTCAGCGTCTCGTTTTTCTTCTGGTGAAGTTGATATAGGTCCTACGGGGTGCCAGGCCTCTCGTAGGTTCCCTGAAAGTTCACGATAAATTGATCGCAAAGATCGCTCGACGAGTCCACCGAGTTCGCGGGAAGTCCTGTGAGCCATTATTCAGTTGAAGGGGTGAGATTGACTGGCAGATAATTTGCCATCACGTTTTGATTGCCTCCAACTGCTTTAACCTCCAGGGCATAGACCTGCAGCCAAGCTTCTGGATCTCGATCCCCGTCAAACTTAACGATTCCCTTGGGGTTGAAACCTTCGGGCCATACTACTCGGCGTAACCGAGAAGTGAACGCTCGGATTCCGTCGATGGATCTGTTGTCATGATGAGGGGGAGTCCGGCGTGGCGAGTCTCTGGCTCGGCGATTGTCATCAATGCGTCGGGGTGGAGTTCAGCGCGGCGAGCCCATGACTCGGCAATCGTCGTTGTTGTTCCGACCCCGGCGATGATGGTCTCTATGGTCATTGTAGTCGTCGTCCCTTTGATCGCTTCGTTGATCATGGCCAGTACCGAAACGTTTGTAGTCGTCGTAGCGCCAGCGTCGATCTTCTTCGTCCCGCTCTTGTCGTATGGCGGAGATGTCTTGGCGAAGGTCGCGGTTGAGATTCTGACGGGCGTCTCCGACTGGTCATGTGGGGCGCCGACTGCCGGTACTCTGACTGGTAGCAGTTTGACTGCTAGCAATGCGAGGAGCCACGTGGGAGCATGAGTGCGCTTCTCCTGTCGGCTTTTCCTGATTCTGCTGAATTGCTGCCATCGTCACCATGGCCTTGATCTGGGCCACGATCGGGGCCGTCGGGCTATCAGATGCTATCATCGGGTCCAGCGTGTCGAGAAGTGTCTTGGAGGCGACGACGTTCTGCAATGGTGTATGGAAGACAGCTTGGTCTCCCAATTTTGATTGTAGGATGTCCTCATGGACGTTGCGGCCGCAAGATCGAAGCGATCGCGGCTATGCCTCCTTAGCCTTACAAAGAAGGCGATCTTCCTCCTCGGCTTCTTGAATCTCTTGTTGGCGTTGGAGATCGGTCTTTTGCTCTTCTATTGCGAAGATGCCACGATGATTGTAGCAATTCCTCGTGATGCCGACTGGTTTGCTGGCTGAGTCAGAGCGGCATACCTGAGATGGGTCAGCCTGATCTTTACCAGATTTGATCTGGTTTAGATCTAGGCAAACAAGTTATCTGAGCGCATCTGCGACGAAGTCCAGGTTTCCAAAGCGGAAAGCCTGGCCGGAGACGAATGTGGCGACGATTCCACTGATTGCTGCCATCGAGTTTGTAGGAAAAGATTATAGCGCTCGCCCTACCTGGCGCGCCAACTGTCGACTTTTGTAGTTGGCAATGAATTTATGGGGCAGACACTAGATCTCAAACTCGAAGGTCACAAAAGACAAGGGTTTAGACAGGTTCTGGCCTTTGATGGAGGAGGTAATACCCTAATCCTGTGTGCTGGGATTATTTGGATCTCTTGGATCTAAGATTGCTCGTGTCTCTGTTGTTGCCCGCCTTCTCCCTTATATAATGGGGGTGGGGCGGTTTACAAAGTCCCGATCGGTTAAGGGATTTCGATCGGTTATTAGATTCTAATCGGTTACGGGATAAAGTTTACATCTTTATCTACCCTGCTAATAACTCGGATTACAATCATATCTATTATATCTAAATATATGTTCAACTGTCTCTAGGATGTATCCCCTTGTGCACGGCAGTAAGGCTTGACGCGGAGCTTACCCTCTGGGCCTTCCGCTCGGCCCTGTCTCTCCCTCAGGCACTTCTGGGCCGATTATGAGGACACCTGTTTTCTTATATTCCACACTAAGATCTCAATTCTTTAATGTGCATGATAAGGTGGTAAGGGTTCAAGGCCATATTTGCTTAATTGATTGTTTAGCCCATTTGTGATTGAGATTGAAGATTCGAAATCTTCAAACTTGCCCGATTTTTGAGAGCTCCACAAACAAATTTACATCTTCCTCTTATTATTGCACTTTGTTCAACAATATTGATTGGTCTTGTAAGCAATATCAATTCTCTTAACCTTGTATGTACAAAACAACTCTTAACTTACCTTCTCTTAAATTTGTTTCTCTTAACTTATCTACTCTTAATCTTGCATCATACAATTACAAACGTACTAAACAATGCTTAAATTTACTTTCTTTCCTCTTCTATGAGCCTCTATGACTTTGTTGATTTACCAACTTGCCTCTTCTATGATCTTCAATACAAGATGGCGTCCCCTCATTCCACATCATCGAATGGATCTGATGAGGCACTCAACGTAGGAAATCAGAGGTGCGGTCCAAGAGGGCTTAGTAAAAGGCCTCAGAGCTGATACACCATCATGGCGGTCGATTCACGCGATAGGGCCCCTACCCCACCTCCAAAGGTTGCAATAGCTTTTTGGACCATGTGCGGGATCGTCGGGTGTGAAAGGGTCCCCATCACCTATCCATCATAGAAGACACTGACAGATGAGGAGCGTGATAACCTAGTGACAGAAATATTCATGTCGTTCGAGCTCTCACAAGACGCCATGCCCGCACTGCGACAGTATGCGTTGCTAGTGGCGGGGTGGAAGAACTTCAAGAGCGTCCTCGTCACTAATTACGTGAGTAAGGAAATGACTCCGTTCCAGAAGTACGGGTTCATCACTGAAGATGTGTGGGGACGATTTGTTGAGTTGAAGACAATGGAAGAGTTCGTACATTAAAGTCGGCACACAAGACCGTCTAGTAAAAAAACACCCTCCCATATAGACTCGGCACAACTGGGTACACGGGCAAGATCGCGCAATGGACGAGGGAGGACAACGAGGCAATCTAGAAGGAGGTTACGTCGCCGTTTGCCTCGATTGTGGACCTGCCGCCCGAAATTGGGTAAGAGCGAGGTCACATCCCTCATCTTCGAGTGACATGTCCTTTGCCAACCCCGCTGAGGAGGAACGGTACCAATGCCTAATATCGTTGAGTACGGAATCTTTCCAGGGCTCTTACAATTCGGACAGAGATTAAGATATACTCTCCACGGCCTTGGGAAACAAGGAGCACTCGGGTCGTACCCAAGTCCTAGGTTTTTTCGTTCCCTGGAAAATTGGATTCGCACATGACTCCGACACGTACAAGAGTAGGAAGAGAAGCAAAGCCGATCACGAGGAATGGCTAGTAGCCCTTATTGAGGAAAGACTCAGAGTGTAGTTCGATAGTCAGCTACGAAGCCTGGAGGAAAGGATCTAGCAAAGAGAGGCTACGAAGAGGCAGGAACGGAACATACAAACCCAAGAAGTACATGCGCAGATCAACCCAACCTGATGCGACAACAGCCCGATCTTTCGGTAGGTTATACTTTTGCAGAACAAAGACATTCGCGTTCCAAGGGCTTCCAATCAGTGAAGATTGAATCCTTGCAATCGCTACACCCACGCACCTATCGTTATCAATCGTGGTCACGCTCGGATGACCTAACCACGAATGTTAATTCCTGCACATAGTAGAAAAAACGAGCAAGAACGAGAAAGAAAGCAATCTGACAATTCAAAATGATCAAAGTTGAGGTTATCTCTTTTACCAAACCAGGTCTTGCGACACTACTCCGATGAACAAGTGTTTCACACGCAATGGAGAACAAACTTAGCAAAATAACCTGACCTAAACGGATGACGGCGACTTATTTTAATGATGTGGAAAGGGAGAGGGCAGCCGTGGCCAGGGAGGGGGCGTGGTAGGGTTGCTTCCACGTCCACAACCTGGGCTTGGACCCTCTGTCGAGATACAAGGCCCGTGGCCCAAAGAAAAGGTGGTGCAGCACCGTACAGAAAACAGCAGCCACTTGTTATGACTATTTGGAAGCATTCCTGATAAAATTTGAAAGTGAGGTTAGATCCATTGGAAAGATCATGAAATAATCTTTCAATAGAGTACTTATACACCTCGGAATGGCACTGTATGAGAAAGTTATGGCCGTTTGAATCCAAGCCTATCAGGCTGACTCCAACTCGAATTGCAGCCCGAAATATCTGTCCCTCCGAATTGAGGATGGAGACTTGGCATGGCATTTCACCAATATTCCTAAGTAACAACAAATCACGATGTCCATTAGGTAGCATACCATCCCTATTAAAATAACTATGAATAGTGAGGAACGAGCTCACCTTATGATTTAATTGACGAGCACGAGCTCGTGTCATTGGACCTTCAAATGGTGAAACATGAGGAACAGCGGGTTTAGTGTGTGTATCCAAGGAATGGATGTCCTCATCATCCTCCCCCTCTAAAATTGGAGTCATCCTCGACTCAGGCTCATCTTCTTCTCCCACATATGTAACATCCAAAAAAATTTGGCTTATAATTTCGCTCATATGCTTTTTGGTGATTTTCTGAATTTATTGGATTTTTTTCCAGAAATTAATTGAATTGAATTTAATTAAGTATATTGAACCTTTTGTGAAAACTAAATATATATAGATAAAGTTAATATAAAGTTTCACAAAAAATATTTTATTTGTGCTCGTAATGTCTCAAAGTATTTATGAGAATTTTAGGATTTTTCCCGATATTTTAATTGCTTAAAGTAGATTAATCTAATTTCGGGAATTATTTTAAATCAAAAGCTTTTGAAAATCGAGTGAGCGATCTTGGGCGAAGCCCAAGATCTTGTGCGTAGCTTGCCCATCGACGTGCGGCCCGATCGGCTGTCGCTGCCGCCGCGGCGTGGTCGTTGGATGAAGATCGGACGGCCGTCTCCTTCGCGAAACCCTAGCGCTTCGGCCGTTGGATTGAGATCGAGCGGTCGGGATCGCTTCGCGTTGTTTTGGTAAGTTTAGATCTCGCCGCTGATTTTGGAAAGAGCGGATCGGATCGTATCACCGGATCTAATCTCGCCGCTCGTTACCGTCGGACGGTATCGACCTTCGCCTCCGATTCGGTTTCGAATCCGCCGCCGCTGCCGCCGCCGCCGCGTGACTTAGGGTTGCCGCTTTAGCGCGCATGCCGAGGCTATAAAGCCGCAGCCCGCACACCGAGGTTCCTCATCCCGCAGCGCATCCGCCGATGCTAGCCTTCGCCGCTGAGTCACCGCCGTTTAGCCCCGAGAGCTCGCCGTAGTTTTCTAGCGCCGCCGCTCGCTTTTCTCGCCGTTCCGCCATCGCTGCCGCCGCTCGACGTGTGGGTTCCAGCTGGTTCGCCACGCCGAGCCGCACCGAGCAACTACCTCTTCGTCGCCGGCAGAGCCGTAACGCCGTCTGGGTCGTCGCCGCCTCGTCTCCGGGACTCGGCGCGCCGCGACATCGCCGTGCCTGAGCCGCACACCGCCGGATCTCCAGCCGACCATCCAGATCGAGCCACGCCGCCGCTTGCGATAAAACGGCTCGGGTAAGCGTGACCGCTGGATCGTGGTTGTTCGGGTGAGATCGCGCCGCGTGTGCGATGAGCGTTAGCCGTCCGATCGTCGCGCAGATGCGCGCCGCGTGTCGAGCATCGGCACGGGCGCGCGTCAGACTAATCGATCGCGCGCCGCGTGTCGGGCGCGTGGTGCGAGGCGCCGTGGGCGCGCCCACGGTGGACGAGGCGGTTCCGTGGACCGAGTCCATGGACGAGCGACGATGTCGTCGCCGATTGGTCCGAGTCGGCTGACGTCGGCGTTGCGCAATAAAATCTTTTCCAATAGAAAATAATTCGAAAAATCGAAATTCTATTTTCTGTATTTTGATTTATTCAAACTTCAAAAGGCTATATCTTTTGCATTTTAACTCGATTTGAGTGTTTCAAATTTCTAAAAATTTGTAAAATCAAGATCTATTTATTGGTGAATTTTATTTTATTTTTGGAGTTTGGTTGCTCTCTGGTTTGGTGTTTATTTGCTATTTTGGCATCGTTTAGCGTAGACGTTGAACCGCTCGGTGATCCGGAAGAAGATTCGTCGCCCAAGACCCAAGCTCAGATCAAGACCAGCACCTACTCCAAGGCAAGTTGTGCTTTGATCATGTTGCACCTAATTTTCACCAAATTACTATTTTGTCTTTTAAACTTTATGCATGATATTTTATGTGTATAAATGATTTCAATTAATCTGGGAATTAGATAATATGCCTATTTGAATTAAACCATACCTTGTCAATTATATGCCATGATCTATTTGTCACCCTAGGATGTGGAATTATAGTTGATAATCAACATGGGCTAGTTAGATCGTCATAGATTGCTTAGCCATGCCACGTCATCACATGTGTCCGAATGTCGATACTTAATCTTGACTAATGGAATATGGAACAATGTTTATGAATTGGTGTGTCATGTGTTGTCACACAATGATATCAAGTTGTCGTGGCGAGGAGGTCACACATCGGGATTGAAATGTTGATGGCATGTGGTGCTTGGTAATCAAGCTGGGGTGGTAATGATTTTAGATTGAGGCAAGTGGCAAGGGCGGTGTGCCAAGGTGGGCCAGTTTGGTGGGTATGTGGAAGTCTTGCCTTAATCACCTTAAGGACTTAACCTTGCAAGCCTTTGACTGAGTCTCTCTTGCAACCACATGTCGGAATGGGACACCTAGTGAATAATTTGTGAAACCTAGATTTGATCTTGTCGTGGTGAATAGTGAGTCCCGGTTACGGTTTAACTCACATGGCGCAAGAGGGGGCCTGTTGTGGTGGTTTAACCCTTGATGTTGAAACCTTAGCGAGCAAGATCTGGGTCTAGGTGTAGCATTGTAAAGGCTTTGTTATGATCACTCGCCTTGGTGGTGTTTGGTTGTATCGTGTGGGTAAAGTGCATAACCTCCGCAGAGTGTACAATCTATTCGAATAGCCGTGCTCACGGTATTGGGCAATGCTAAGGAATTACAGCTTAAGGGTTAGACTTTTGTTAAACAAAACTTGTTGGGATGGCAAGGTGCCATGGAAAGTGGAAAATTAATTTAGGATTGGAAACTTGGTGTATTTGAAATCTGAATTTATTAATTATCGATTTGTTTTATCGCTTTCCAATCTATTTATTGTATTCTTGTTAAATGTCGCTTTATTGCAAAAATACCCTTACTAGCCATTCCTTTGGATTAAGCCAAACATATAGAATATTAGACTTGCATTATTTTGCACAACTTGTTGAGTGCTTTATGTACTCACCCCATCAACAACAACTTCGTAAGAGGAAGAATCTACGCTACCATGGATGAGGATTATTTGGATGCGAATGCTTAGGTCCGAGCCTCGTCGGTTGCTCGTGGCGAATCGAGCGCCATCGCTTATTCTATTTCACGCTTCTCATTGATACTCTTTTTAAGCCCTGTGAGGCATTATTCATGTAAGACAACAGTTATTATTAATTAATGAAGTTTATGCTATATTTATTTGTGTGTGACTATGATAGCATCTATGTTGAGCTGTGTGCACTAGCGTGATCCTGGACTAGTGCGGTATACACAGAGGGTCCGGATTTGCAAATTCGGGTCCCGACAGAGGTGGTATCAGAGCCATACTGACTATAGGTCTTGGCCCTAGGTAGTTGGTATCTCTTAGGAGTGTCCAAAATTATTTTCTAAAGAAAACAAAGAAATTGACTAATATGAAACTCTTGGCTTATCTCATCCTCCTACTCTCATCCTTGCTAAATTACCTTCTTTTCGTTGCCGTTTCGAGTGGAGATCTTATTCAAAATTTTGTTTTGAATAGATGCCGATCTTCCAATCCTTCGAGTCAAGACAGGGTGGCTATGCCATGGAGCCGTGGAGAGTTCTTCAAGTGATTGGAGGCTTTGATCGTCCGCTCTACCGAGGAAGCAATCGAACGCCAACGGTGTGCATCGGGGTTCTTCGCAAGCGATCATCTTCGCCGAGAGTGCGACGAGACCACTGGACCGATCCACATCACCGCCTGCAGGTTCACTTACGAGGTGGAGTTCAGAGGTCGCTAGACTTGCTCTACGACGGATCCGCCACGACTACGCCTACGAGCCGCAACACCGTATTTCGACTTCACCCGACAAAGGCGTGCGGCGTGCGGCGTCGACGGATCGTGGAAGGAGAGTGTGCTACTAGTACACCTTGCTTGAGTTCGCCACCGCCGGGAGGATCACTTGAGGGACACTGCGCAAGAACCGAGAGACAGTGTGAGGCGTTGAGAGTGGCAGAGCGGGAGCTTCAAAAGACCGCGACGCAGCAGCCTGAGTCATCGGCGAGTGGAGGAGGCCTTGCGGTAGCCGAGGAAATAGCGGACCAAGTCGCCCAGAGCCGGATGAGGTCGCCAAGAAGAAGAAGAAGACCGGAAGAGCGTGAGTGGGAGCCCGAGGAGCCAGCAGAGGGTCACCGGGATAGGTTCGCACCCATGCCACCCACCCACCGATGTATGCCCCGGATCGCCTCACCAGGTGGTGGATGAGTGAGAGTCGGCCTTAGAGTTGTGTTGAGACTCGAGTGTTGAGTCGCGTTTTTAGTTAGCCTTTACCCTTTAGTAGACGTTAAAGTTGCATGTTTAGTTGGTTCTTAATTGTTTGTCGAGTGTGCAAGATGTGTTGCAAAGCCCTTAGGCATTGTAAGCAACCATACCAAGTAATAATAATAAAGATTATTTAAGTTGGGTTTAACTGTTCCCCGCCTTAGAAATTCTTGCATCTTATCTATGCTACATCTATCTTTCCTAACCCAAGAAGCAATCAAGCGGATGGTGAACACTGCAAAGAACAATGGGGCTTCGGAAGTGGTCTACGCCAGCAACAATCCCAATGAAGGAGTACCACCGCAGCAAGCACCGCCAATGGATATGCGAACTTGGGAGCTTTTCTCGCTGCGCAAACTCGCTTGATGCGCACTATGATGCAGCAGATGACCAATATGGCTGCGATCAACAACCCCACTGAGCGTAACAACAATGGCGGGCCTCGCCCTTACTCCAAGTTGTCGACTTCATGAGGACCCGACCGCCAACATTCTCGCAACGCCAACCCTTGGAAGCGGATGATTGGTCGAGAACCATTGAGAGGAAGTTGTACATCACACAATGTGAAGGGCATGAGAGGGTTCTTACGCATCCCATCGCCTAGAGGGAACATTTGCAGAATGGTGGGAGAACCATCTTGTGCTACTCATGAGGCACCCATGGAAATCACGTGGGAAGAGTTCGCAACGGCCTTTCGCCAGCACTCACGCACTGCAGGGAATGATGGACCAAAAAGGAAGAATTCAGGCGCTTAAGCAAGGAGGCCAACCGGTGGTGATTACTTGAACAAATTCACACGCTTAGCACGCTATGCTCTCGAAGATGTAGCGACGGACAAGGCTAGACAGTCCGCTTCATGAAAGGACTAAACTCGTGGCTGCAAGTGGGGTGATTACCCACACTTTTCCGATTTCCAAGAATTGGTAAACAAGGCTTTGATTCTCGAGGATAAGCGCAAGGAGCTTGGGAAAATCGCAAACGCTTGATGACTAACCTGTGGACGCCTAACCACCTACGAATGAGGATGACCCATAGCAGTTTGCTAGGTTCCAACCACAAGTCGTTAACAAGCCAAGAACACCGCACCGCGACCATCGTGACAAGGTTATCGACGCCGCCCAAGGTAACAATGCTCAAGGGGAGTGCAGCAACACCGCCGTAAGGTGCTCTGATTGCAATGAGTGGGGCATTATGCTAATAGATGTCCCCGTAAAGGAGGAATCACGCCATGCGTTTCAACCTTGGAACGACACCGCTAAGGCACCGATGACGGAGCGAATCGAGGAGCTGGACAGCAGGAGTGACGCCTCAAGCTACTATTCGAGGCGAGTCAACCACATCACCGCCGATGGAGCCTGTGAAGCATCGACGTCAGATCTTGGGTAAGTTTTTGTAAACTCAAGACTGCAATAAAGATTATTTGATTCAGAGCTTCACATTCATTTGTCTCTCGAGCTTTTGCATCTAAAAATGGTTTAAGCATGAAAAATCTCAAGTGTGTGATGCTAGTTCAAGCCCCGTGATCCGAGTTAAGATCTAATATTGGATGTTTGGGGTAAAGTCGATAATTAACGGGTAGAGTTCCTAGCGAACTTAATTATTCTAGATGCCCAAGTTTTAGATGTTATCCTTGGTATGGATTGGTTAACCAAGCATAAGACGGTATTGGATTGTGGTGAAGGTTGTATCCATTGAGAGCCCTACAGAGAAAAGGTGGAATTCGAGCGACATCGGTTCGCAAGGGTCAATTAATGGTTAATAGCATGAAAGCCGTCAAGATTGAGGACGTGCGGTGGTCAAAGAATATCCGGATGTATTTCGGAGGATCCGCCAGAATGCCGCTGACCGTGACATCGAGTTTGTCATTGAGTTAGTACAGTACAACACCAATAGCAAAAAGACCTTACCGGATGCCTACCGATGAGTTAGTAGAGATGATGAAAGCGGATCGACGAGTTATTAGAGAAAGGTTTTATAAGACCAAGTTCGCCGCCATGGGGAGCGCCAGCTTTGTTTGTCGGGAAAAGGATGGAAGCCTTAGAATGTGTATTGATTACCGTGCACTTAATGAAGTGACGATTAAGAATAAGTATCCGTTGCCAAGGATTGATGATCCATTCGACCGGTTGAGAGGAGCTGGAGTTTTCTCCAAGATAGACCTTCGTCCGGATATCATCAACTAAAGATTCGGACGGAAGATGTTCCAAAACCGCATTTTCTTCAAGATACGGACATTATGAGTTCACGGTCATGTCTTTTGGATTGACCAATGCATGACCTATTTCATGAACTTGATGAATAAGATTTTCATGGAATACTTGGACAAGTTTGTTGTTGTGTTCATAGATGATATTTTGGTATATTCAAGACCAAGCAGAGCACGCAAATCATCCGAGGCTAGTGTTGGAAAAGCTGCGTGAGCAACGGTGTATGCTAAATTCAAGAATGCGACTTTTGGAAGGAAAAGGTGGAATTTCTCGGTCATGTCATGACTGCAGAAGGAGTTCTTTGTCGACCCAAGCAAAGTGGAGGCGGTGTTGCATTGGGAGCAACCAAAGTCCATCACTCAAGTCCAAGTTTTCGGGAATGGCGAGGATATTATCGCCGGTTCATAGAAGGATTTTCGACGATTGCTAGACCTCTTACTCAGTTATTGAAAAGGAAAAGAAATTTTCATGGACGCCTTGATTGTGATAAGAGTTTTGAGGAATTAAAGAAGCGTTTAACAATGCCCAAATGTTGGTTTTGCCTAATGTTCGTAATACTTGATATATCTTGTGATGCGTCAAGACAGGTCTTGGATGCGTATTGATGCAAGAGGGTAAAGTGGTCGATATGCGTCAAGGCGATTAAGACCGCATGAAGGAAATTATCCTACGATGACTTGGAATTGGCCGCCGTGGTGCATGCCTTGAAATTGTGGCGTCATTATCTCATTGGAAATAGATGTGAGATATATACGGACCATAAGAGTTTGAAATATATTTTCACTCAATCAGATCTCAATATGAGGCAAAGGAGATGGTTGGAATTAATCAAGGATTATAACATGGGAATTCATTACCATCCGGAAAAGCAAATGTGGTAGCTGATGCCTTAAGTCGCAAGAGCTACGTGGCGAATATGATGGTGCAGGAAGGACAATCGAATCATGCAGAGAATTGCAAAATTTAAAATTGGAAGTAGTTTTAGAAGGATTCCTAGCTGCTTTGGAAGTGAAGCCAATGCTCAAGATCAAATTCGGGAAGGACAAAAGATGATGAGAAAGTCAACCGAATCAAGGCTAAAAAGGATGAAGGATTAGCAAAGGACTTTACCGTGGACGACCAAGGTACCATGTGGTTCAAGGGTCGCATTTGTGTGCCAACAGACTAGAACTTAAGCGATTGATTTTGGAAGAGGCTCATGATTCCAAGTATTCAATTCATCCAGAAGCGCTAAGATGTACCAGACTTAAAGGAGAGGTTTTGGTGGCGAATATAAAGCGCGAAGTCGCCGAGCACGTTGCCTTGTGCGATGTATGCCAGAGAGTTAAGGCAATACATCAGAGACCAGCAGGTTTGCTACAACCGCTAAAAGTCCCAGAATGGAAGTGGGAAGAAATCGATATGGATTTCGTCCACCGGATTGCCAAGAACTCAAAATGGGTATGATTCTATATGGGTTATCGTGGATCGATTGACCAAAGTTGCTCACTTCATTCCATCAAGACCACTTACTCAGAGACCGGTTAGCGTAACTATACATAGCCAGTCGTGTGTTTGCATGGTGTACCAAAGAAAATAGTGTCGATAGAGGTACCCAGTTCACCTCGAGATTTTGGGATAAATTGCATGAAGCTATGGGAACGCGCTTGAACTTCAAAGACAAGATATCATCCGCATGATTGATGGTCAAATAGAAAGGGTAAATCAAATTCGGAGGATATGCTAAGGGCTTGTGCATTAGCCTATACTACATCATGGGATAAGTGTTTGCCATATGCGAGTTCGATTATAACAACGATTACTGAGCTAGTTTGCGATGTCGCCATTGAAGCTTTATATGGTCGTGCTGTGACTCACCGAATTGGAATGAGACAGGGAACGTATGATATTTGGCCCTAATATTCTCAAGGAAGTCAAGAGCAAGTTGCCATGATAAGAGACAGTTGAAAATCGCGCAATCAAGACAAAAAAGTTATGCAGATAATCGACGCCGTGATTTGAGCTTCGAACCTGATGATTTCATATATCTTAGGGTTACCCCTCTGAAAGGAGTTAAAAGGTTCCACGTTAAAGGGAAGCTTGCCCCAAGATATGTTGGACCGTTCAAAATTTTGAGCCGTCGAGGGGAGGTTGCTTATCAGTTAGAATTGCCGCAGTCACTAGCAGGCGTGCATGATGTGTTCCATGTGTCACAGCTCAAGAAGTGTCTTCGGGTGCCAGCGGCTGAGCAGACGCCTTTGGGAGAGATTGAATTGCAGAAAGATCTGACCTACAAGGAGCAACCAATCAGAATCCTGGATGTTATGGACCGCAAGACCAGGACCAAGTCAGTTCGCTTTTGCAGAGTTCAGTGGAGCAACCATTCTGAGAATGAAGCAACCTGGGAGCGTGAAGAGGATCTGAAGTCAGAATTTCCAAACCTATTTCCTAGTCAGCCTTGAATCTCGGGGTCGAGATTCTGTTAAGGGGGGAGGTTTGTAACATCCAAAAAAATTTGGCTTATAATTTCGCTCATATGCTTTTTGGTGATTTTTCAATTTATTGGATTTTTTCCGAAATTAATTGAATTGAATTTAATTAAGTATATTGAACCTTTGTGAAAACTAAATATATATAGATAAAGTTAATATAAAGTTTTACCAAAAATATTTTATTTGTGCTCGTAATGTCTCAAAGTATTTATGAGAATTTTCCGGGATTTTTCCGATATTTTAATTGCTTAAAGTAGATTAATCTAATTTCGGAATTATTTTAAATCAAAAAGCTTTTGAAAATCGAGTGAATAAGATCGGGCGAAGCCCAAGATCTTGTCGTCGCGCAGCGCCCATCGACGCGGCCCGATCACCGCTTCGCCGCCTCGCGCGTGGCCGTTGGATGAAGATCGGACGGTTGTCTCCTTCGCGAAACCCTAGCGCCTTGGCCGTTGGATTGAGATCGAGCGGTCGGGATCGTTCGCGTTGTTTTGGTAAGTTTAGATCTCGCCGCTGATTTTGGAAAGAGCGGATCGGATCGTATCACCGGATCTAATCTCGCCGCTCGTTGTAAATCGGACGGTATCGACCTTCGTCTCCGATTCGGTTTTCGAATCCGTCGCCGCTGCCGCCGCCGCGTGACTTAGGGTTGCCGCTTTAGCGCGCATGCCGAGGCTATAAAAGCCGCAGCCCGCACACCGAGGTTCCTCATCCCGCAGCGCATCCGCCGATGCTAGCCTTCGCCGTTGAGTCACCGCCGTTTAGCCCCGAGAGCTCGCCGTAGTTTTCTAGCGCCGCCGCTGCGTTTTCGCCGTTCGCCATCGTCTGCCGCCGCTCGACGTGTGGGTTCCAGCTGGTTCGCCACGCCGAGCCGCACCGAGCGACTACTCTTCGTCGCCGGCAGGAGCCGTAACGCCGTCTGGTCGTCGTCGTCCTCGTCTCGGGACTCAGCGCCGCCGCGACATCGCCGTGCCTGAAGCCGCGACACCGTCGGATCTCCGGCGGACCATCCAGATCGAGCCACGCCGCCGCTTGCGCGAAAGCGGCTCGGGTAAGCGTGACCGTTGGATCGTGGTTGTTCGGGTGAGATCGCGCGCGTGTCGCGAGAGCGTTAGCCGTCCGATCGTCGCGCAGATGCGCGCGCCGCGTGTCGAGCATCGGCACGGGCGGCGTCGCACCAATCGATCTTGCGCGCCGCGTGTCGGGCGTGGCGCGAGGCGCCGGCCGTGGGCGCCCACGGTGGACGAGGCGGTTCCGTGGACCGAGTCCATGGACGAGCGACGTGTCGGCGCTGATTGGTCCGAGTCGGGCTGACGTCGGCGTTGCGCAATAAAATCTTTTCCAATAGAAAATAATTCGAAAAATCGAAATTCTATTTTCTGTATTTTGATTTATTCAAACTTCAAAAGGCTATATCTTTTGCATTTTAACTCGGATTTGAGTGTTTCAAATTTCTAAAAATTTGTAAAATCAAGATCTATTTATTGGTGAATTTTATTTTATTTTTGGAGTTTGGTTGCTCTCTGGTTTGGTGTTTATTTGCTATTTTGGCATCGTTTAGCGTGAGACGTTGAACCGCTTCGGTGATCAGGAAGAAGATTCGTCGCTCCAAGACCCAAGCTCAGATCAAGACCAGCACCTACTCCAAGGCAAGTTGTGCTTTGATCATGTTGCACCTAATTTTCACCAAATTACTATTTTGTCTTTTAAACTTTATGCATGATATTTTATGTGTATAAATGATTTCAATTAATCTGGGAATTAGATAATATGCCTATTTGAATTAAACCATACCTTGTCAATTATATGCCATGATCTATTTGTCACCCTAGGATGTGGAATTATAGTTGATAATCAACATGGGCTAGTTAGATCGTCATAGATTGCTTAGCCATGCCACGTCATCACATGTGTCCGAATGTCGATACTTAATCTTGACTAATGGAATATGGAACAATGTTTATGAATTGGTGTGTCATGTGTTGTCACACAATGATATCAAGTTGTCGTGGCGAGGAGGTCACACATCGGGATTGAAATGTTGATGGCATGTGGTGCTTGGTAATCAATTGGGGTGGTAATGATTTTAGATTGAGGCAAGTGGCAAGGCAAGTGTGCCAAGGTGGGCCAGTTTGGCGTGGGTATGTGGAAGTCTTGCCTTAATCACCTTAAGGACTTAACCTTGCAAGCCTTTGACTGAGTCTCTCTTGCAACCACATGTCCGGAATGGGACACCTTATTTGAATAATTTGTGAAACCTAGATTTGATCTTGTCGTGGTGAATAGTGAGTCCCGGTTACGGTTTAACTCACATGGCGCAAGAGGGGGCCTGTTGTGGTGGTTTAACCCTTGATGTTGAAACCTTAGCGAGCAAAGATCGGGTCTAGGTGTAGCATTGTAAAGGCTTTGTTATGATCACTCGCCTTGGTGGTGTTTGGTTGTATCGTGTGGGTAAAGTGCATAACCTCTGCAGAGTGTACAATCTATTCGAATAGCCGTGCTCACGGTATTGGGCAATGCTCTGGAATTACAGTTAAGGGTTAGACTTTTGTTAAACAAAACTTGTTGGGATGGCAAGGTGCCATGGAAAGTGGAAAATTAATTTAGGATTGGAAACTTGGTGTATTTGAAATACTGAATTTATTAATTATGTATTTGTTTTATCGCTTTCCAATCTATTTATTGTATTCTTGTTAAATGTCGCTTTATTGCAAAAATACCCTTACTAGCCATTCCTTTGGATTAAGCCAAACATATAGAATATTAGACTTGCATTATTTTGCACAACTTGTTGAGTGCTTTATGTACTCACCCCATCAACAACAACTTCGTAAGAGGAAGAATCTACGCTACCATGGATGAGGATTATTTGGATGCGAATGCTTAGGGTCCGAGCCTCGTCGGTTGCTGTGGCGAATCGAGCGCCACTGCGCTTATTCTATTTCGCCGCTTCTCATTGATACTCTTTTTAAGCCACGTGAGGCATTATTCATGTAAGACAACAGTTATTATTAATTAATGAAGTTTATGCTATATTTCGCTGTGTGTGACTATGATAGCATCTATGTTGAGCCTGTGTGCACTAGCGTGATCCTGGACTAGTGCGGTATACACAGAGGGTCCGGATTTGCAAATTCGGGTCCCGACAACATACGGCTTAAAATCTGAAATGTTAAATGTGGGACTAACCCTGAAATCTGTGGGCAACTCAAGCTTATAGGCATTGTCATTAATCTTTTCAAGCATTTTAAAAGGACCATCAGCTCGAGGCATTAATTTAGACTTTCTCAACTCGGGAATCTATCTTTACGCAAATGTAACCAAACAAGATCACCAGGTTCAAAGGTTAAATGTTTTCGACCCTGGCTACCATAAACTCTATATTTCTCATTCATCTTTTCAATATTTTCTTTAACCAATTCATGCATTTTCAGAACCGATTCAGCTCATTCTTAGCATCAAAATTAGATTTTTCAGAAGTAGGTAACGGTAGTAAATCAATAGGAGCACGTGGATTAAACCCATATACTACATGAAATGGACTTACCTTGTGGTAGAGTGTACTGATCTGTTGTACGCAAATTCAATATGAGGTAGACACTCTTCCCACATCTTCAAATTCTTCTTTAGGATAGCCCGTAGCATAGTTGACAATGTGCGATTGACAACCTTCGTCTATCCGTCGGTTTGGGGATGAGAAGTAGTAGAGAAAAGCAGCTTTGTCTCCAATTTATTCCATAAGCTTCTCCACAAATGACTCAAAAACTTTGCATCACGATCTAAAACAATGGTATTGGGCACGCCGTGTAAATGAACTATCTCTCTGAAATATAATTCAGCAACATTTGTAGCATCGTCGCTCTTATGACAAGGTATAAAATGTGCCATTTAAAAAAAACGATTAACCACCACAAATATACTATCCCTCCCCCTCTTAGTCCACGAAAATCCTAATACAAAATCCATTGAAATATCCTCCCACGGAACGCTAGGAACAGGAAGAGGCATATAAACACCATTCGGGTTCAAACGGGACTTAGCTTTATTGCAAGTAGTGCATCGTGACACATAACGCTCAACGTCGCGCCTCATCTTAGGCCAAAAGAAATGTGCAGCAAGTACATCCTCTGTCTTCTTCACCCCAAAATGTCCCATCAAACCACCTTAATGCGCTTCCTGCAAAAACAAAAAACGAATAGAGTTAGCTGGAACACATAGGTTGTTAGCACGATACAACAATCCATCATTTAGCACATATTTATTCCATGTTCTTCCTTCTCTACAATTCATATAAACATCTTTAAAATCCAAATCATTAGCATATAATTCTTTTATTGTTTCTAAGCCAAAAATTTTATGATCAAGTTGTGATAACAAAGTATATCTTCGAGACAACGCATCGGCAATTACATTGTCCTTACCTTTCTTGTGCTTAATGATATATGGAAACGACTCTATGAACTCAACCCATTTAGCATGTCGTTTATTTAGTTTAGCTTGACTTCTAATATGTTTCAAAGATTCATGATCGGAATGAATAACAAATTCTTTGGGCCAAAGGTAGTGTTGCCACGTTTCGAACACACGCACTAAAGCATACAATTCTTTGTCATATGTAGAATAATTCAGAGCAGGCCCATTCAATTTCTCACTAAAATATGCAACGGGTTTACCTTCTTGTAGCAATACTCCTCCTATTCCAATACCACTAGCATCACACTCTAGCTCAAAAGTTTTACCGAAGTCTGGAAGCTGAAGCAGAGAGGCATTGGTAAGCTTCTTCTTTAGTACCCTAAAAACATGTTCTTGTGCTGGTCCCCAATGAAAAGGGACACCCTTCTTTGTCAACTCATTCAGCGGGGTAGCAATGGTGCTGAAATATTTCATGAAACGCTTATAGAACCCTGCAAGACCATGAAAACTTCTCACCTGTGTACTGTCTCAGGGGTCGGCCAGCTCTTGATGGCTTCAATTTTTGCTTCATCCATTTCAATTCCCTGTGGAGTAACAACATATCCAAGAAAAGAGACTCGATCCGTGCAAAATGTGCATTTCTCAAGATTACCAAACAAATGTGCATCTCTCAAAACATTAAAAACAACACGTAAGTATTCTATGTGTTCTCTGTGTGACTTGCCATAGATCAAAATATCATCAAAAAAAGCACCACAAACTTTCCAATGAAAGCATGTAAAACTTCATTCATTAGCCGCATGAAAGTGCTAGGTGCATTAGTTAACCCAAAAGGCATTACTAACCACTCATATAATCCGAACTTAGTTTTGAAAGTTGTTTTCCATTCATCTCCCAACTTCATTTTAATTTGGTGGTATCCACTACGCAAGTCTACCTTAGAAAAAAATGATAGAACCACTTAACACATCAAGCATGTCGTCTAACCAAGGAATGGGATGACGATACCTTATTGTGATATTATTAATGGCTCTACAATCTACGCACATTCGCCAACTACCGTCTTTTTAGGAACCAAAATAATAGGAATGGCACAAGGACTAAGGCTCTCTCGTACATACCCTCGGTCCAATAAGTCTTGGACTTGGCATTGAATTTCCTTAGTCTCTTTGGGGTTGGTTCGGTAAGGCACACGGTTTGGCAAAGTCGCTCGCGGAATCAAGTCAATTTGATGCTCAATTCCTCTCATAGGTGGCAGCCCCGGATGAAGCTCATCTGGAAATACATCCTCATACTCCTGCAAAAGGTTAGGGACAGTAGGAGGCAAGGAGCTAAGCAATTTATCAAGGGAAAAATAAGCTTCTTTGCAAATCAAAGCATAGCAAACCGAGGTAGACACATCAAGCTAAAGTAAATCAGATTTTGTAGCAAGCATGTTATCACCCTTCAATTTAATTCTCATCTTCTTAACACTAGGTGCTTTCTTTTCCTTTTTAGGTGGGAAAACTTCTTTAGCTACAATCTGATTTTCAGTTTTAGTATCCTTCGCCTTACGTTCTTTTTCAACTCTTTCTAACTCATCTTTCAAAATTGCAGCAGGGGTCATTGGAATTAATTCAACGGTTCTTCCCTTATGTGTGAAAGTGTATTTATTGCTTCTACCATGGTGTAAAGCATCCGTATCATATTGCCAAGGCCTACCTAAAAGCAAAGAACAAGCTTGCATAGGCACTATATCAAAATTTGCATGATCATGGTTGATACCTATTGAAAAATGTACTCTCACAATCTTATTTACCTTCAATTTACTGCAAGAGTTGAACCATTGAATGTAATATGGCCGTGGGTGCTGCTGCGTGGTCAAACCAAGCTTCTCGGCCAACTTAGTGATAGCAAGGTTGTTGCAACTACCTCCATCGATGATGACGCGACATGATCTTTCCTTCAAAATGAACTTCGATTGGAACAAAGTGTGATGCTGATTTTGCTCCGCTCTCTCCATTTGAGCACTAAGTATACGCTGTGCTACAATGGCCCAAGAAGAATATCTCCTTCGACATCTGCCCAGAAGCACCGAAGCTACAAGCCGTACCAGAGCCATGTGTTGCGCTAGAGCTACCAGCACTATCAGAGCCATGTGTTGCACCGATGGAGTCCGCAAAATCGACTACCGTGTCCCGTCAGGCATAGGCCGAAGGTGCAGTTCGGGCCAAGTCATCTTCCGTGAAGACGACATTTGGTAGATGGTGCGGCGGCGATAAGGGCAAATCGAAAGGGAGGACCACGTCAGCCCATGACTATCCGCTTGCCCCATTGGTGCGGCAATTCAAGCTGGGATAGCCGTTCATACCGAAAGAGCATGAGGAGACCCTTAATTTAGCATGCATTAGATTTCAAGATTGGTGCATGGAACAAGCCAACAAGCCGGTCGCACAACGTGCATCGAATATCTCGGTCAGCTTCAAGGAGGAGCATTTCTTACACGAGTTTTTGGATGGCTTGTTCATGGTCGGCTTCAACGAGTTGTTCGATCTATACAACCTCAACGCCCTCAACACATTACTCATGATATGCTGGACATTGTAAGTGTATGCAATCACGGCGTACATTTGTGTCGTACCGAAAAATGTCAGATATACATGATCCTTGATTTTGTATATGTAGATACATGATCATGGAAGCAAAAGCAAGAGAACAACTGGTGGGTTTCATCGACCCACACATGGTGTCCAAGCAAACAATGGACAAAAATTTACAAGTCATCCACGAGTACGTTGAAAAAGTATTGCTGGCTCATTGGGACAAAAAAGTCATACTTTTACCCCTCAACCCGAGGTAAGTGCTTCATCCAGTTGCTATACTTGTTGATTTGTCCTATATAACTGGAGGACCGAAATGGCGATCAGAGGGGGTGAATGATCCCAAATCTAAAATTTCCCCTACTTGAAAATGATTCAACCAAGCCCACAAACAAATCAAACAAAAGGAGCAAATAGGAAGGTGTAACTGCTCTGTATGGGTGGTGCTACCGTAGGGAGACTGGTAGCACCGGACTCAAGAACAGTAGCAACAGCAGAGTCTGAAAACAGCACAACAAAAAGCAAATCTTGAGGAATCTTTTGATCGGCTGGAAAAAACTTATGAAACTTGGTAGATGTGATCTTAAGGATGTCAGGAACTTAATCCAACCTTCAATCGCAAAGATTGGCGTCAAATTTCTGACCTTTTTGCTTGGGAAGGAAAAATAGACCAAGTTCAGACAAAACACAATAACTTGATCTTGGACTTGCTAATGGGGTTTTGATGATCAAGATGATCTTGGACAACTTCCCACTTGTCACAACAAGAAAGAACTCAAGTCAAAATCTCCGCAAACACGATCTATAAGAATGAATCACTCAAGAACACAAGATCAGTTTCTTGCAATAAAAACACAATGATCATTCGAAATAAGAGGCAATAGCAAGTAGAAGGAGGGGAGGCAAATCCAAATTGCGTATAAGTAGATTTCAAGAATGTAAGTGCAGAATTTAAATGCTTGAAAGTAAGTTGCTGAATTTAATGCGTAATGTAAATTCAAGCATAAGAGAAAATGATTTTTATTCCTGGAATGGAGGTTTACAAAGCCTCACAACAAAGTGGGCAAAAAGCTCAAAGGAGCCAAAACCTCTAAAACCTTCGACAGGAGGAAGGCCACTCCTCCCCCACTATTTATACTACCTTCCAGTCACCCTCCACCCTTTGATGAGATCCTACTGCCCTAAGGACCACCAGCAAGGGTTAGAATGACTCCCACATACAACCTTATATGGGCTGATCCGAAACCCAACAAGCACATCAGGTTTTCAAGGCATGCTAACTAGACCCGCTACTCTATCACCTAGACTGCGATCCGACGGCCCTCCTTGATCCGAGCAGCTCCTAGCTAGCATCTCATCCATTCCTTGTCTTCTGGGTTCACAGCGACTCCGTCTTCGATCATCTTCTGGCGATCCTCAACCGTCTGGACCTCCGACGCACCTCATCTAGTCCTAGTCATCCTTCACCTCACCATTATCTAGCACCGTCGTCCTACAACCATCAAAAACAAGAAAACACATCACATAGCATTGCCTACTTTGCTCAAAATCAAGTCGATGAGTCGATATTGAGCATCGAGTAACCCTACTCGATACTTATCGATTCACACTCTACTCGAGTCACTCGACCACAAGTCGACAGGGCATTACTTGATCAAACTAGAACTTGGCAGTAATCGACCTAACCCGCCGCTCGACCTAGCAGCATCCCTACTCGATACTTCTCAATTCTCACTCTACTCAAGTCACTCAACTACTGGTCTTTGAGAAGCCAAAGTCCAGACCACTCGAGGTCCGACTACTGGTCTTCGACCAGGACAGACTCAAATCAAACTCAACCTTAAGCATCAAAAGCTCGAATAGAGTCAATTACTCATCACACACTTGGTTAGACCTCCACATGGTCTTTCAATCTCCCCCTTGATGAGTATATTGACAAACATCTAAAAGGCATAAAATTTTGAGTTTGAGTTTGAGAAGAGAATGAATCAATTAGGATGAAAAGCCGAACTTGATCCAGAAAGAAAGAAGATAAAGACCTGACCAAGTTGACAGAAAGAACTTTTAGAGCAAAAACCAAGAAAGAACAAGTTTCCACAAAAGCTCTAAAATCCAATAGAAGCTTACAAATGCTTATGATTCTTAAGATTAGCAATTTTTCACCAAAATTCATAAGATCCATAAAATCCAAGAAAAATGATGCCTTTTCTACAATTTCTCCCCCTTTTGGCCATATAGACATCAAGATGGCAAATTCTCCCCCTTTACACATGTATGCATGAAATGCATCCTAAAAGAGTTTTGAAGATTATCCAAGTGACCAAATTTACAAAGTATGACACTAAGCTACACAAGTTCAGAATACGCTTATCAAAGACATGTCATTTTTGCATGATTTAACAAGTGCAACACTAAGCATAGTTTCTAAACTAGAGGCAAATCCATACAATAGATCAAATGGAGAACCTATAGTTCAACCTACTCAACACTTTGGGAAATCTGGAAGTACATACAAGGTCCTTCGAGCTCATTTTTTAGTTAATGCAAATTTTGCTTTAAGACTTTAAAAGACATAGCGGGGTGCAAATATTTGACATTATTTGCATTCTTTACCCACTTATGTTTTTTGTTTGTTTGCATTTTTTTAAAAGCGATTGACTCAAGCCATATTCGACCATCTGAAGAAGAACTCTTAAGATGATGGTCTTGGTCATACACGATGCATTCCATGTTCATCCCAAGTGCAATGGGAGGCTGTCTTGCGAATGTAAGGTGTTGAGTCTAATGCGCACAAGAAAAGTCATTTTTGCTTAATTTTCATTTTTAGCACATTGAATTATGAGCAAATGAAGGACTCTAGTATGAATCAAGCAAGTTTTACCCAAGTTGCTATAGGGACTCTAGAGATATCCAAAATTTCATGAATCATGGTAAATACATCTAGAGATGAAACTTTAGCAAGTAAAAGCAACATGTTTCATCAAGTTTTCATTTAAAGCTTTCAATTTTCAAATTTTAACAAGCTTAGCAAGATATATGAACTTGGACATATCTAAGCTAGCATTTTTCTTCATGAAAGTAGCAGTGTGTATAGCAGGAATAATAGCTCATTTGCATAATAGACAAAGCTCATTAATCGAAAAATTAAGTCTATATACAATTATGAACAGATTCCCAAAGCCCCCCTCAACAAGCGAATCAATTTTAAGCACAAATCTGGTTCAAGTTGAGTTATTAGCAAAATTAAGCTCAAGAAAGGTCCAACTGAACTCAACAGAAACCAGAAACATAGAATGAGGAGAAGAAGTTGAGAAAATGCAAACTGGGTGGTTATTGAGCATAGAAAGGATAGTGGATAACACTACGGCTCAGAAACACCCAGAAGATGCAAAGGAAAAGAAATGCTGGAAGAAAATATATTACATAATATACAAACCAGCGCCCCCTCACAATAAGCCGTAAGGGCGCATGACTCCAAGCTCACTCCTCAAGGAAACAAATCTGGAGCTATCCAAAGGCTTGGTAAAGATGTCGGCAATCTGGTGGTCACTCTCCACAAAGTGAAACACTCACCTTTCTCCACATGGTCTCTAAGGAAGTAATATCTAATATCAATGTGCTTGATCCTGAAGTGCTGCACTGGGTTTTTCGCAATGCAAATAGCAGAAGTGTTGTCACAGAAAAGTTGCACACTCTCTATCTCCAACCCAAGAACAGTTGAAGTACCAACACGACCTTCAAAAGCAAATCTTGATGAATCTTTTGATCAGCTGGACAAAAACTCACAAAACTTGGTAGATGTGATCCTAAGGATGACAGGAACTTATCTCAACCTTCAATCTCAAGGATTGATGTCAAAGTTTCGACCTTTTCACCTTTGAATGAAGAACACACCAAGTTTGAGCAAATATCAAGAACTTGATCTTGAACTTACTCGTGGGGTTTTGATGATCAAGATGATCTTCAATAACCTCCCACACATCACATCAAGCAAGAACACAAGTCCAAGTCCCCACAAACACAATCTAGAAGAATGATTCAACTAAGAACACTAGACCGGTTTTTTGCAAGAAAGATGCATGGATCGCCTAGATGATTAGGATATGATCTGAAGAAGATTCATCCATCAATCAACATCCTCGACACAAGGAGCAAAAGCAATTAGAAGGAGAGGGGGCAAATCAAAAAGTATGTAGAAGGAGGGGAGGCAAATCTAAATTACATGAATGTAAAATGCAAGAATTTAAGTGCGGAATTTAAATGCTGAATTTAAATGCGTAAAGTAAATTCAAGCATAAGAGAAAATAATTTACATTTCTAGAAGAGAGGTTTACAAAGCCTTACAACAAAGTGGACAAAGCTCAAGGAGCACAAAACCTCTAAAACCTTCAAGAGGAGGAAGGCCACCCCTTCCCCTCTATTTATACTACTCTTGGGCCACTACCACCCTTGGATGAGTCTCTCAACACTAGGGCACTCCATCAAGGGCTAGAATTGACCCACTCACACAACCATGCAAGGGCTAACCCAAAACCCACCAAACAAATCGGATTTTCTTGCACGGTTTTTAAAGCACACAAACTAGTGTTGGAAATATGCCCTAGAGGCAATCATAGAGATGATTATATTTCCATAAATGTTCATAAACTATGAGGTTGTTCTTTGAATAATATCATGGATATTGATTAACAAGTACGTGACTTGTTTGTGAAACTTTGTATTCATCTTTATGATGTTCATTCTAAAAGGGGGTCCCTAGTCGATAATCATACGAGGACACATATGGGTAGACTAGCATATGTATTGGTCGATGATCAAGTTTCACGGGTCATAGATTTGGAGATATCAAACCAATAATATGGACACATGTTAGAGAACATGGTGTTGGATATCGACCCACTATGAGATACTGCGAGAACGTTGTAATATTTCATGTCATTAGTTGGTCTCATATACGATGTGTATGCTATATCATTCGACTTGAGATTATCGCATGTTCTCAAGATGCGTAATGGCTTACTTAGGGGTCGTCAAACGCTACTCCATAACTGGGTAGTTATAAAGATGGCTTTTCGGGTTTGTCATGAAACACGCTGCAAGGCGTGGTCGACAAGATATGATTTGCCCCTCCATACAACGGGAGAGATATCTCTAGGCCTCTCGCGTGGTCGTATTCCAGAAATGCATGGCCATGCTACTAGAGTAAAGAGTTACTCGAGTCATCGAGTTAAAGAGTTAACTCGATGTATTTGGGGAATCCTAGTCACGGTATCGAGAAAGAGTGGTCGAGCCATCCAAACAAGGATGACGATGACTCGCCTTGGGTTTGACCAAAACCGTGAGGCAAAAGGAAATGCATATAGGTCATTGTTGAGGTTTGTCCGATCTTTACTTGTATTCGGGAGTCGGTAAGTCCTGCTAGGGCCGCTATCGACTATTGCTCAAATGCTCGATGGGCGAGTAGGTGTACTCGATGGTCGAGTAGGAGTACTCAATGATCGATAGGGGTACTCCAGCCATGTCCGAGTGCACGTGAACCTATAGGGCCGCACACTTAAGAAGATGTAACCAATTAGGATAGGGATCCGAGTTGTAATGGGTTTAGAGTTCCTAATGGGCTTCAAGGGTTGAAACCCATTATCGGATGTCTATATAAAGGGAGGAAGTGGTGGCTTTGCGATGTGAGATATATACACGAAGAGACACAATAGGAATTTGGAATTCCTGGAACCTTAGCCACCACCCCTCCTTCATCCAAAACAGCGCAGTCGGCGCTAGCGCTCCAGCGCGTGGTGTTCCTGCTCCGTATATGTGGATACCTTGGAGGTGTTGCTGCAAAGCTTCAACGCTAGGATGATCCGCAACCTGTGACAGTCACAAGGAGTTGTTGGGGAGGCATGAGGCTAGTACTACTACATCTGCACCACCGCGCTAGATCGACTCTTCCGCTATGGGTCTACGCGACTAGTAGTAATTCTGTTATCTATAACTTGCAGTGGTTTGTTGGTTACGCGGTAGAAAATTTTGTTTTTCGCTAGAGTAGCCTACCCATTCCCCAACAACTAGACCCGCTATCCTATCAACTAGAACCACGATCCGATGGCCCTCCTTGATCCACGCAGTGTCTAGCTAGCATGTCATCCGTTCCTTGTCTTCTTGGCTTATACCGACTCCATCACCGATCATCTTCCGACGATCCACGATCGTTTGGACTTCCGAAGCTCGCCTGATGAGTTGTGAATTTGTTAGATACCGTTTTGATTAATTTTTTAACCTTGTGTTGTGAATTTGTCTTGTAGCTCTCAATTCAATTGGTTTTTGATTTCTAAAATGGATGCACTGTACATTTTATTGTGCGATTAGAGTTGATTTCTAAAAAAGGATGCACTGGATGTTCATATGAGATCCGAGCATATTTCTGAATTGTATGTCATAATAATGCTAGTGATGCTCTCTATTGTCTTTTTTCAGAGGGCATGGCTAGCATTTCGTGAGGCTAGCCAATAAATTAAAATTTAGTAAAAAATAAAAAATCAACATCACAAACGGTTCTAAAGAAGAACCGTCTGTGAAGAACCACTTATCCCAGACGGTTCTAAATTGGAACCTTCTATGACGTGGGCCTCTTCACATACGGTTCTTCTTTAGAACCGTCTAGGATGAGCCCATCATCCTAGTCAGTTCCAAAGTGGAACCGTTTGAGATGACACTACATCACAGATGGTTCCAATTGTGATGTGTTTTTTCATTTACGGTTAGAAAACCGTCTGTGATAACTCTTTTTCACCACTGACACTTCGATACAGACGGTTCTGAACCGTCTGTGATGTGGTTTGTGAATCGTTTGTAATGTGGGCATGTACAGTAGTGTATCAAACGTATGTATTTCGCTCTCCAAATTCCATTGGAATAGGAAAATTTTCCACATATTGGCCTGCTATATATGATAAACAAGTCTTCACTTTTGGGCTGATGTGATCTGTTAACGAGATTAGAGGCCTTACATGTCCATTAATTAAGGAGCTACGCACACATCCTTTCTGAAAAGAAGAAAAACCACTAAATTTAATTAATTGAAATACCTATCAAGACGTCTCCATCGTGTCCTTTACTCCTTTTATGCGTCTCTTTATTTGTTTCTTTGCATTAAGAACAAATACACCATCTATTTATATTCTAAATATAAATAAATATATTTATTTATAGGGCAGCTCCGTTCCAAAACGTGGTCCTGATGCCATACGCTTCACCAAACACTCAGCCCACGATTTGATGGTTGTCGGCGAGGTATTAAAAATTAAGCTGTCTATGGCGTATCTACTTGTGAATTATACGCTAATTATCAGCTTAAATTTGTGCATACTTTGGCGAGTTTGCTAGGAAGCTTCCAAAAATTCTCAAAAATCTATTGCAGGCATGTGTTAGGGGAGGGGTGCCATATGATTATTGAGTTCATCGTCTCAATGGCATTTTGTTAGTAAGACACAAAAAAATCAATGGAATTCGGAAAATTAAATAACCTGAAAATAATTTTTTCATGTTGGATTTTGTATTTTGTTTTTCAACTTTGAAATATGATTAAGCTCAACGGAAACTTGTAGTACTACTATCACGCGGGCATATGAATAGTTAGGATACATTTTGACTATTATGTAAATATCCATCTTCCAATTTTTAATTATTTATAAAATAATACATAATTGTTAATAGGTAGGATACATTTTGACTATATTAAAATACATCAACCTTTTTTCATTATGTAAATATCCATGTAGCATTTTTTTTTCCAAAATTTGAGCATACATCAACCTTTTTTCATTATGTAAATATCCATCTGGCAATTTTTATTTATTTGCAAAATAGAAAATAATTGTGAATAAATAGGACATATTTTTATTATATTCAAAATATCAAGTAGCAATTTTTAAATTACTTTCATAATTGATAATATCAATGTTGCAATTTTTTAATTACTTTAATTATTGAGAGTAAGCATATAAATGAAAATACAGGATATATTTGTAAATATATCGATTTACAAATGTATCTTGCAATTTTCATTATAACAAAATTCACCTAGCCATTTTCATCACTTAAAAATCCACTAAATCACTGAAATAAATAAGAATTGTAATTATCTAAATCTAAAACAATCTATAAAGTAAAATCCAACAAAAATATAATGTTATTACAATTACTAACCTTGAAAACATGTAGATATGAATTTTAGTACAATTTTCGGTAGCAAGTGGACACAATAATGGAGCAGAGACTCCTCTCTGTTACGCTCGATTGGTCGGGGGGAAGGGATAGCAGGTATATAAAGGACTTATCACTGCCGGTTCTGGGAGAACCGGCAGTGATAGGGCTCGCATTGCGCGGGAATATAAAATTAGACGATAAAATAAATATCACTGCCGGTTCTGATTTAAAATCAGTAGTGAAAATTCCAACATCACTGCCTGTTGAAATAAGAACCGACAGTGATATATCACTACCAGTTTTATACATAAACCGGCAGTGATATGAGGTTATCACTGCCGGTTGTTTCGACGAACCGGCAGTGATAAGTTCTCCCTCCGGCTCAACTTTCGAACCGGCAGTGATATGTTCTCACTGTCGGCTCTGTTCTAATCGGCAGTGATGTGCCGGCAAGGATGTGCTGTTCTGTAGTAGTGATTACTTAGCAAATACCATCTCACCTATCTCATTACCACTCCCTTGGTAATAATTATTTGTTTAAGTAGCACTCGGCCTTATGAATAAAATAAAGACAAATCCATGATGAAGGATTAAGTAAACTAAGATTTGGGAGAACTTTTAACAAACATCTGAATCACAACATCACTTTCTCCGGAGTCCGACCTCATGTGCGATGCGGACAGAGATCTAATGTGGTCCCTATTGGACTGCAACTTAAGTAGTTGTACACGTATCGTTGGATAAAAAACGATAGTCTAGATCGTCCAGGAATACTGCTAAAAAATACTACGCTAACTTTGGTATTGTAGCAAACACTGTTCCAAAATACTGTTGAGAAATCTGGACCATTCGTTCCATTGGATGATCCTGACTTACAAAATCAGCTTAAATTACATTCTCCGTAGGAAATGCACAGAAATCTTATCCGTGCGATGTACATTTTGTACTTCTAGCCTTGCCATCCCAGGCCGCAGGCACCGTCTACGACATTACCTTTTTTTCTTAGGTAAGGAAGTACAGTAATATTCTCAGGAGAAATAAAAGGAAGAAAGTACATATATATTAATTATTGGATACTCTCAGTGATGATTCTCCCCTATCAACCAATTTGGTCAGGGCTAGCTAGCTCTCATTGTGTGCATAATTAGCAATTAGATATGATGGCTGTCTAGCTACAACTCATCATGCATCCAATCGGTGTTACTGCTGCTTCCTTGTTAGGTGAAGATGGATAATGCTCCTAGTGACGTTTGGTTGATCCACTACTTATGACCCAATATCTACCTACGCCTTAATGCATGCATTTATCAGTTGTTATTGTTGAACATATTTTTGAAAAAAAAATTCCCTTTATTTCCAGACTATCTTAACTCTTTCGTGATTGCTTGATTGGAATGTTTGTAGTTGGAAGTTTTCTTTTTGCTCTTAAATGATTTTGCGTGCTATATATATTCTACATTGGGATGTGTCATGTACAGTGAGCGGAATATGTTGACTACGTACGAATAAATTCTTACTCCCTTTGTCCCTAAATTCTTACTCCCCCTGACTCCAACTATATGTTGGATACCGGCATACCGCTATCAATCTTTTTCCTTTTAAATTTGACGATAAATATATGTAGAATTATATAGATTGACCACATGAGCATTATGTCATTCAACTTTTTGTTACAAATTACTTTCATAATATGTCATTTTTATTTATATTTTTGCTAGTATATCTTGATAAAAAAATGTAGTCACAGTCTTACATGAAAAATAAAAAAAAAAGAGTACAGAATTGTTATGACCGGTTCCCAGAGCAATGCTATGCATACAACCTTTTACTATAAAATATGCAGAATGAGATCTAAATGTAGTCCTATTGGAACTGTAGCAATTGCACTCTAGATCATTTGAAAATACTGTTCAAAATATTATTGGATGATATAGACTATTTGTTATAAATTCGATCGGGTAGCGCTGAGGACTGGAGACTACATACGAACCGTTTCCAAAACATGCACAATTTGTGGTTTGACAGTCGAGATTAAAACAGGACGGGGGTTGGGGGTGCGGTTTGGTGGTTCATAACAATGCTTTCTAACGATAGTAACAACCTCAGATACCAGGGTTCCTTTGCAAAAGGGAAAAAAATAACATAGTTGAGCCATTGATCAGATTGTTGCTCTTTAAGGCAAAAAAAAAAGGAACATGGAGGCTAGCTAGACAACTCTTAGGGGTTATTTTGTTACGTGGATGTTCCTAGCCTGGCTCAAGAAAGCAACCACGTTAGGGTAAACCAGGCTCTTGGAATGCAAGCGTAGATTGTTTGGTTGCCTGATTGTAGTTAGTTTGCATCTATAGGAGAAATTATCCCTTTTCTAGCTCCCTATTTGGTTTATTACAAATTTAGTGGGCCCCACGCGCACGAACGAATTTGCAGATTTGACCCCATCCTCGACCGTGGGAGCGTCAAAAGGTGCCAAATCTGCAAATTTGTTCGCGGAGGTGAGAGGAGGGGCGGTACTAAATTTGCAAAAATGAGAGGGGCTAGAAGAATTCGAGCTTCAATGTTATTTGGTTGGATGCATGTGTGATACTGCATGCAAGGTGTGAATGTTGGTAAAATTTTTAGCAAAACTTTAATTCGGCTTAAAACACTATAGTAGTCATTACATATCTTATTAAGCTTTAATCCACTTTAATATATAATAATACCATTTAATATGTACTAATCATTCCAGAATCACACAATTAGTTAGACCAAGCTGCCGGGGGAAGCTCATTTTTTGCTTTTTAGAGGGAATTTTGTATCCTATGGTGTGACTGCTTTTTGCACATTGGCCACCAAACAAAGCCTTTCACAGCAGATTCTGTAAATGTCTTGTCATTTGCTGAGATGAAAACGAGCAAAGGACGTGTCTCATCCAAAGCCCAGGCTCGCCGAGCATGAACAGTCCCATGACATTGTACAACTAGTCAACTAGCACATGAAGTCTGAACTCTGAAGAGGCTTATTCTTTCTCATCCTGTAATTGACTTTCACTGAATCTGTTACTCTCAATCATTCTCTTTGCGTCCCCTAAAAACATAGTACTCGGAAGGGTTTCAAAACGGGTGAAAACCGCGGTTTTAAATCTTACCGTTGTGGTTCGAGATTCAAAACCGGTCGGTAAACCGGTCTAACTAAAAAAATTCAAAATTTCAAAAATTTTAAAAAAATTATGCAACCTAAACCGCTCGAAAACCGTTGAAAACAGCTCAAAAATAGTTTTTAAGCAGTTTCTCGTGAAAAACCGCGGTTTTAGATTTTTTTTATTTTTTTCCAAATTTTTTTATTTCCTAACCCTTCCGTTTCTGATGATTTTCGAGCGGTTTTTGAGCTATTTTTATCGATTTTTGAATTTCAATTTCGAGCCGTTTTACCAAAAACGGTTTTTGAAACCCTGGTACTTGGTTCTTGCTATACAATTCACTGAGCCAAACCTGGGAAATTGTTATTTTCCATCAGTTAAACTTGCTGTCGTGCTTGCTTCTATACCCAAAAAAGTAGAACAACAGCTCTAATTGTTTGGCGATGCAACTGCTAGGGATGCAATCGGTTGGGATAATTTCCGACCGACCGATAGACCAGATGTGTTCAGATTGGATTTAGATAATTATTTCAGATAATTTTCGGATTTGGTATCATTTTCAGATATTTTATTTCGAATTTGGAGTCGAATTCGGGAGAGTACTATCCGTTGGATCGGTATATTCCAAACTTATTTTTGGATATATCCGGATAAAATTAATCGGATATCCGACAATCATCCGGCTGGCCCATAGGCCCAGCCGCCCAAGCCCAATACAAGCCAAACTCTAAGTACTCTTAGTCCGTCTCTCGACTCTCCTTGTCTCCTTCGGTCCCCCTGGAGCCCTCAATGCTTGCAGATTTCAGGGTTAGTCCCACATTTAATATTGCAGATTTCAAACCATATTTTAGAGAAGAGAATGAGCTTGAGTCGGGACGACTCCAATTCAAGAGGGGGAGGATGATGAGGACATCACTTCCTTAGATACACATAACACTTCTCCAGAAGATGCTAGGCAATGACCTATGATGAGGACACGCACACAACAGTTAAATTATTAGGTGAGCTCATATTAAGGATTTCATAATTTTTCTATTCAAGATGGATTGCTACCTAAGTCATGTGATGTTATTCTACTTAGGAACCAAGAAGAGGGGAGCAACATTACTATCGTCACATGTCCAGGCCAACCCCGACCAACAACTATCCATCTCCGACCAGAAGCAACAATCAACCAACCAGTCCGTGACTAGTGCCGACTAGTCAGCCACCCACGCCAACCAGTCTGTGACCAGTACCAACCAGTCAACGATCCACGTCGACCAGTCTGCGACCAGTGTCGACCAATTTGGATAGAGTTTTGTTTTCCTACATTGGAAAGTCTGTTGGGATGGCAGCAGTTCTCTTCAACTGAATAGGATTTGTTTCCTTAGATAAAGTCTTTGAGTCCTATGTCTGAGAGTCCTGTCGGGGTAGCAACAAATCTCTTCAATTGTAAGTTTAGAGGAGTTCGTTTGTAACCACTATAAATACCGATGTACTATGTCATTGTAAGGTAGGCTTGTTCAAATTAGTTTTCCATTGTGAAACTTCATTGTGTGTTCTTGAGTCTACTAAACCAACAATTACAATTGCAAGTTTCAACTCTTTTGTGCCAATACTTGATATTTGCAATCTCATATTGTTATTTATCTTGTTATTGCTTGTTCTTCGATTGCTTGCAGAAATTGTTCTTTGTGATTAGGTCGATCATGTTTCTAGCTAGGTCGATAACAATTTTGGAGTTGGTTCAACGATTGCTTGGCGTGTCAGTTGTGTACAGTTGGTAGCCGGATCGTGAGAGTCGTCTTCACAAATCGTACAAAATCCATAGTCTGGCAACATGACACAAACATAAGCCATATTCTTGGCATCCTTGGGGGTTTGAAGCTTTGGAGGTTGCTTGCTGCTGGTGGAAGCAGTGATTTTCTTCTTCTTTAATGAAGGTTCTTGGGCATTCACTTGAGGTGAAGCATAACCTAACCTCACTCTGATGTTCACCTTTGAGGTGGCCGTTGCTACTCCCAAATTTGCCTTCAGATTCACTGAAGCAGTTCCACCATGTTGTGTGTGGACCTTGCCTCTAGCAGAAGTGCTAATTATCATCTGATTTGGCATTCCAGGCTGCAGAAAGCATTAAAGTTCACATTGCTGTTTAATTCAGAAGGAAGAATGTTGTGTGAAAATTGAAAACCCTACATTCTAGATAGTGGTGCTAGTCCTCTCTGAGTACAAGATCCCTACCCCATTGCACTTTTTCTTGTTTTGTCTTGGTGGTTTGAAGCTCTGGTTGCCCATATTAGTTGAGTGATTTTTTTAAAAAAATAACACAAAAAATTACAGAAATAATACGTTGACAAAAATTTTATAGAAATATACCTCACGTAACTGCAAGCAATAGGCCACCTTTCCAATCCTTTTCAGAACTCTGAACGGGCCATAAAACTTGGATCAAAGTTTGAGTGAGCCCCTTAAGCCTAAAGCGTTCTGGCGGTAAGGCTGGATCTTCAAATAAACCATATCACCTACTTCGAAGACTCTCTTGGATCTGAGCCTGTCCGCAAAGTATTTAGTCCTTTCTTGTGACGGTTGTAGATTCTCTTTGAGTCCTTGAATCATTTCTTCTCTCTGCTTAAAAGTAATCTTTGCCTCTTTTGACATACTGCATGGAATTGCAAATTCTCCAACTTGAGGTGGCGGGTAGCCATAAAGAGCTTGGAACGGTGTACATTTCAGATATGTGCGATAAGAGGTGTTGTACCACCATTCCGCAAATGACAACCAAGCATACCACTCTTTAGGTTTCTGGAAAGCCATACATCTCAAATACACTTCCAGACACTGGTTCACTGGCTCTGTTTGACCATCGCTTTGCGGATGACAGGCTGTACTCATCCGAAGGGAGATGTTCATCACCTTGACCATCTTGGTGAAGAACTTGCTAGTGAAGATCGGGTCATGGTCAGTGATTAAAGCAATTGGAAACCCATGTAGCTTTAGAATATTGTCCAAAAACACTTGAACTACCTGTTCCACAGTAAAAGGATGAGCCATGCCTATGAAGTGTGCATACTTGGTTAGCCGATCAACTACTACCAACACAACATCCTTGCCCTTCGATTTTGGTAAACCCTCCACAAAATCCATCGAAATATGCGTCCATGCCATCTCCAGTATTTCCAATGGGTTTAGTAATCCCGGAATGTGAACATGCTCCGATTTCTTGATCTGGCAGACTGGGCATTCTGCTATTGATTGTTCAACATCATTCCTCATTTGAGGCATGGAAGTCCATCACAATCTTTTGCCTTAATTCTCCTTTCTCCCCAACATATATCCTTCCTCTATATCTCAGTATTCCGGCTCTTACAGAATAGTCTGCAGTAGGGTCTCTAGTCATTTGCAACTCCCTTAGTATCTTCTTGCTATATTCATTGTCAATATAACTGTTTTTGACATCCATTATCCATTCAGGGAAGACTGTAGCTATAGCCTGACAAGATTCTTCTGGTACATTTGGAAAGCTATCCCTCCTAGACAAAGTATCAGCTGCTACATTCTCTTTCCCTTTTTTATACTCGACCTGATAATCAAACTCGAGAGGGTTTAGCAATAGCTTATGCTGGATTCTTTCGGTTAGCCTTTGAGTTGTAATGTACTGTAGACTTCTTTGATCAGTCTTGATGATCAGCTTGCCTCCCAAAAAATAATGCCTCCATCTCTTAAGAGCTTCTAAAATGTCCAATGCTTCCTTATCATATACTGATTGTGCAACTGATTTAGGTCCTAAGACTTTGCTGAAATATGCAATTGGTTGACTGGACTGCATCAATACCCCCCTAATGCCTGTGCCACACGCATCGGTTTCTATTACAAATGGTTGGCTGAAGTCTGGGAGACCAAGCACAGGACAGTTGGTCATTACCCTCATAAGTTCTTAAAAAGATCTTGTCTGTGCCTCTCCCCAATCCCACAAGTCTTTCTTCAACATGTCAAACAAGGGTCTACATATTAGACCATAGCCCTGCACAAATCATCTATAATAGCCTGTAAGCCCTAGAAAGCCTCTCAGCTGAGTGATGCTTCTAGGTTTAGGCCAGTTAAGCACATCCATGATTTTCTTGCGATTAGTAGCAACTCCTTGCCCATTGATGATATGTCCAAGATATTCAACTTAGGGAGTGGAGAATATGCACTAGCTGAGCTTCACCTTGAGGTTGTTCTCACATAATATCTGTCGGACCCTCTATGTATTCTGCACTAGTCCAGGATCACGCTAGTGCACACAGGCTCAAAAATTATGAATATCACAATCATACTTAATGGTAACAATTATGAATATCACAATCATACTTAACGGTAACACTCTCCTCTGGCTCCCACTCTCGCTCCTCTGGATCCTCCTCGGACTCTCCAACTAGCTCCTGAACTCCTCGAGTCACGCACTCCAACTCGTCCTCGACCGCCTCTAGGGCCTCTCCCAGCTCAGTGATCATCCCGATGGCTGAAGCACGGGTCACCTCAAGCTCCTGCTCTGCTACTCTGAGTGCCTCGTACACAGTCTCCAGCTCCTGAGTAGTATCTCTCATATGATCCTCCTGGGCAAGGGTGAACTCCGCAAGGTGTACCGCAGTGGCACACTCGTCCTCCACGATCCGTCGGCGTCGGCATGCTTGAACGTCTGGGTGAAGTCGGAACACTGAGTCGTGAAGCTCGTCGGCGTAGTCGCGGCAGACACGGCGAAGAGCAAGTCGAGCAACCTCCTGAATTGCAACCTCGTACGAGAATCTTCTGGCGGAGATGTTGATTGGTCTGCTAGCTTCCTCGTTCTCCCCAGCGTAGATAATCAGCTTGCAAATAAATCCTCGGTGTACACCATTAACTGACCAGCTGCCTCCTCAGTAAAGCAGACGATAGAAGCCTCCCAGCATATGAAGAACTCTCCACAGCTCCATGGCGTAGCCACCAGCTGACTCCACAAAGGTCGAACGATCGGCATCTGCTGCACAAGAACTTTGAATAAGTTCTCCTCCCGAAACGGCAAGTAAAACGGGTAAATTCAGCAAAGGTGAGAAGTAGAGAATGAGATGAGTCGAGAGTGTTTTATCAGTCAAGTTCAGGTTTTTCTTTTAGAAAATAATTTTGGACACACACAGGACACCTCCACACTATCTAGGGCCAAGACCTACAGTCAGTATGCTCTGATACCACCTCTCAGAAGGACCGAATCCACCGATTCGAACCCCGTGTTTACCGCACTAGTCCCAGGATCAACGCTAGTGCACACAGCTTAACATTGGTACATATCACATCATACACAACGATAATAGAATAATAGTTCATTCATTGATATATCTAAAGGTACGATCTTATGACCAACTTACATTATTAAGACACGCAGGGCATGACTGAAAATATAAACTAGTAATTAAGCTGCGGAAAGTAGAAAACGTAGATAGCTCATCAGTTCACCACAGGCAACCGACAAGGCTCGGACCCTAATGACTCGTGTCTTCCTGAACTTCATCTTCCAACACAGGTGCAGATTCTTCAACTGTTGATTATTGTTGTTTGGCAAGGGTGAGTACTTAAGCACTCAACAAGTTGTGCACAGAATGCAATTCTATGTATCTATATGCAAGGCTTATTCCAATGGATAGGCTATCATGGCTATTTTGCAATAAGCAGCATTTATGAACAAATACAGTAAATAGATTGTAAAGACTGTAAAACAAATATCTCAGTATTTCTCAAGTAAACCAAGTTTCCAATCCTAAGTCAAATTCCATCTTCCATATGGCATTCCGCCATCCCAACCAAGTTGTTCAATTAATTAAACTAACCCTTAACTGTAATTCCCGAGCATTGCTCAATACCGCGAGCACGGCTATCCGAATAGTTTTACACTCTGCAGAGGTTATGCACTTTACCCACGTGATACAACCAAACACCACTAAGGCGAGTGATTATAACAAAGCCTTTACAATGCTACGGCTTAACCCGATACTACCCGCTAAGGTTTCAACACTGGTGGACTGGTTACCACATCCGTGGCCCCCTCATGCGCCATGTGAATTACTCCATAACTCGGGAACTCACACCGACCACGATAGTACCAAAATTAAGATATTGCAAATTACTCAGCTAGGCTGGCCCATACCAGACATGTGGTTGCATGATTAACTCAGGTCAAAGGCTTGCAAGGTTAAGTCCTTAGTGTGATCAAGGCAAGACATCCACATACCCTCTGCCCATCGGGCCCACCTTGGCATCCTCGCCCCTTGTCACTTGCCCCAATCTAAGTTATTATCACCCAGTTGATTACCAAGCACCACGTGCCATCAACAATTCAACATCGTTGCGTGACATGACTCGTCACAACAACTCAATCTCATCGTGTGATCTCACACGACACACAAGTTCATAACATTGTTCCATATTCCATTAATCAAGATTAATTATCAATGATTCTGATACATGTGATGACGTGGCATGACTAAGCAACTAATACGGACTAATCCTCCAATGTTGATTATAATTACTAATCAACTATATTGAACCAATCTAGGGTGACAATGGATCATGGCATACAAATGACAAGGTAGGGTGTAGATCAAATTGGTATAATAGCTAAGCCCAATCTAATTTGAAACCATTGTATATTTGGAATACATGCAATAGGGTAAAACAAACATAGCAATTTTATAAACACGGGTTCAACATGATCAAAGCACAACTTGCCTTGGAATAGGTCCTGATCTGGTTCTGGAACTTGCTCTTGAGTTGCTGGATCTTCCTCCGAAGCGTCGCACAATTCAACGTCTACGCGTACCAAGAAGAAAAGCAAATAAATGCCATAACAGAGAGCAATTGAACTCCAAAAATCAAATAAAATTTACCATTAAATAGATCTCAATTTTACAAATTTTTAGAAATTGGAATCACTCAAAGCCGAGTTAAGATGCAAAAGATATAGCCTTTTGAAGTTTGAAATAAATACTGAAATCAGAAAATAGAATTTCGAAATTAACAGATTTATTTTTATACTGAAAAACAGATTATTGCGTCATCATGACGTCATGCTGGCGTCAGCCCTGGCCCGAACCAATCGGAGACCGACACGTGGCCCGGCGCATAGACTGAGTCCACGAGACCTCCTCTGGTCTACCGCAGACCCGGTCCACGACGCTTCGGCGCTTGCGCCCGACACGCGTCCCGATCCGATTGGTCGCAGTACCGCCCCGCCGATGCATGACACGCGGCGCACATCCACGTCTTGATCAGATCCAACGGTGATAGCTACTCGCAACGCGGCTCGATCTCCCCCGTTCACTCAGATCTGACGGTCACAAACTTACCCGAGATTAATGGCGAAGCGACGGCGAAGAAGTCCACCGGAGACGAAGAAGAAGCTTCGGCGACGGCGTTCCGGCGTGTTCCCGACGTGAAGAAGTGGATTGGTCGACGCGGCACACCCCGACGAAGTTCGGATCCGGGACCAAACGCGAAAAGCCGATGAACCGGCGATGATCTTGAGCAAAACCGCGACGGCTCCGGCGTTTACTTGGCGAGGTCGGCGGCTTCTCTGAGCTTCGCGGCGGCGGCCAATAAAAGATGCGTCGACCACGGAGAACCTCGGGGCCTACCCCGCCCTTAAATAGCCTCGGCGTCCGAGCTCTACACGGCGAAGAAGTTCGACGTCGTTACGGCGGCGGAATCCGAGTCCCGAACGGAGACGACGACCAACCGCACGACGCGTGTCACGATCCGACGGCCAAAACGTGAACGCACACGCGGCCTCCGCTGGACCGTTGGATCGCACACAAACGGCCACGGATCTAGGGTTTTGCCCGGCTGCGTCTCACGGGCTGGACTGGGCCTCACCGACGCGGCTTTCAGCGCACAGTGTTGGGCTCGGCCCAACACTGTTCACAAGACTTTTAACAGATTTCTTATTTAAAATAATTGAAGAAATTCATTTTATTTGTTTCAGGCAATAAAACTATTAGGAAAAATCCAAGAAAAATCTCAAAAATACTTTGAGACATTCTGGACTCAAATAAATATTTTTGGCAAATATTTATTTTAACTTTGCATAGATTTAAATAGATTTGAATAAAAGGCAATAAACTTGATTTCAAATTAATTCAAATAATTCCAGAAAAATCCAAATAAATTCCAGAAAATCACAAATGCACATTTAAGCAATAAAACTTAATTAAGCCAAATTTTGGGATGTTACAAACCTCCTTAATGAATCTCGACAGAGATTCGGGCTAGCTAGAGAATAGGTTGAAATTCGACTTCAAATCTTCTTCTCGCTCCCAAGTGGCTTCACTTTCGGAATGATTGCTCCACTGAACTCTGCAAAAGCGAATAGACTTGTTTCTGGTCTTGCGCTCCATGACATCCAAAATTCTGACCGGTTGCTCTTTGTAAGTCAAATCTTCTTGCAGCTCTATTGTATCCAACGGGGTTTGCTCTGTTGGCACTCTGAGACACTTCTTAAGCTGCGATACATGGAATACATCATGCACTCCTGCCAAGGACTGAGGCAACTCTAACTGATACGCTACCTCTCCTCGACGGCTCATAATCTTGAACGGATCAACATATCTTGGCGCAAGCTTCCCTTTAACGTGAAATCTTTTAAAGCCCTTAAGAGGGGTAACCCTGAGATACACATGATCTTCTGGTTCAAAACTCAAATCTCGACGACGGTTATCTGCGTAACTCTTCTATCTTGACTGTGCTATCTTCAACCTCTCTCTGATCATTGCAACTTGACTTTCTGCCTCTTCGAGAATATCTGGCCCAAAAACCAAACGTTCTCCTGTTTCGTTCCAATTTAATGGAGTACGACAAGCACGTCCATACAACGCCTCAAACGGTGACATCTGCAAGCTAGCTTGGTAGCTATTATTGTAACTGAATTCTGCATATGGCAAACTTTTATCCCAAGACGTAGCATAAGCTAAAGCACAGGCTCTCAACATATCCTCTAAAATCTGATTTACTCTTTCAGTCTGACCATCTGTCTGCGGGTGATATGCTGTACTGAAATTCAGACGAGTCCCCATTGCTTCATGCAACTTATTCCAAAGTCTCGAGGTGAATTGGGTTCCTCTGTCTGACACAATCTTTTTGGGCACTCCATGCAAGCATACAATCCTTGACATGTACAACTCCGCTAAACGATCTCCCGAATAAGTGGTCTTTACTGGGATAAAATGGGCGACCTTGGTTAGACGATCCACAATAACCCAAATGGAATCGTAACCTCTCTGAGTTTTAGGTAAACCGGTGATAAAGTCCATTCCGATTTCCTCCCACTTCCATTCCGGAATTTTTAACGGCTGCAATAAACCAGCGGGTCTTTGATGCATAGCTTTCACCCTCTGACATACGTCGCATAAAGCAACATGCTCAGCTACTTCACGCTTCATGTTAGGCCACCAAAATCTCTCTTTCAAATCCTGGTACATCTTGGCACTTCCTGGATGAATCGAGTACTTCGAATCGTGAGCTTCCTCAAGAATCATTGCTTTAGTTCATTTTTATCCGGACACAAATTCGGCCTTTGAAAAACATGGTTCCTTGCTCATCCAGAGTGAAATCTACGGCTAGGCCTTCTTCCTTTTAGCCTTGATCTTAGAAATTTTATCGTCATCTTTACGCCTTCACTAACTGATCCTCCGTGTTGGCCTCACTTCGATCTGATTACCATTCCTTGGAATGACTTCCAACCTTAGTTTCAAATTCCTTGCATAGTTCGGTTGATCTTCCATTGTTAGCGTATTTGCGCTATGGCTCTTCGACTCGAGTATCTACTACCACATTGGCTTTCCGGGATGATAATGAATTCCACATTATAATCCTTAATTAGCTCTAGCCATCTTCATTGTCTCATATTCAGATCCGCTTGAGTGAATATGTATTTGTGCTCTTATGGTGCGTATATATCTCACATCTATTTCCTATGAGATAATGACGCCATATCTTTAAAGCATGCACTACGGCTGCTAACTCCAAATCATGCGTTGGGTAGTTCACTTCATGCGGTCTTAACTGTCTCGACGCATAAGCAACAACTTTGCCTTCTTGCATTAACACGCATCCCAAGCCTTGCTTTGAAGCATCGCAATAAATATCAAATCCATTACGCACATCCGCAACACTAATACGGGCCGCGTTAAACGCTTCTTTAATTCCATAAAGCTTTTCTCGCACCGTGGCGTCCATGCAAACTTCTTTTCCTTCTTCAACAACTGCGTCAGAGGTTTAGCAATTGTCGAGAATCCTTCTATGAACCGACGGTAGTATCCCGCCATTCTCAGAAAACTACGAATGGGTAATGGACTTGGTTGCTCCCAATGCAACATCTGCGTCCACTTTGCTTGGGTCGATCGCCACTCCTTTAGTAGTCATTACATGACCAAGAAATTCGACTTTTTCCTTCCAAAATTCACACTTGCTAAACTTAGCATACGGTGATGCTCTCGTAGCCTCTCTAGAACCATCCTCAGATGTTCTGCATGCTCTTCCTCTATCTTCGAGTAAACCAAGATATCGTCTATAAAGACTACAACGAACTTATTCAAATATTCCATGGAAACCTTATTCATCATGTTCATGAAATATGCAGGGGCATTCGTCAATCCAAATGACATGACTGTGAACTCATAATGTCCATATCGCGTAGAAAACGCAGTCTTAGGCACATCCTCCGCTCGGATCTTCAAGCGATGGTATCCCGAACGAAGATCTATCTTGAGAAAACTCAGCTCCTCTTAACTGATCAAATAAGTCATCGATCCTGGGCAACGGATACTTATTCTTGATCGTTACTTCATTCAGTGCACGATAATCGATGCATATTCTAAGACTTCCGTCCTTTTTACGAACAAACAAAACCGGGGCTCCCCACGGCGATGAACTAGATCTAATGAAACCTTTCTCTTGCAGTTCCTCAATCTGCTTTTTCATTTCCACTAACTCGTCGGTAGGCATCCGATATGGTCTCTTGGATATCGGTGCTGTCCCTGGTGCTAATTCAATGACAAACTCGATATCCCGGTCCGGCGGCAATCCTGGTAGATCTTCTGGAAACACATCCGGGTATTCTCTGACTACCGGCACATCTTCCATGCTGATGGCTTTCACGCTGTTGACCACTAACTGCCCATCTCGAACTGCGGTCGCTTGAAATTCTACTTTCTTGCCACTAGGGCCTTCCAAAGTTACAATCCTTCGGCCACAATCCAAAACAGCCTTATGCTTAGATAGCCAATCCATTCCAAGGATGACGTCTAGGGATTACGCATCTATCAAGATAAGATTTGCTAGAAATTCTATCCCATCCATAAGCAACTTAGCTCCTAAATACCCAAGGCTAGATCTAAGCTCAGATCCTGGGGCTTGGACTAAGAGCACACACTTAAGATTCACCACTTTAAATCCATTCTTGGTTGCAAAACCTTGAGAAACGAACGAATCGAAGCCCAATCGAACAAAGCAGAAAGGCAGTCGAGTTGACCGAAACTTACCGAAGACGACGCCCGTAGCTTCCCGAGCTCCATCTCGCGGTGATGTGGTTGATCCTTCCGCGCCGTTGATTGCGGGTTGCTCCAGATTGACCTGGCGCACGATTTCCTCCTGAGGTTGGTGCCTTGACAGGTGTTGTTCCCAAGTTGAAACGAACTGGCGTGATGCCTCCCTTCTGTGGACACCTATTAGAAAAGTGCCCTGGCTCATTGCATGTGTAGCATCTCTTCACTGCAGACTGCTGACTCCCTCCTGGTGCATTGTTGCCCTGTGCTGGTGTCTGGAAGTTCTGATTGGCAGGGCGAGGTGCAGGGGTTGATGTCTTGTTCACGGCTGGTGGTTGGAATCTAGCAAATTGCTGTGGTGACATCCTCAAACGTAGATGGTTTGGACGTCCACCCTGATTAGTCATTAAGCGCTTACGGTTCTCACCCAGCTCTTTGCGCTTATCTTCTAGGATCAAAGCCTTATTGACTAGTTCCTGAAAGTCTGGAAAATTGTGGGTGATCAGTCCCACCTGCAGTCCTGAATTCAGTCCCTTCATGAAACGAGACTGCCTAGCTTTATCTGTCGCTACGTCTTCAGGGGCATAGCGAGCTAACTGAGTTAACTTGTTCAGGTACTCGGCCACTGGTTGGCCTCCTTGTTTCAAAGCCCTGAACTCTTTCTTCTTAAGGTCCATCATTCCCTCCGGGACATGATACTGGCGAAAAGCATTAGTAAACTCCTCCCAGGTGATCTCTTGTGGGGCTCCATGAGCGGCACAGTAATTCTCCCACCATTCTGCGGCGGTTCCTTCAAGTTGATGAGAGGCGTAGAGCACCTTCTCATTGCCCTCACATTGAGTGATGTGCAGCTTCTTCTCAATAGTCCTAAGCCAATCATCGGCTTCCAAAGGGTTCACATTCCCTGAAAAAGTTGGTGGCCTAGTCCGCATAAAATCTGATAGCTTGGAGTGAGATCGAGGTCCACCATGGTTGTTCTGTGCTATAGGGTTGTTGTTGTTGGCTGCTGCGTTGGTCATCTGCTGCATTTGCTGCATCATAGTCTGCATCAGTTGAGTCTGCGCGGCAAGAAACGCTCCTAGATTCTGCATGTCGACTGGTGGTGGTTGAGGGCTGCCTCCGTCGCTGGGGTTGTCATTCTGGCGCAGTCCACTTCCTGAAGCACCGTTGTTCCCTCGAGTATTCACCATCTGATGATTGCCTCTTGGGTTAGGAAAGGTAGATGTAGCATAGATAAGAAGTAAGACTTTCTAAAGCGGGGAGATAGGCTATACCCAACTGAAATAATTCTTTGTTATTCTTGGTATGGCCGCTTATTTAAGCCTACAAGCTTTGCAACACATACTGCACACTCAGCATTACAAAGAAGCAAACTAAACACGAAACCTTAACGTCAACTAAAAAGGTAAAGACTAACTTAAAGATGCGACTCACACTCGAGTCTCAACACAGCTCCAAGGCTGACACTCACTCATCCAACCACCCTGGCTGAGGCTGACCCGGCGCATACACCGGTGGGTGAGCTGGCATGGGAGCGAACCTATCCTGATGACCTACTACAGGGTCCTCTGCATCAACAGGGTCTACACTCTCCTCTGGCTCCCACTCTCGCTCCTCTGGATCCTCCTCGGACTCTCCAACTGGCTCCTGAACTCCTCGAGTCACGCGCTCCAACTCGCCCTCGACCGCTCTAGGGCCTCTCGGCTCGCTGATCATCCCGATGGTCAAGCACGGTCACCTCAAGCTCTGCTCGCTACTCGAGTGCCTCGCATACGATCTCCAGCTCCTGAGTACTATCTCTCATATGATCCTCCTAGGCAAGGGTGAACTCCGCAAGGTGTACCGCAGTGGCACACTCGTCCTCCACGATCCGTCGGCGTCGGCATGCTTGAACGTGCGGGTGAAGTCGAACACGAGTCGTGAAGCTCGTCGGCGTAGTCGCGCGAACACGGCGAAGAGCAAGTCGAGCAACCTCACGAATTGCAACCTCGTGCGAGAATCTTACGGCGGAGATGTTGAATGGTGCGCTAGCTTCCTCGTTCTCCCGAGCGTAGATAATCGACTTGCAAATAAATCCTCGGTGTACACCATTAATCGACCACCGCCTCCTCGGTAAAGCGGACGATAGAAGCCTCCCAAAGATCTCAAGAACTCTCCACGGCTCCATGGCGTAACCACCGGTGACTCCTCAAAGGTCTGAACGATCGGCATCTGCTCCACAAGAACTTTGAATAAGTTCTCCTCCCGAAACGGCAAGTAAAACAGGTAAATTCAGCAAAGGCGAGAAGTAGAGAATGAGATGAGTCGAGAGTGTTTTATCAGTCAAGTTCAGATTTTTCTTTTTAGAAAATAATTTTGGACACACATAGGACACCTGCACACTATCTAGGGCCAAGACCTACAGTCAGTATGCTCTGATACCACCTCTGTGAGGACCCGAATCCACTGATTCGAACCCACTGTGTTTACCGCACTAGTCCCAGGATCAACGCTAGTGCACACAGCTTAACATTGGTACATATCACATCATACACAACGATAATAGAATAATAGTTCATTCATTGATATATCTAAAGGTACGATCTTATGACCAACTTACATTATTAAGACACGCAGGGCATGACTGAAAATATAAACTAGTAATTAAGCAGCGGAAAGTAGAAAACGTAGATAGCTCATCAGTTCACCACAGGCAACCGACAAGGCTCGGACCCTAATGACTCGTGTCTTCCCGAACTTCATCTTCCAACACAAAGTGATTCTTCAACTGTTGATTATTGTTGTTTGGAAAGGGTGAGTACTTAAGCACTCAACAAGTTGTGCATGAATGCAATTCTATGTATCTATATGCAAGGCTTATTCCAATGGATAGGCTATCTTGGCTATTTTGCAATAAGCGCAAGCATTTATGTACGAATACAATAAATAGATTGTAAAGATCAGAAACAAATATCAATAGTAAATAAATTCAAGATTTCTCAAGTAAACCAAGTTTCCAATCCTAAGTCAAATTCCATCTTCCATATGGCATTCCGCCATCCCAACCAAGTTGTTCAATTAATTAAACTAACCCTTAATCAGTAATTCCGAGCATTGCTCAATACCATGAGCACGGCTATCCGAATAGTTTTACACTCTGCAGAGGTTATGCACTTTACCCACGTGATACAACCAAACACCACCAAGGCGAGTGATTATAACAAAGCCTTTACAATGCGCTGGCTTAACCCGATACTACCCGCTAAGGTTTCAACACCGTGGGATGGTTACCACATCCGTGGCCCCTCTTGCGCCATGTGAATTACTCCATAACTCGGGAACTCACACCGACCACAATAGTACCAAAATTAAGATATTGCAAATTACTCGGCTAGGCCGCCCATACTGACATGTGGTTGCATGATTAACTCAGTCAAAGGCTTGCAAGGTTAAGTCCTTAGTGTGATCAAGGCAAGACATCCACATACCCTCTCGCCCATCGGGCCCACCTTGGCATCCTCGCCTTGTCACTTGCCCCAATCTAAGTTATTATCACCTAGTTGATTACCAAGCACCACGTGCCATCAACAATTCAACATCGTTGCGTGACATGACTCGTCACAACAACTCAATCTCATCGTGTGATCCCACATGACACACAAGTTCATAACATTGTTCCATATTCCATTAATCAAGATTAATTATCAATGATTCTGATACATGTGATGACGTGGCATGACTAAGCAACTAATACGGACTAATCCTCCAATGTTGATTATAATTACTAATCAACTATATTGAACCAATCTAGGGTGACAATGGATCATGGCATACAAATGACAAGGTAGGGTGTAGATCAAATTGGTATAATAGCTAAGCCCAATCTAATTTGAAACCATTGTATATTTGGAATACATGCAATAGGGTAAAACAAACATAGAAATTTTATAAACATGGGTTCAACATGATCAAAGCACAACTTGCCTTGGAATAGGTCCTGATCTGATTCTGGAACTTGCTCTTGAGTTGCTGGATCTTCCTCCAAGCGCCGCACAATTCAACGCTCACGCTGCATCAAGAAGAAAAGCAAATAAATACCAAAACAGAGTGCAATTTAACTCCAAAAATCAAATAAAATTCACCATTAAATAGATCTCAATTTTACAAATTTTTAAAAATTGGAATCACTCAAATCCAAGTTAAGATGCAAAAGATATAGCCTTTTGAAGTTTGAAATAAATACTGAAATCAGAAAATAGAATTTCGAAATTAACAGATTTTTTTTATACTGAAAAACAGATTATTGCGTCATCATGACGTCATGCTGGCGTCAGCCCTGGCCCGACCAATCGGAGACCGACGCGTGGCCCGGCGCATAGACTGAGTCCACGAGACCTCCTCTGGTCTACCGCAGACCCGGTCCACGACGCTTCGGCGCTTGCGCCCGACACGCGTCCCGATCCGATTGGTCGCAGTACCGCCCCGCCGATGCATGACACGCGGCGCACATCCACGTCTTGATCAGATCCAACGGTGACAGCTAGTCGCAACGCGGCTCGATCTCCCCCGTTCACTCAGATCTGACGGTCACAAACTTACCCGAGATTAATGGCGAAGCGACGGCGAAGAAGTCCACCGGAGACGAAGAAGAAGCTTCGGCGACGGCGTTCCGGCGCGTTCCCGACGTGAAGAAGTGGATTGGTCGACGCGGCACACCCCGACGAGTTCAGATCTGGGACCAAAACGTCGAAAAGCCGATGAACCGGCGATGATCTTGAGCAAAAACCGCGGCGGCTCCGGCGTTCTTCTTCGACGAGGTCGAGCGGCTTCTACAGAGCTTCTCGGGCGACGGCGCGTCAGTGAAAAGATGCGTCAGCTCACGGAGAACCTCGGGGCCTACCCCGCCCTTAAATAGCCTCGGCGTCCGAGCTCTACACGACGAAGAAGTTCGACGTCGTTACGGCGGCGGAATCCGAGTCCCGAATGGAGACGACGACCGACCGCGCGACGCGTGTCACAATCCGACGGCCAAAACGTGAACGCACACGCGGCCTCCACTGGACCGTTGGATCGCACACAAACAGCCACGGATCTAGGGTTTTGCCCTTTGCGCCTCACGGGCCGGATCGGGCCGCACCGACTTTAATAAGACAAGATGTTGGGCTCGGCCCAACACTGCTCACAAGACTTTTAAGATTTCTTATTTAAAATAATTGAAGAAATTCATTTTATTTGTTTCAGGCAATAAAACTATTAGGAAAAATCCAAGAAAAATCTCAAAAATACTTTGAGACATTCTGGACTCAAATAAAATATTTTTGGCAAATATTTATTTTAACTTTGCATAGATTTAAATAGATTTGAATAAAAGGCAATAAACTTGATTTCAAATTAATTCAAATAATTCCAGAAAAATCCAAATAAATTCCAGAAAATCACAAATGCACATTTAAGCAATAAAAACTTAATTAAGCCAAATTTTGGGATGTTACAGTTATTTCCCTTTCCCTACTGGTGGCACTGCAAATATAGATTTGGTTAGTCCCAGAATCATTATTACATAGTTTACATAGGATTATTGTGTACAGACTTAAAATCGTGATTCAGCTTTGCCCTGTCCTTGCCAGAAGGCCCTCCATAAGCTTTGTACACTTTGAACGCGCTACGTGATTGCAAGAGGTTAGCCTCAGCTATTCCAGGAGAAACATACACGTTTGAACAACCTACATGACCATGTTATCTTTGGAGGAAACGTGATTAATTACCTGGTGATTAATTTTGCGATAGGTTGTAAGTCGTGGCTGCCACTCTGTAAGGAATCAAGGTAAATAACCCGATTCGTCGATGGATGAATTACAATGAGAACCCAGTGAAACCTACACGTATGTCGGCATGGTCAATTAACGTAGCGAGTTGCGAGCATAGTGCAAATCAAACTAGCACTTACCCTGGGTTGTGTGGTAAAAGTATGAACTCTTTATCTTTTTGAGCCGCCAAGGCCTCTCCGACGTATTTATCGATAAATCCGTAATCTCTGTCCATTGTTTGCTTGGAGACTATGTGTGGGTCCAGGAAACCTACCGGTTGTTCGTTCTGTCTCGCTTCCCAGATCATGTATCTAAATATACGAAAGCATTGAGTCATACATATATATATGACTTTTATCGATATTACACGAATGTAGAATGTGAATGCACACACTTACAATGTCCAGCATCTCAAGAGCGCGGCGTCGAGGGCGTCGAGGTTGAAGACGTCAAAAAGGTCATTGAAGTCGGCTGTGAAGAATCCCCCCGATGACTCATTGAATAGATGCTCATACTTGAAACTGACTGATATACTCGTTATGCGGTCTTGCACTGGCTTTTTAGCCTGTTGCATGCACCAATTCTGCAATTTGACGCAAGCAATAGAAAGGTTCTTCATGCGCTCTCCTGTTACAAAAGGCTCTCCTAGCTGGTATACTCGGGCCAGCAGGGCAATTAGATAGTCCAATTTCTTCGTGATTTGCTTCGCTTTGCCCTTGACTTTTTTTCTGCCATAAGAAGTCTGCACAGGAGACGAGTGGGCACCATCCCACTGAATGTCCTTTGATGCAGGGGGCACGGGAGTCGATTTGGTGCTCTGCTGGGGGGCATCATATGGTTCAGGCAGTTGGGGAAGCTCTAGTGATGGAGGACGGGCGCCGAGGAGATGTATTCTTTGGGCCTTTGGATAAAAGTGTGAATGGCGTCCCCCAGTGTCAAAATCTCATCGTTTGGGGGCATCGGTAGTGGGACGGACTTGAAATTATCGTTTACACCGTCCACACTAACCTTCGTGAATCCCTGTGCCACAAGGGTGCCGTGCACCAGCGTCCCTTCAATAAACGGAAACGTGACCCCCGAAGCAGCCGGGATAAGAGTGGCACCATGGACAAGTCTCACTTGGAGAGTGCACCGCGTGGCCACCTACATAACGGTACACAATTAGCTACTGCGTTCAACAGCTATTTGTATGGAGCATTCAAGACATATATGTAAGTACCTTGATGTCACAGACAGGAGATTCCCCATGTTCAGCTGTGGGAGTGGCAGACGCACAGCTGCACTTTTTGGTAGTGGGGCTGATTTGCCCACATACATCTGGGACTTGCGCAGGCTGATTATTGAGCCTTTCCTCGAGGCTTTTTATCTTATTGTTGAATTCTTCTCTTAGTCTTTCCTCAATCCTTTGTACCAGCCATTCCTCTCGCTCTGCTTTGGTTCTCTTCCTACTCCGGTATTTGTCTGAGTCGCTTGGAAATCCGGACTTCCAGGGAACAAAAACCCCAACGCCCCGTGTGCGACCAGGGTGTTCCTTGTTTCCCAAGGCTGTGGAGAGTACATCTTTCTCCCTGTATGGCAAAAAAGTGCCCTCGGAAGATTGTGTACTCAACGCTACCTGCAAGATCTCGAAAAGTTAATTCACTTACAAAATTAAGAACTAATTACGTACAAAATTGAAGTCCAATATCTTACGATCGTTATGCACTTCCTCGTCTGCGAGGTTTGTAGAGGAGATGGTGCCGGAAGACGTGGCACTTGACCTTGCTCTCAGCCAGTCTCTGGCGCGTCGGTCAACGATACATGCAAATGGCACACATGCCTCCTTGTCCTTCCTCTCCCATTGGTCCCTCTTCCCCGCGTACCCAGCGGTGCCAAGTCTGTGGGGGTGGGTGCTCCTTACTGCGCAGGCCTTGTGGGCTTCACTTTGATGCACGACCATCCGTCGTCTTCGCCTCAACAAAATTTTGCCATACATCCTCGAGAATGAACCCGCACTTAGAGAAGGGAGTCCTGTCCTTATTGACATATTCCTTGACAAGGGTGCTCTTGAAATTCTTCCACGCCTTTCCCGCCACTAGCAATGCATACCGTCACACTAAGATCACAAAGTCTTCTGGGATATCGAACGAAGACATAATTTCTGTCACCAAGTCGTTGCGGCTCTCATCAGTCAGCGACTTCCAGGATGTACATGTGATGGGGATCCGTTCCCGTGCGACTATCCCGCACAATGTCCTAAATGCATTCACCGTCTTTCTTGGTTCGGTGGGGGCCCCATCCTTTCGATCAACCGTTGTGATGGTATATCATTCCGTGGGCCTTTTATTTGCTCCTCTTGGACCTCGAGGAGGTTTTCTTTTCGGTGACTCATCACATTCTTCAGACGGCGAATGAGGGACACCATCTTGCAATCTAGGCTGGTTGTCGTGGCACAACAGGAAAGAAAAGTAAACAAACATGGAAGGCTACCAATTGATGGCTGCTTTTATTTAATGGGTACAAAGGTAGTTCAGAGAAGGTAAGTTGAGAGAAGCAATTCATGATATTTTAGTTATAAGTTCTCAGAAGTAATTTCTAACTTGGTCTCTGACACTAGTCTGGATCACACCATGCACAGTTGGCTTGAGTAATCTTGTTGTAGTTGCTAAATCGAATAGGCCCAAAAATGAAGGCAGAAATCTTGTTGTAGTTACTAAATCGAAGTGAATTTCTCTCATAAATAAACACAGCCACTTAATGGATAGTCATACACCTCACCAGGGATGGATTGAGGAATAGCAAAGAATTAAAAAATGTGCCCTCATCTCAAACAAATATCTAGTTCTAATGTTCTTTGTTACTACTGCATATATCTCATCGCTTTGTTTCTACTGTACTTCATAATGTAGGTATGTAACAACAAGATTACAACGTCAACGAAAATCGCTATGGTTTTTGCTTCTCCACCAGCCAAACGAAAATGGGTGAGAGGGGAGCGATTATCGGCACATACCGAGCGAATTTCACCATGTATTTCGTGGGGGTAATATATAGTTGCAAGAATTAAAATAATAAAAATCGTCCAATTTTTAACCTAGATCTGCATTTTATATTGGCAACATTCTTTTTGTCACATTGTTAGTGTTTTTAAAATAAGAACAACAATGTAGACATGTATTTCAATTTAATTACCCAAACATCAATAGTTTCCGTTGTCTCACACAAACTGAAGTAGTGAGATTTCTAGCTAGCCTACTTGAGGTTTAGATAGAGGGGAGCGATTATCGGCACTTACCGAGCGAAAATCGATGGGAGGCGTCGGCGAGGGGCGGCGTCGGCGATGGGGAGGGGTCGACGAGGGGGCGCCGTCGGTGAAGGGGAGGCGTCGACGAGCTGGGGCAGAGACGAATACTTAGGGTTTTGAGCGCATGAGTGGAAGAGTAGAGAATGAATGATCTGCCAGAGTAGCCTTTTTATATGTCTCCCATATCACAGACGGTTCTAGATTAGAACCGTCTGTTATAAAAATATCACGATGCTTCTAGCTTAGAACCGCTCTGTGATATTATTTTATCACGCGGTTCTATACTTGAACTGCTCGGGATAGTTTTTATCATGACGGTTATGTATTAGAACCGTCTCGTGATATAAACTATACCGCATTTGTTCTATTATAGAATCGTCGTGATGAAGATTGACACAGACCTTCGCTAAGGTAAATCCAAAGTTTGGCCTTCTTTACATAATGTGTACTGGATATGGAATTGTAGATGAAGCAATAACAGTAAAGGAAAGGAAACTATATTAAATAAATCAGATGCATATATACACAAAGTTGTTTTTAATTTCGAGCATCTCATTACAAACAACTCTATTATCTTCTAGAGCTAGTACACTTAAAATCATAACTCCACTTGCTTATTCTTTTGTATAAAAATTAGCCCTTCATGATGATCGACGCGTGTGTAGCTAGCTTCTTCGGGTTGTTCTTCCTAGACTGTGATGCTCTTTCCGATAGGAGGCAACTCTTCGAATTGATTGTATTCTTCCTCATCTACTACATTCTCTACTCCGACAATCCTCCTTTTTCCCTGAAGAATTACATGTCTCTTCTTGTTAGATAGGTCGATTACATAGAATACTTGAATAGCTTAGTTAGCGAGTATGAATGGTTCATCTTGGTATCTGACGCGTGCGAGAGGTCGATGAGTGACACCGATTTGTCAACGCTCACGTCTTTGGAGGTGGACCCAACGACACCGAAATAAGCGAATCTTGAATAGTACATAGTCGAGCTCCCAAATCTCCTCTATGAACCCATAGTAGGAGCTCCTCGTTGACCCAACGGTGTTGAACGCATCTATGCGTACACCGCTGTTCTGGTTTGTGCTCTTCATATCCTGATCTCTCGTGTAAAATGTGTACCCATTTAAGTCGTATCCTTTCCATGTTACATTTGTAAATGTTGGCCCTTTTGCCAACCATGTGAGCGTATCAACTGACGAGGTCCCAGTGATGGGTCGCTCCTTCAGCCATCTGTTATACTGAAGGTTATGCTGTCTCGTGATCCAAGACTCTTTCCGCGTCAGATTCTCTTGCCGTAGCCAGTGCTTATGCTCGTCGATGTACGGGGACACTACAGCCATGTGTTGCAAAACCGTGAAATGTGCTTGAGCATAGGAAGCCAGATCAGGCGTGATTGCTTTCCTTCCGATGGTCCCGATGCCCTGGAGTCTCCCCTCATGGCGAGATCGAGGCACACCTATTGGTTCGACCTGAGCCATGTAATCGATGCGAACTCTATGACTTCTTGGCTGCATAACCTTCGACATGCTACCCTCCTACGAGATCGATTCCGTACGTAGGACTTGAGAATTCTCATATACCTCTCGAATGGGTACATGCTACGTAGGAACACGGACCCGCATATATTTATCTCTATCATAAGGTGAACAACAAGATGGACCATGATATCGAAAAACGACGGAGGGAAATACATCTCAAGATTACATAGAGTCATCACCACCTCACTGCGGTGCATCTAGTGCTTGGGATCGATGACCTTCTCGAGCAATTGTGTTAAAGAAATAACACACCTCGTGATTGTCTCCGGACCTTGGTGGCAAAATACTTCTAATTGCCACAGGGAGCATTTGTGTCATCAGCACATGATAATCATGAGACTTCATGCCAACTAATTTCAAATCTTGCATCGAAACAAGTCTCTTCATGTTAGAGGAGTAATCGGACGGAACTTTCACACCACGCAAGCACTGTCACAATTTAGTTCTCTCGGCCTTAGACAAAGTGTAACAAACAGTTTGCAGATGTTCGCCCAGATCTCGTCTCTTTCGGTGCTAACTCAGGTCTTATGCCCATATCAACCAAGTCAAGGCGTGCATTGATATCGCCCTTTGATTTGCCTTTAATATTCAATAAGAGACCAATCAAGCTATCACAGACATTCTTCTCCACGTGGATCACGCCGATGCAAAGGTTGAACTTCTAGGTGCTCCCAATAAGGTAGGTCCCTAAATATTGATCTCTTCTTCCACATGCTCTTCTCACGGACCTCGATTTACGCCTTTCCAAACGCAACATCCAAGTTCTTAACCATATCATGGATATCTATCCCACTTAAAGGCTTTGGAGCTAAACCGCCTTCGCTCGTTACATCGAATTGTTTTTAATTTTGCGGTATGGGTGATTCCTCCAAGGAACCTACGGTGATGCATGTAAACAGCTTTTGCGAGTGATTGACCACACACTCTCTGTATTGTCTAAGCAAAGGAGTGCAAGCTTTGGTTCCTTTTGTACCGCCGATAGGTTACCAAGGGCGGGGTAATCATTTATGGTGCGTAACAAAAGGCGTGCAAAGTGAAGTTCTCTCGCTTGTACGCATCCCATACCGCACTCGGGAACCCATAGTGTTTTCAGATCTTCCACCAATGGTGCTAGGTACACATCAATATCGCTTCGTGTTGTTTCGGTCCTTGGATAAGTACAGACAACAAAATGTACTTGCGCTTCATACACAACCAAGGAGGAAGGTTGTAGATACACAGATTCATTCCATCTGTACTCAATCCATCTGTACTCAATCCAAACCTTATATTCCTCGGATCCACACCGAATTCTTGAAACCTCCTATCGATGTTTCTCCATTGGATGGAATCAGCAGGGTGCCTTAGCATTCCATCGTTCTTACGCTCCTCCGAGTGCCAACGCAACAGTTTTGCCTCATTTGGGTTCGCAAACAAACGCTTCAAACGAGGGATTATAGGCAGATACCATGCCACCTTAGCAGGAGGTCCTTTCATCACCTAGATGCCCTCACTGTCATCATCCGAATGACTCTTACGCCAGGTAGGGATCGCTGCACATAGGATATATGTGCAAGTTCGCGTATCTTGGCGATGCGACAGATACAATGCTCGGACATGCATGTATTCTTTCTACATCCATTCCCAAGGGACAAAGAACCTTCTTAGCTTTGTAGGTGGTTGTCGGCAACTCGCTCCCTCGGGAAGCATGTCCGCCAATAAACGTAATCACTGTGAAACTCTTATCTGACCAACCGCTGCTTGCTTTCAATTTCAGCAGATTCAAGCACGGATGACAACCTTGTGTATTTCGACTTGCGCACCGGGAACAAAGGTTTCTCTGAGTCCTCCATCAAGCCCCGGAATTTACCATATTCTCTATCATCATGGTTCCCTTCTACATCGCGCAGTATCTGATTCAGATTATCTTCCTGCAACCTATCCTCATCGGAACCACAATTGATATGACCATCCGACATATCATTGACTTCGTCGACCATGTTAATACCTGCTTCCTGTATCTCCTGCTCTTCACCGTGATTGGTCCAACATATATACCCCATTTTGAAACCCCTCATAATCAAGTGTGCTTCGATCTGCGCAAAGTTTCGAAACATCTTCAGATTCTCACAGTCAATGCACGGACAAGACATAAACTGCCCCCCCTATTAAACATATCCTCTTCTGCAGCTCTTCTAAAGCGGAGACGCCATTAATGTACTCGGCACTCACACGGTTCTTAGTGTACATCCATCTTCGGTCCATCTACGCCAAGCATATAGCATTTAGTGTTGATGCAATTAAAACCCATTACTACCCTTACATAGAAAGAACACATGAATCTACAAGCTAAATCTAAAAAAACATCAAATTCTATCCTTACCAAGCAAGATCTTGAATATACTGCAATTAGACACCGTTACTAACCTTAGATCACCAAAATCAAATGGATCCTCAATCACCCTTCAAAATCAACGGTCTTCTTTTACCAAATCGCCTCACAGCCGCAACCAAATGAAAATAGATCCCGAAACCCTAAAATGCACCAAGTGGCTCGGGCCTCTGTATTTTATATTGCTAATAGAAATCTCAAATGATTTTTTAAAAAAACTGTCAATGATAAACATAGCATTCCAGACGGTTTTATAATAAAACCGTCTGTGATATATGACAGACGGTTTTATTACAAAACCGTCTGGGATAATACGTGATATTACAGACGGTTTTATAAAATAACCATCTGTGATATTTTCACAGATGGTTTTTAACTACAACCGTCTTTGATATTGATGTATATCATTGACGGTTTTTGTAGAGGTCTGTCTGTGATAATATCACTGACGGTTTCAATATAAAACTGTCAGTGATATTATTCGTCACAGATGGTTTTGAGGAACCGTCTGTGATGAGGCGTCTAATATAAGCCTTTCTACCTTTCTGTATATATACACTTTACCCACAAGATACAACCATACGCCACAAAGGCGAGTGATTATAACAAAGCCTTTCCAGTGCTTATCTAAATTCAGTACTATCCGCTAAGGTTTCAACACTCGTGGACTGATTACCACATCCAGGGCCCCCTCTTGCGCCATGTGAGCACACCCGTGCGAGGACTGGTTACCACTACCCGGGCCTCACCCCACCACAAATAGTACAAAGTTTAGACTCAACAGATTAATCAGCTAGGTCTATCCCATAACAGACATGTGGTTGTATGAATGACTCAGTTCAAATTCTTGCAAGGTTAAGTCCTTAATTGGCCAAGGCAAGACTAACTAAAAATCATCATAACCATGAACCAACCATTATCATAAAAAGCAAAGCGACCGCCCAAGTGTCGCATTGGCCCACCACAAATACATGCCACTTGCCTCAGTCTAAATCATTTTACCACCCCGGTTGATTACCATGCACCACGTGCCATCAACAACAACAACAACATCATGTGACAACACCCGACACACAATTTAGTAAACATGTTTCATAATCATTAAGAAAGATTAACCATTTTTACATAAAATGATGACTCGTTGCACGGCTAAGCATTCTACTGGCGGTTTAACTAACCATATTGGCAATTATAGGCACCAATTAGTATTAAACCATTCTAGGGTGACAAATAAGATACTACATAAGACATGACAAGGTGGATGTAACTCAAAGTGGATGATAGCTAATCCCAACATATTTGAAACAACAATACTTGAATTAATATGCAATACTTTGAAACAATATAATATTTAAAGCATAGGTTCAACATGATCAAAGCACAACTTGCCTTCAAACAGCTCTGACTCCTGCTCTGGACCTTGCTCGGGTGATGCCTCCTCAATCACAAACTCACCGGGCAACTCGACGTCTACGCCTAACAAGCGAGAAAAAAATAAATAACAAATACAGAGATCAAGATCAACTCCAAAAATTAAATAAAATTCACCATTAAATAGAGCATGATTTTATAAACTTTTAGAAACTAGAATCACCTCAATCGGAGTTCCAATGCAAAAGATATAGCTATTCAAAATATGAAATAAAAGATAAATTAGAAAATTGGAAAACCGGATTATTTTTATACTGGAAAATAGCATTTATGACATCATGCTGACGTCAGCACCGAAATGATTTTTGGCTAAAATATTTTTCTACAGAAAAAGCGATATATGACGTCATGCTGACGTCAGCGGACACATGGCCCAATCAAGAGGCGACATGCGTCACTGGCGCATGGACTCGGTCCACAGTTCGGCCTTGGTCCACCGTAGACCTGGCACATGGCGCCTCGGCTACGGCACCCGACACACGGTGACAAGCGGTTGGTCGCTGCGCCGGTGCGATCTGGTGCACCTAGATCCGATCGGACGGCTATAGACAAGGAAAACAAGGCGACACTTAGGCCGCACGATCAATATCTATCGGCTAAGGTTGACGGAGCTATTTACTCTAGCTAAGGCGACATGGCTCGATCCTTACCGCTGGTTGAAGATCCAATGGTCGACGAAGTTTGCGTCGCTAATGGCGGCACGGCGGCAAAGTCTTCGCCAGACTTGGGGACGATGACCACGGCAACGGCGTTCTGGGGTGACTTCGGCGACGCTTCCTCCTTGGTTCGACGCGGCTGAGTGAGGGCGACACTCCGGCAACCTTGGCAGCGGCAGATGGAGATCGGCGACGGCGAACGAGGCAAAAACTCCCGGTACCACCAAGTGCAACTACGGGGAGCTTTTGTAGGCGAATGGCGGTGGCTCGGGATGTGCGCGCTAGGGCTACGGATGCTTCTCGATATGCGTGACACAGGGGTGGCAGCGGAGCATTAAATAGGACCCTCGGCTTCCGTGTTGGGCTCGGAAACGAATTCCGTGTTTCAGAGGAAATGACAACTCGGCGGATTCGGACGAGCCGACGTGGCACAATCACAGACGTCCACGGGGTTTCGATCGAACGGCTCGCAGCAAGCGGCGGCGCGGCACGATCACAGCCGTTGGATCAAAATCCAACGGTCGGGCGGCTAGGGTTCGGCGGGGCGGCTGCGAGGGCTGGCCTGCACGCGAGAAATGGTCGGACCAGGTGAGTTTCGACCCAACACTATTCAACTAATGTTTAAACCATTTTTGAATTAAAATAATTCAGATAAATAGATAAAGCCAAAATACATAGCAAAAATACCAAGAACAATTCTGAAAAATTCGAGAAAATACTTTGGAACATTTGGAACTTAAATAAAATGTTTCCAACGAAAGGTCATTAATAATTTTCTCTGAATGATTAAAAGATAGCAAAAGGTTTTATTCAAAAATTCCAAAATGAATTAAATAAAACCTCAAAAATTCAATAACAAAGAAAAAAAATCATATTAAATCCAGAAAAACAAAATTTGGGATGTTACAATATCCTTAATAATTTCTCGAGTAGCTTCTTGTGTTCATCCCTGCCCTTACTATATACCAAAATATCATCAAAGAACACCAATATCCCTTTTCTCAATTACTCAGCAAAAATGGAGTTCATTAGAGCTTGAAAGGTTGCAGGGGCATTTGATAAACCGACCTCAAGTACAACTTTGTAACTATTTCGGCCCCATGAAGCTCATCCAACAAGTCATCAATGACAAGCATGGGAAACTTATTTTTTATTGTCATCGAGTTCAGCTACCGATAGTCCACACATAGTCTCCATAACCCGTCCTTCTGTCTAACCATTACTGCCGGCGCTGCATATGAGCTAACGCTCTCCCTGATTTCGTCATTTTCCAATAATTGTCTGATAATACTCTCCATGGCCTCTTTCTGATAATGAGGGACTTTGTATGGCCTGAGGTACGGGGGTTCAGCTCCCATTTCAAGTGGATCGCATGATCACACTCCCTCTGCGGCGGTAGTCCTTTTGGCACCTTCGTCACCTCAGCAAATTGTTGCACAATCGCCTCAAAGTCAGCTGGAATGGGCCGATCAGTTTTCTCTGTAACTTCAGACATGAACTGCACTTGAATTATATACCTAAGTACTCCTTTTTTCATCATTTTCTCCAGCTTAGCTACCTTGATGTTGCAGTTCACCGAGGGACTAGTATAATCTTGGAATTGGATGACCACATGCTCCTTGTTGATCGACAATCTGCGCTGCCTTAGATCCAAACTAATAGGACTATGCTAAAAAATCCAGTCGGCCCCTAAAATGATATCGTAGCTCTTTAGTGGCAACCAATTGAAAGATTTCCTAAACCGAGTTCCTTGTATAGTATAATCCAGGTCACTGACCATAGCATCACATTATAGCTCTCCCCCTCCAGCTATAGCCACTTTTTTAACCACCCCATATATCAAAGGCCAATTAGCCTTAAGGGCCAGTTCATAGTCAATAAAAGAGTTGGTACTGCCATTGTCAACTAAGGTCACTGCTTTAACACCCCCAATGTTTGTAATCAAAGAAAATGTAGAAATTCCCACAATTCCCTTGGCAGCATGTAAAGATATTAGCATCAGCTGTTCAGCACTTGGCTACTGAGTAATGTTCCCAGGGCTACCAGGAGCTATTACAAAGCCACTGTCTACCCCTGGATCCCTGTCCTCAGTACCCTGTATCTCTTCTTCTTCCTCTTCTCCTCTCATTATCAAGGCATGAAGTGCTTTTTTGATTTTGCATTTGTGGGAAGGGCTCCATGGCTCTTTGCAGTACCAGCAAGGGTTTTTGTTCCTCTCTGAATTAGAACTATCAGTATTCTTTTGAGCAGATGTCTTGTTACCTGTCTGACTGAACATGTTGTTGTTTCCCTAAACTTGCTTGTATTAAAATTAGCAGTCAATTGGCTCTTTTTCGCCGCTCATGATTTCTCATAGACTCTAGCATACCAGTAACCTTTCATCAGTCCTTGTGGCCTCTGATCACTCACATCATGTTTGATGTCGCCCCTTAGACCTCCAATGAAGCAGCTTAGTAAGAAGTGCTCCTATAGGTATGAATGATCCCTCTTCACTAGTGCAACACACTCCTCAAACTTGATTATGTAATCAGACATCGTGGCTTGTTGTCGGATGTTCTGTAATGCCTCGACTGCTTCATGTGTGTTAGGACCCGAATATGCAAATTCAGACCCTCTGTGTATACTGCACTAGTCCAGGATCACGCTAGTGCACACAGGCTCAACATAGATGAATATCACAATCATACACAGCGGAAACATTATGAAAGACATCATATATTAATTAATACATGTTAAATGACCTTATAGTCAGCTTACATGACTTTGCCTCGCAAGGCTGAATAATAAATTAAACTGCAGCGGAATGAAAACGTATATAAACCTCCCAGTATACCACAGGCAATTGACAAGGCTCGCACCCTAAATATTTGTCTCCTTCTGGTACATCTCCTCCAGCATTGGTGGACTCCTTAACTGATGATATTGTTGTGGGCAAGGGTGAGTACTTAAAGCACTCAAAAAGTTTTGCACAGAATGCATCTCTAACATAGCTATATGCAAGGCTTATTCCAAAGGAATAGCTAATGTGGCTATTTTGCAATAAGCAGTATTTATGAACAAATACGATAAATAGATTGTAAAAATAGTAAACCAAATAACAATAATAAATAATTTCAGCATTTCTCAAGTAACCCAAGTTTTCAATCCTAAGTCAAGTTCCAACCTTCCATATGGCAATCCTGCTGTCCCAACCAATTTTCCATTTAATTAAACTAACCCTTAATTGTAATTATCGAGCATTGCTTGATACCGCGAGCACTGCTATACGAATAGTTTTACACTCTGCAGAGGTTATACACTTTACCCACACAACATGATCGTCTCTTGTTGCCAAGCTATTGACACATTTCCTTTGGTGTGTCGGCAGAGAGATCATGACAAAGCCTTTACAAAGCTCTGCCTTAACCCAGTTCTACCTGCAGAGGTTTCAACACTGAATGGTTAAACCGCCACAACAAGGCCCCCGTTTTGCGCCATGTGAGTTGATTCATGAACCCAGGACTCACACCACCGATTGTATTACCAATGCTAAAACATTGCAAATTATTCAGCTAGGCTGTCCCATACTAGATATGTGGTTGCATGATTGACTCACGTCAAAGGCTTGCAAGGTTAAGTCCTTAAGATGATCGAGGCAAGACTTCCACATACCCTCTGCCCATCGGGCCCACCTTGGCATCCCTGTTGATTACCAAGCACCATGTGCCATCAACAAGTCAACATCGTTGCGTGACATCCCTCGCCACTACAACTCAATCTCATCGTGTGATCACACATGACACACAAGTTCATTAACATATTCCATATTCCATTAGTCAAGATTAATCATTGATGATTCAAGTACATGTGATGACGTGGCATGGCTAAGCAGCTAATACGGTCTAACCATCCCATGTTGATTTTAGTATTAACCAACTATAATGAACCAATCTAGGGTGACAATAGATCATAGCATACAAATGACAAGGTAGGGTATAGATCAAAAGGTATATTAACTAAGTCACAATTTAAATTGAAACAAACATATATGTGAAATAGTATGCAATAAAGTAAGACAATATAGCGATTTTGTAAACATGGGTTCAACATGATCAAAGCACAACTTGCCTTAGAAAAGCTCTTATTCTTGCTCTAGACCTTGGTCTTGAGTTGATGAATCTTCCTCAGGTGCGTCGCACAATTCGACGTCTACGCGAAACGAGCGAGAACACCAAATAAACACAAAATAGAGAGAAAATAATCTTTAAAAATTAAATAAAATTCATCATTAAATGGATCTCAATTTTACATATTTTTAAAATTTTGAATCATCTCAATCGGAGCTCGTATGAGGGAGAACGGGCTCGTGGAAGATTAAAAAATTCTAAAAATCAGAAAATTGAAAACCAAATATATATTCAAATTTTTTTGAAACGAAAAACCGATTTATTGTGTCATCATGACGTTAGCACCAAGTTGAACAAATCACGTGTCGTCACATGGCTCTGGTCCATGCACCCGGTCCACGGACCTCCTCTGGTCTACCGTAGACCTGGCACATGGCGCCTCGATTACCGCACCTCCACGCGTCCGCACACCATTGGCTCGTGGGTCGGCGCGAGCTGGACCGCATGCTAAGATCCAACGGTCACGATCCTAACCGATTGGTTCACTGATGATCAAGTGACGCGGCACGATCTCGAGCGTTGGGTGACGATCTGACGATCGGTGTAGCTCGATCCTGGCGATGGCGGCACGACGGTGCAGCTTCACTGGACGCGAAGAAGACGACGATGAACTCGGCAAAGCAACAGCCTCTGTCGACCAAGAGGTAGCGGCTCCGATGCGTCTTGACACGGTGTTCCCGGATCTGGAACCAACACGGCGGCTCTCGGCTTGAAGGTGGCGAAAAACGGGGAAAACGAGCGGTGGCGTTTCCAGAACTACTGTAAGCAACTATGCGACAACGGCGATCTCTCTGGCGACGACGCTTTAGGGAAAAGGTGCGGCACAAACTGGCGAACCTCGGGGTACCCGCCACCCCTTTTATAGTCTCGGCAAACGCGCGCAAATTGAAAACCTAATCCTAACCGACAGCAGCATTTCAGCGATGAATTTTGAGTCCTTCGCGAACACGACGACCCCCAGCCATCCGATGATGATCGAACGGCCACGAAACTCGCTGACGCGGCATGATCGGATCCGCCCCTTCCAAATTCAACAGATACGATCCTAACTTACCCTAACCGACACGTCTCAACCTCCACCACTTGATCTGAATCCAATGACCCACAAGCACTAGGGTTTCCAATCCAACTTCATCGTTCGATCGCGGTCCAACGGCGCCGATTGAGCTTCTAGAAGATCGCCAACGCAGCGCCCTTCGGTACGCATAGCTACGAGTCTGAAGTAACAGTTGTTGGGCAAGCCCAACACTGTTAAAACTATTTCCCCCGAATTTTTCTTTTAAAATAATTCTATAAATCAATTTAATTTGTTTTAAGCAATATAAATATCAGGAAAAATCCAAGAAAATTCTCATAAATACTTTGAGACATTTTGAACGAAAATAAAATATTTTTAGCAAAACTCTATATAAAATTTATCTATAAATAATTAATTTTCACAAAAGGCCAATATACTTGATTTAAAATAAACTCAAATAAATTCCAAAAAAATCTAATAAATTCAGAAAAATCATAAAATGCACAAATAACAAGAAAATAATATTTTAGGTAAATTTTGGGATGTTACAAACCTCCCCCTTAACAGAATCTCGACCCCGAGATTCAAGGCTAACTAAAGAATAGATTAGGGAATTTGGACTTCATATCCTCTTCACGCTCCCAAGTTGCTTCACTTTCTGAATGATTGCTTTATTGAACTCTGCAAGAGCGAACAGACTTGTTCCTGGACTTGCGCTCCATTACATCCAAAATCTTGATTGGCTGCGCTCCTTGTAGGCCAGATCCTCCTACAGCTCAATTTCTTCTAACAGCGTCTGCTCTGTTAGTATTCTGAGGCACTACTTAGAACTGCGACACATGAAACACATTATGCACTCCTGCCAATGACTGCGGCAACTCTAACTGATAAGCAACCTCTCCTTGATGACTCAAAATCTTGAATGGACCAACATATCTTGGTGCAAGCTTCCCTTTAGCATGAAACCTTTTGACACCTTTAAGAGGGGTAACTCTGAGATACACAAAATCCTCTGGCTCAAAGCTCAATTCACGATGACGACTATCAGCGTAGCTCTTTTGCTTTGACTGCGCTACCTTTAACCTTTCCCTGATCATAGCAATTTGATCTTCAGCTTTTCTGAGAATATCAGGACCAAATACCAAATGCTATCCTGTCTCATTCCAATTCAATGGAGTACGACGAGCACGACCATACAAAGCCTCAAATGGTGGGTGACATTTGCAACTAGCTTGATAACTGTTGTTATAATTGAACTCTGCATACGGCAAACACTTATCCCCCGAAGTAGCATAGGCTAATGCACAAGCTCTCAACATATCCTCGAGAATCTGATTAACTCTTTCCATCTGACCATCTGTCTGTGGATGATACACTGTACTGAAATTCAAACGAGTTCCCATCGCTTCATGCAGCTTGCCTCAAAATCTCGTGGTAAATTGGATACCTCTAACTGACACAATCTTCTTAGGCACTCAGTGCAAACACACAATCCTTGTCATATATAATTATGCCAAGCGATCTTCTGAGTAGGTAATCTTCACGGGTATGAAATGAGCAACTTCAATCAAACGATCAACGATGACCCAAACGGAACCATATCCCTTTTGGGTTCTCTGCAATTCCCAACTCTATGGATCTTATTACTGGTTTGCCTCTTACTTCCACTCGTAAATCAGACCTACAGAATAAACTTGTCGATCTACGATGCATTGCCTTTATTCTCTGACACACATCACACAAAGCAACATTTTCAGCAACTTCACGCTTCATATTAGGATACCAAAACCTTTCCTTAAGATCTTGATACATCTTAGCATTTCCTGGATGAATCAAATACTTGGAATCATGAGCTTCTTCCAAAGTCAACTGCTTAAGCTCCTTCTTGTTCGGTACACAGATTTGACCTTTAAATTGCGTGGTACCTTGCTCATCTATGGTAAAATCCTCAGCTAAGCTTGCATCTTACTTGGACTTGATTCTGCTAATCTTCTCATCATCCTTCTGACCTTCTCTGATCTGATTTTCAAGTATATTGGCTTCACTTCCAAAGCAGCTACAAATCCTTGTGGAACAACTTCCAACTTCAACTTCTGAAATTCCTTACATAACTCTGGTTGATTACTTGATATCAGCATATTCGCACTATGGCTCTTTCAACTCAAAGCATAGGCTACCACATTAGCCTTGTTAGGGTGACAATGGATTCAAACATTATAATCTTTGATCAACTCCAACCATCTTCTCTGGCTCAAATTGAGATCCGAGTGAGTGAAAATATACTTTAAGCTCTCTTGGTCCATATATATCTCACATCTATGTCCAATGAGATAATAACGCAACAACTTCAAAGCATGCACTACGACAGTTAACTCCAGATCATGCGTAGGATAATTCTTCTCATGCGGCCTCAATTGCCTTGACAATAGACAACATCCTTGCCATTATGCATCAATACACATCCAAGACTTTGTCTCATGGCTTCACAGTAGATATCGAAACTGTTCTGAACATCTGGCAATACTAACACTGGCGCTGTCATCAGATGCTTCTTTAATTCCTAAAAACTCTTTTCGCACTCTGGCATCTATACAAACTTCTCCTTCTACAACAACTGTGTAAGGGGTTTAGCAATTGTTGAAAATTCTTCTATAAATCGACGATAATATCTTGTCTTTCCCCAGAAAACTATGAATCTGAGTAACAAACTTCGGTTGCTCACAATGCAACATTGCTTCCACTTTGCTTGGATCAACGATAACTCCTTTAGCAGTCATCACATGGCCAAGAAATTCCACTTTCTCCTTCCAAAAGTCACACTTGCTAAACTTAGCGTACAGTTGCTGCTCTCGCGGTCTTTCCAAAACCAATCTCAAATATTCTGCATGCTCTTCCCTTGTCTTGGAGTAAGAATGTCATCTATATGCACAAAACATCTTGACCAACTATTCTATAAAACTTCGTTCATCATGTTCATAAATTATGTAATGGCATTGATCATTCTAGCAGACACAACTGTAAACTCATATTTTCCATATCGCGTAGAAAACTTTGATTTAAGAACATTCTCTGCACAAATCCTTAACGGATGATAACTCGATCGAAGATCTATCTTTGAGAAAACTCCACCTCCTCTTAACTGATCAAACAAATCATCGATCCTGGGCAACGAATACTTATTCTTTAATCATCACTTCATTAAATGGTCGATGGTCGATACACATCCTTAAGCTCCCATCTTCAAACAGAACAGGCACTCCCCATGATGACAAACTAGTTCTGACGAAACATTTTTCTAGCAACTCTTCGATTTGCTTCTTCGTCTTAACTAGCTCATCAATAGGCGAAGATAAGGTCTCTTCGCTTTTGGCGCTGTACCAGACACTAACTCAATAACAAACTTGATCTCTCGATCTGGTGGCATACAACATACTAAACAAATCCTCAGAAAACATATCCAAATAATCTCCAACAACTGGCACATCTTCTAGGCTAGCAACTTCCACACTATTTACCATCAACTGACCATCATGATCTGCAGTCGCTTGAAATTCCATTTTTTCGCTTTCAAGGCTTTTAGCTGACACACTCTTCGACCAAACTCCAAGACAGCCTTATGTCCGGATAACCAATCCATTTCTAGAGTAGCATCTCAGGTCTTATATCCAATATGGTTCACTATAAACCTTTCTCCAACAATAAGCAACTTCACTCCATAACATTCTAGGTTAGATCAAGCAATACTGTACTTTCTGACAACGGCAATTCTTGCAGGCTGACAAGCTTCATGAACACCACTGAACTGACCATCATTGCACACGCAATGTCTTCAGGTGAACCATCAACACAGGTGAATATTCAGAAACATCTAACTCTTTATTTACCATTAATGCTTTTATTACAACACTTCACATACCAATATATCACTCATCTCTACTTTATTTCTCTATTAAGGAAATCTTTACGTGGAATTCATCACTAATCATTTTCCTTTACAGGTGAAGATATGAGACTTGCATAGGGTAAAATCATTGATCTAAACTTCCTAGATTGGTGTTGGCGCTGAAGTCTTGAATGGGATAGAGTTGAGATTGACTTGAACCGGCATGGTTGCTTTCTTCTGAGGGCAATTTCTGGCAAAATGCCCAGGCTTGCGACAGATATAACAGAGTTAGAGCAAACTCTCTTTCTTGAGCATTTATTGACTGGGGTAGTGTCTTCACTCAGACGCCTTTTCTTCAACTGGTTCTCTGGACCAACTTCTCTTGCAACTTCACCACTCACTCTTGGTGTTATGAACTTGACTGAGGTAATTTCTGGTGTTACCACGGCTGTAGGAGATGCTTGTCTTCTCTGAGGGCATTGATTAGAATAATGACCTTTCTGACGATGTCTATAGCACATAAATGATCCTTGTTGTGCTTCGTTGGTTGCAATTGTATGCTCATTATTGTCCTCCTTGTGAATCTCAATTGGACATTTCTTAGGGCACTCCCTAGCCTAATGACCTTCTTCTTCACACAAGAAACATGCTGTTGGTGATTGCCACTTACTACTTTCTTGATGGAGACTAACACAGTCGGAACGATGCATCTAGAGCTCCTCAAATGACTTAGTACTTACAACAGGTGTTCCTCTTCCTTTTGATAGTTCTTGAGCAACTGCGGCTCAAAGATTCTTTCGCTGATGCTGGGTAATAACAGTAACTATCGGATCCAAGGGGCATTGAGCTGGGCAATGATCTCGACCTTCACAAAGGTAAGATGTGATGTTGCTCATCGAACACTCTCCAAGAGGATGGCTTCCACCACAACTGGAGTAATTAATCGCATGATCATCAGAGGTGTGTCCTATTTCTCCACAGCGACGCATGATATTGACTTGTTTGGTTGGCAACACTTCAAAGAACATCGTCTAGATATCGAACAAGGAGCGGGTGTAGCATTCTGACCTGAATCCATCGTGATCATTGATAGAGTCGGAGTGCCCGATCTTTCGGTGAGAAGATAACTTTCGATTTTGGTGGAGGTGACTCTCACAATCCGACTACAAATGAACAGGTCGTGTGCACCTTAGCAATCGTTGAACTAACTCCGAAGGTTATTGACCTTGATGGGTAGCTCGATCAAGCTGAATATGAGGTTCAATCCCTGCGAGCAATCGAAGAACTAGCAAAAATAAGAGGTAGGCAACAATGAATCGTCAAAGCAAATTGATTCAACTCAATGCTGGGGTTCTCAAAGGCTGTCTTGCAGGTGGTCGTTCGACACATCTGAAGAGCAGAGTTTGCGTGATGGCTAAACTAACACAAAGAAAAACCCACCTTGAAAGAGGTTGGCCAAGGGGTATAAAAAGGGGAAAGGAGGGAGGGAATTTCGGCCAGCATGAAAGGCAGGGCGAAATCTCCTCCCAACCTTTCCTAAAACTCTCTAAACATGAATTTATTATGTGGGCTCAGTGCAGAAATAGGTGGCGCATCACCTTTTATTGAAATTCATCTTTATCAAACTACTGGGCCTTCATTCTTCAAAAGAATCACAATTCAATTCACGTGCGCGAGCTCGAGTGATTGGTTCTTCTATTTCTTCTGGAGTTGGAGCAGCAGTAGGTGTGTCGAGTGTAGCAGGAGTAGTGATGTCCTTATCATCCTCCCCTTCTTGAATTGGAGTCGTCCGCGATGGAATCTCCTCTTCCTCACCCAAAAATGGCTTCAAATCTGCAACATTGAAAGTGGAAGACACACCATATTCTGCTGGCAAGTCAAGTTTATAAGCATTATCATTTATTTTTGCAACAACCATGAATGGACCATCGATACGAGGCAACAGTTTAGACTTGCGCAATGTTGGAAAACGATATTTCTGTAAAGTGTAACCAAACCAAGTTACCAGGCTAAAAAGTAACATATTTTCGCCATTGACTTGCAGCAATTTTAATCTTTTCACTCATGGACACAATGTTCTCTTTTGTTTGCTGATGTATTTTCAGAATTAAGTCAGCACGTTGGTGAGCATCAAAATTTTCATACTCGGCGGATGAAGCAGCAACTAATTCATTAGGGGCACGAGGAATGAAACCATATACAATGTACAAAGGGCACATCTTTGTGGTAGAATACACAGAACGATTATAAGCAAACTCATTATGAGGTAAACATTCTTCCCACAGTTTCAAATTCTTCTTTAGAACAACCCTAAGCATGGTAGACAATGTTCTATTAACTACCTCAGTTTGGGGGTGATAAGTAGTGCTGAAAAGTAATTTAGTCCCCAATTTATGCCATAAAGTTCTCCAAAAATGACTAAGAAATTTTGCATCACGATCTGAAACTATGGTATTAGGTACACCATGCAAACGAACAATTTCATGAAAGAATAAATCAGCAATATTAGTTGCATCATCACACTTGTGGCATGGAATGAAATGAGCCATTTTGGAAAATCGATCAACAACCACAAAAACCTATCCCTCCCCTTCTTTGCTCTAGGCAATCCCAAGACAAAGTCCATCGAAATATCCTCCCAAGGAGTGTTGGGAACAAGAAGGGGCATGTATAAACCATGTGGGTTAAGTCTGAACTTAGCTCTTTGACATGTTGAGCAGCGAGCAACGAATCGTTCCACGTCCCGTCACAACTTGGGCCAAAAGAATTGATCAGCAAGGATGGCCTCGGTCTTCTTGGCACCGAAATGCCCCATGAGTCTGCCTCCATTCGCTTCCTGTAACAACAAAAGACGAATCGAGCTAGCTGGAATGCACAACTTGTTAGCATGGAGCAAAAATCTATCGTCCATGAAGAACTTGCCCCATGCTCTCCTGGCCTTGCAATGCACAAGCATGTCCTTGAAATCAGGGTTTGAAAATCAAGTTGTGAGAGCATAGTGTATCGACGGGACAGAGCGTCAGCAATAACATTTTCTTTACCTTTCTTATGTTTGATGACATATGGAAAAGACTCAATAAATTCCACCCATTTAGCATGCCTATGATTCAGATTTGATTGGTTTCGAATATGCTACAAAGATTCATGATCAGAATGAATGATGAATTCTCTAGGCCACAAGTAATGCTGCCAAGTTTGCAGAGTTCAAACTAAAGCAAATAATTCTTTGTCATAAGTTGAATAGTTCAAACTAGGACCACTCAATTTCTCATTGAAATAAGCAACTGGTTTGCCCTCTTGTAGCAACACACCACCCAACCCAATTCCATTAGCATCACACTCTAGCTCAAACATCTTAGTGAAATCAGACAACTGAAGCAAAGGTGCATGGGTCAACTTATCTTTCAAAATCTGGAAGGCCGTGTCTTGTCGTGGACCCCAAGAGAAGGGAACACCTTTTCTTTGTAAGCTCATTGAGCAGGGCGGCAATGGTGCCAAAATCACGCACAAATCTGCGATAGAATACGGCAAGCCCGAGAAAGCTCCTAATCCGCGTGACCGTTGAAGGAGTTGGCCAATTCTATATTGCTTCTATCTTGGCTTGGTCCACTTCGATACCCTAAGTTGTAACAACATAGCCAAGGAAAGACACACGATCTGTGCAAAAACTGCACTTATCTAGGTTGCAAAACAAATGTGCACTATGTAAAGCAGTAAAAATAGCACATAAATGATCAAGATGTTCCTCCAAAGATTTGTTGTAAGTCAATATATCATCAAAATAGACAATCACAAATTTGCCAATAAAAGCGCGCAAAACTTCGTTCATTAGTCTCATGAAGGTGCTACGTGCGTTAGTTAACCCAAAAGGAATGACTAACCACTCATATAATCTGAACTTAGTTTTGAAAGCTGTTTTCCATTCATCTCCCAACTTCATACAAATCTGATGATATCCACTACGCAAATCAATTTTGAAGAACAAACAAGCACCACTTAATTCATCAAGCATATCATGTAACCTGGGAATCGGATGACGATAGCGGATTGTAATGTTGTTAATGGCACGACAATCAACACACATACGCCATGAACCATCTTTCTTAGGCACGAGGAGGACAGGAATAGCACACGGGCTAAGAGATTCACGAACATACCCCTTATCAAGAAATTCCTGGACTTGACGCTGAATTTCCTTTGTTTCCTCAGGATTGGTGTGGTACGGTGCACGGTAGGTCAATGATGCTCCTGGAATAAGGTCAATCTTATGTTCAATGCCCTGGAGAGGTGGAAGTCCAGCTGGTACATCTTTTGGTAAAACATCGAAATATTCTTGTAAAAGGTTAGTGACGACAGGGTGCAAAGAAGGAGGCATATCATCCAAAGAGAACAGGACCAGTGTGCACATGAGAGCAAAGCAACTAGAAGCACAAGCAACACAATCATCCAAGTCAACTTGAGTAGCTAGCAACACAGGAGACTTCAATTTCAAATCAGATTGAGCAATTTGATAGTGGGTGTTTTGTTGCAAGAATTCGGTAGCTACAACCTGATTTTCACTTAGAGCATGTTTCTGGTTTTTCTCTCTAGTTGTCTTAGTAAGTTCATCTTTAACAATTTGTTCAGGAGTCATTGGGTGCAATACAATTTTCTTTCCTCTAAAGATGAGGGAGTATTGATTAGTTCAACTATTATGCAAAGAATCAGTATCATATTGCCAAGGTCTATCTAGTAACATGGAACATGCTTGCATAGGTACAACATCACAATCAGCATAATCATGGTGCGAACCCATAGCAAAGTGAACCCGCACGGAACGTATTACCTTCAATTTACCACTCGAATTGAGCCACTGGATGTGGTAGGGGTGGAGATGTGGTCGTGTAGGTAAAGCAAGCTTCTCCACCAAATCTGTACTAGCCAAGTTGTTGCAGCTTCCTCCATCGATAATGATGCGAACGGATCGTTCCTTTACAACACCTTTGGTTTGGAATAGATTGTGACGCTGATTGTGCTCTCAGTAGCAACTGAGCATCGTGTACACGTTGGACCACAATCAAATACTTATCGCATCGATGAGCGACAACATGTACTTCATGATCAAATGCGTTGTCTTGTTTCGCAACATCGAGCAAGCATGGCATACGTGTCATCATCCAAATCACTAGCTGAAGAATACTCACCATTATCACGTATAACCAGCACTCGCTTGTTTGGACAATCACACATGATATGTCCATGGCCCTTACAACGGTGGTACTGGACATCCTTGGTCCGTCCCATAGAAGCAACCAAAGCACTTTGTGTTGATCCCTAGGGTGAAGCCCTGCTTGCTGTAGAAGGCTGTGGTGTGGGAGTCGACGTCATAGTGTTGTTTGTTGGTGGATGGAGATGGTTTAGCTGAATGCGAGGCCGATGCAGGCGAAGCGCTTGGAGTCCAAGAGTGAGTGCGACCTGCAGACAAGTTAGCTCATGTCCTCGTTTGACGTCCCTGCACTTCTCGTTTAGGTTTGCAAGCAAGATGGAACAATTGAGTAATAGAATTGTAATATTTGTAATCAAGAATGACCTGTATCTCACGGTTCAACCCACCCAAAAACCGTGCCATAGCTGCATCCTCATTCTTAACTAAACCACAACGCAACATACCAATTTGTAACTCCTAAAAGTATTCCTCTACAGAATTGGTACCTTGACGTAAGCGTTGTAGTTTATTTAGCATGTCATGAGCATAGAATGAGGGAATACATCGGTGTAGCATGAGTAGTTTCAAAGCTTCCCAGGTTGTGAGAATGTTATTCGGATGCGTGTGGCAATGTTCTCTCCACCAAATAGATGCAAAGTCTGTGAATTCACTAGTGGCAGCCCTAACTTGGTTATGTGTAGGAAAAGACAACTAATTCTCAGGTAAGATAAGCATCCACATCATATTTTCCATTAAACGCAGGAATGGTTAACTTGACCTTAGCAAAGGAATCATCCTGAGCACGTACCTCACGGTGATGCTGCTGTCAGTACATACCATGTTGATGGACACGTGGTTGTCGACGACCTCGAGCCGCGTTGTAGTCGACACACTCATCATACTCGGTATCACCTGCATAAACATCCTCACCTTGATCTACAATGTCGCTGTGGGTAGCTTGGCCTTAAACAACAGTAATAAGTGTGTGTGACAGCTCCTCAAGACATGTCACTATTGTGGCCAGATTAGTGTTGGTGGCGCCTTGGTGTGGAATATATGAAACCAGGTATCTTCATGGTCGGCCCAGCATCGCCTGAAGAGAAGACAGGCCTAAGTAGAAGGCCCAAAGGATAAACCCTGCCCCAAGCCTTGCTACCGTACGGAAAGGGGGCACATCCTATAGACAGTTGTATGTATATTTAGATATAAAAGATACGGCTGTAATCCGAGTCGTTAATAGGGTAGATAAAGATGTAAACTCTATCCTATAACCGACTAGAATCAAGTAACCGATCGGAATCTCCTAACCGGTCAGGACTCTGTAAGCCGCCCCACTCCCGCTATATAAGGGAGAGGGCGGGCAACAACATGGACATCAAGCAATCGAGCTATCAAGCCATAGTACACACATCACATATCGCCCAGAGCACACTGCGCTTTGAGCAATCCTAGATCTAATAGATCCATATAATCCCAGCACACAGAATTAGGGTATTACCGCCACCGTCGAGGGCCTGAACCTGTCTAAACCCTTGTCTTGTGTGACCTTCGAGTTTGAGATCTAACGCCTGCCCCATAAATTTATTGCCGAGTACAAAAGTTAACAGTTGGCGCGCCAGGTAGGGGAAGCGCTAAAATCTTTTCCTACAGGCTCGATGGCAGCTATCGGCGGAATCATCGCCACCTTCGTCTCCGGCCAGGCTTTTCGCTTCGAAAGCCTGGACTTCGTCGCAGATACGCGCAGAGAGCTTGTCTGCCTGGTCCAAAACCAGATCCAATCTGGTGGAGATCAGGCCAACCCATCTCAGGTATGCCGCTCTGACTCATCTAGTGAACTAGTCGGCATCGCGAGGAATTGCTGCGACCTTTGTGGCGTCTTCGCGATAGAGGAGCAAATGACCGATCTCCAACGCCAACAAGAAGATCAAGAAGCTGCGGAGGAAGATCGTCTTCGTAAGGGAAAGGAGGTACAGACGCAATCGCTTCAATCGCGGGGCCGCCATGTCCGCGAGGACATCCTATAGTCCAGGTTGGGAGACCAAGCTGTCTTCCATACACCGCTGCAAAACGTCATCGCCTCCAAGACGCTTCTTGATACACTGGATCCAATGATTGCGTCAGACAGCCCGACAGCCCCGATCGTGGCCCAGATCAAGGCCATGGTGACGGCGGTAGCGATTCAACAGAATCAGGAGAAGTCGGTAGGGGAAGCGCACTCACGCTCCCGCGCGGGCACTCGTGTCGCTAACGATCGGATCGCAACGACCGAATTGAGCATCGGCGCCACACCACCAGTCGGAGACGCTCGCCGAATTCTCAACCGCGGCCTCCACCAAGACATCACCGCCAGACGGCAAGAGCAGGACGAGGAAGAACGACGCGGGCGCCACGACGACTACGAGCGTTTCGGCACCGGCCACAATCGACGAAGTGATCAAAGGTACGACGACCATAGAGATCATCATTGCCAGGGTCGAAACAACGACGATCGCCGAGTCATGGACTCGCCGCGCCGAACTCCACCCCGACGCGTTGAAGACAATCGCCGAACCAGAGACTCGCCACGCCGTTCTCCCCACAGTTCTCCCCCTCATCATGATGAGAGATCCATCGACGGGATCCGAGCATTCAATCCTCGGTTACGCCGAGTGGTATGGCCCGAAGGTTTCAACCCTAAGGGCATCATTAAGTTTGATGGGGAGCGAGATTCGGAAGCTTGGCTCTAGGTCTATGCTCTTGCAATTAAAGCGGCCAGGGGCAATCAGAATGTCATAGCGAATTATCTGCCAGTCAATCTCACCCCCTCGACTCAAGCATGGCTCACGGGACTTCCTGCGAACTCAGTGGACTCCTGGAGCGATCTTTGCGATCAATTTATCGCGAACTTACAGGGAACCTACGAAAGACCGGGCACCCCGTGGGATCTATACCAGCTTCACTAGAAGAAGGACGAGACGCTGAGAGATTTCATCTAGCGTTTCATGCAGAAGAAGAACACCATCAGGGACGTGTCTGATGTAGTGGTGGTGGCGGCCTTTCAAAAAGGGGTAAGTGATCCTGACTTAATTAAGAAAATGGCCAGGAAACCCCCGGCCTCCGTGAAGGAGATGTTTGCATTGGCCGACCGCTACGCCATGGCCTCAGACGCCCCGGTCGAGTGCCAAGAAGATCGCCCACAACAGAAGAGTAAAGGCGACAAGGCCGAATCCTCCAAGCACAAAGACAAGAAGCGGAAAGGCGAGGAGCTAGTTGTGGTAACAGAACACAATCGGCCCCGAGCCTTGCGGAGGGAGGCGCCCGATTATAATTCTGTTATGGCTGCGATCTGTCCTTTCCACCCTAAGGGAAAGCACGCCGCCAAAGACTACTTCACCCTGAAGCATTTTGCGCGGGAAAGCAACAAGCAGCCGGCCCTAGCGAAGGACGAGGCGGCCAAGAAGAAAGACCTTCCAGACGAGGATGACTACCAAGAGCCCGAGCAAGAGCTGAACTACATCTACGGAGGCTCCATCGGATACGAGTCCAAGCGAAAGCAAAAGCTCACCGCTCGGGAGATCAATGCGGTGGAACCGGCGACCCCCCAGTATCTTAAGTGGTCTGAGGTCCCGATCACCTTCGATCGCTCAGATCACCCCAACCGGGTTCTACATCCGGGTAAGTACCCTCTAGTGCTCAACCCTGTCATTCGCAATGTAAAGCTCAAGAAGGTATTAATCAATGGAGGGAGCGGACTCAACGTCTTATTCGCCAAGACCTTCGACGATATGAACATCCCCCGCTCCGAGCTAAGGCCGAGCACTCAGCCATTCCATGGGGTGATCCCTGGGGCGCCTTCGTTTCCACTCGGGCAGATTTCTTTGCCCGTCACCTTCGGTACCAAAGACAACTACCGGACCGAGTATGTAAGTTTCGAGGTGGCCGATTTCAAGACAGCGTACCACGCTATCTTGGGAAGGCCCGGTCTGGCTAGATTCATGGCCGTCCCACACTACACCTACTTGATGATGAAGATACCGGGACCTAGAAGCGTCATCACGGTTCGCAGCGACATCAAGCGATCTCTGGAATGCGACCGAGAAAATTGTGAACTTGTCAAACTGCAGGAGGCAGCCACCGAGCTGAAGAGTGTCCAGGCAGAGGCTGCCACGTTGCAGGAAGAAGGCGACGTCCCGTTCAAGAAGCAGGCCACGTCAGGAATAAAGCCTGGCGAAGGAACCAAGAGAATCATCTTTGACCCATCTGACTCGTCCAAAATGACCCTGATTGGGTTAGGGCTCGAGGATAAATAGGAAGGCGCGCTCGTCACCTTCCTCCAGGCTAACTGGGACATCTTTGCCTGGAAACCATCCGACATGCCGGGTGTCCCTAGGGAGGTGATCGAGCATTCTTTGCACGTCGATGAAAAGGCAAAGCCAATCAAGCAAAGGCTTCGGCGGTTCGCTCCAGATCGCCGAAACGCCATCAAGCAGGAGATCACCATGCTTTTAGCTACAGGCTTTATAAAAGAAGTGTATCATCCAGATTGGTTGGCAAACCCTGTACTAGTTCAAAAGAAGAATAAAACTTGGCGTATGTGCGTTGATTATACTGATATTAACAAGGCATATCCGAAGGATCCCTTTGGGCTACCTCGAATTGATCAGGTTGTTGACTCGACCGCCGAGTGCGAAATTCTGAGTTTTCTCGATGCCTACTCAGGGTACTATCAGATTCGCCTAAAGGCGGAAGATCATATCAAGACTTCATTCATCACGCCTTTCGGAGCCTTTTGCTATACCACGATGGCGTTCGGGTTGAAAATGCTGGTGCAACGTATCAGCGTGTAATACAGCGGTGTTTTCACGCCCAGCTCGGACGCAATGTGGAGGCATACGTGGACGATGTCGTGGTGAAGACTTGGGAGAGGAAAGACCTTATCGCCGACTTGACCGAGACGTTCGAGAGTTTAAGGGCTTTCAGTATGAAGCTTGATCCCGAGAAGTGTGTTTTCGGAGTATCTTCGGGAAAACTGCTCGGGTTTATTGTATCCCAACGAGGCATTGAGGCCAACCCAGAGAAGATCAGAGCCATATCAAATATGGAAGCGCCGACTTGCCAGAAGGACGTCCAGAAGCTTACAGGATGCATGGCCGCACTCAGCAGGTTTATTTCCCGACTGCGTATGCGAGGTATGCCATTCTTTAAACTCCTCAAGAAGCAAGACAAGTTCCAATGGACGCCAGAGGCACAGCAAGCGTTTGAAAATTTGAAGACCTTCTTAACAACGCCCCCGGTCTTGGTTTCGCCGATGCCAGAGGAACCTCTGCTACTTTACATCGCGGTAACAACTCATGTAGTCAGCGTTGCGGCCATCGTAGAAAGGGAGGAGCCGGGCCACGTGCAGAAGATCCAACATCCGGTCTACTTCGTCAGTGAGGTCCTGAGTGAATCTAAAGTGCGGTATCCGCAAGTACAGAAATTATTATATGCCGTACTCCTTACAACTCGCAAGCTCAAGCACTACTTCCAAGAACATACTATTTCGGTGGTCACCTCCTTCCCAATAGGAGATATTCTCCACAACCAGGAGGCCACTAGGAGAATTGCCAAATGGCAGTCGAGCTTGGAGTTTTTGATATCCTTTTCAAGCCTCGAACAGCCATCAAGTCCCAAGCGCTCGCCGACTTCACGGCCGAGTGGACAGAACTTCAAAACCTGGCAGTCGTCAAGGAACTCGAGTATTGGACGATGTATTTCGATGGTTCCCTCATGCTCAGCGGCACGAGGGCTGGTATAGTGCTCATATCGCCAAGTGGAGAACGACTGAGGTACGTCCTGCAAATACTTTTTCCCGCATCAAACAATGCCTCCGAGTACGAGGCACTCATCCATGGGCTCCGTATCGCCATATCGCTCGGTATCCGACGCTTGGCGGTCCGCGGAGATTCAATGCTCGTGATCAATCAAGTGCAAAAAGAATGGTCCTGCATCGAAGACAACATGGCAGCCTACTGTCAAGAGGTACGCAAACTGAAAGGCAACTTTGATGGCCTGGAACTCGTTCATGTGCTCCGTCGGGACAATGAAGCGACCGACGAGCTAGCAAAAATGGGATCCTGCCGGTCTACGGTGCCCGTGGGAGTATTTGTCGAAGAAATTCATAAGCCCACGGTTAGCGCTCGGTCAAAGCCAGACGCCCCGACGGAGAAGAACGTTGAAGCTGAAGTCCTAGTCATTACCCCCGATTGGACAGCTCCATATCTGGACTATTTGACAAAGGACGAACTACCCGAAGACCGCGTGCAAGCCGAACGAATAATGCGCCGAAGCAAGAGCTATGTGGTGATCAGGAAAGAACTCTATCGCAAGAGCTCCTCTGGTGTACTACGACGGTGCATATCAGAACAAGAAGGAAGAGATCTTCTCAAGGAAATCCACTCGTGAGTTTGTGGGAATCATGCGGCATCATCAACCCTAGTTGGCAAGGCTTATCGTCAGGGATTTCTCTAGCCGACTGCTGTTACTGATGCAGAGGACATCATCCGGACATGCGAAGGATGTCAGTTCTTTGCGCAACAGATGAACAAACCGGCACAGGAATTACAACTATCCCAATCACCTGGCCATTTGCGTTTGGGGGCTCGACATGGTGGGACCTTTGAAGAAGGCTCAAGGCGGTTATACTCATCTCTTCGTGGCCGTCGACAAATTCACCAAATGGATTGAGGCCAAACCAGTCGCCACAATCACAGCAGCAAAGGCCAAAGAATTCTTCCATGAAATCGTGGTTAGATTCGGCATACCAAACCGGATCATCACGGATAATGGCACCCAATTCAGAGGAGGCATATTTCAAGACTGGTGCGGCGAACTCGGCATAAAAATCTGCTTCGCATCAGTAGCGCACCCCCGAAGTAATGGGCAGGTTGAGCGAGCCAACGACATGGTTTTGCAAGGCCTAAAGGCAAGGATTTTCGATCGTCTCAAACCATACGCCACTCGGTGGGTCAAAGAATTGCCTTCGGTACTCTGGGGGCTGCGAACCACCCCCAGTAGAGCAACCGGGTAGTCACCTTTCTTCCTGGTGTATGGCTCGAGGCGGTCCTCCCCACCGAGTCGAGTCGGATCCCCACGGTTGGAGCTATGAAGAAGTCGCCGGAAGAGAGACGGCAAGAAGACCTCGATCAGAAGGACCGAATCCATCGATTGAACCCACCGTGTTTACCGCACTAGTCCCGTGATCAACGCTAGTGCACACACTCAACATTGGTACATATCACATCATACTCAACGATAATAGAATAATAGTTCATTCATTGATATATCTAAAGGTATGATCTTATGACCATCTTACATTATTAAGCCACGCAGGCAAGACCGAAAATATAAACTAATAATTATGCAATGGAAAGTAGAAACGTAGATAGCTCATCGTTCACCACAGTGCAACCGACAATGTTCAACCCTAATGACTCGTGTCTTCTGGACTTCCTCTTCCAACACAGTGTAGATTCTTCAACTGTTGATTATTGTTGTTTGGCAAGGGTGAGTACTTAAAGCACTCAACAAGTTGTGCATGTAATGCAATTCTATGTATCTATATGTAAGGCTTATTCCAATGGATAGGCTATCATGGCTATTTTGCAATAAGCAAGACATTTATGAACAAATACATAAATAGATTGTAAAGATCAGAAACAAATATCAATAGTAAATAAATTCGGTATTTCTCAAGTAAACCAAGTTTCCAATCCTAAGTCAAATTCCATCTTCCATATGTCCTTCCGCCATCCCAACCAAGTTGTCCAATTAATTAAACTAACCCTTAATCAGTAATTCCGAGCATTGCTCAATACCATGAGCACGGCTATCCGAATAGTTTCACACTCTGCAGAGGTTATGCACTTTACCCACGTGAAACAACCAAACACCACCAAGGCGAGTGATCATAACAAAACTTTACAATGCTCGCTTAACCGGATACTACCCGCTAAGGTTTCAACACCGTGGGTCGAAAACCATAACCGTGGCCCCCTCTTGCGCCATGTGAATTACACCATAACTCGGGAACTCACACCGACCAAGATAGTACCAAAATTAAGACATTACAAATTACTCACCTAGGTGGCCCATACGGACATGTGGTTGCATGATTGACTCAGTCAAAGGCTTGCAAGGTTAAGTCCTTAGTGTGATCAAGGCAAGACATCCACATACCCTCGCCCATCGGGCCCACCTTGGCATACTCGCCTTGTCACTTGCCCCAATCTAAGTTATTATCACCCGTTGATTACCAAGCACCACGTGCCATCAACAATTCAACATCGTTGCGTGACATGACTCGCCACAACAACTCAATCTCATCGTGTGATCCCACATGACACACAAGTTCATAACATTGTTCCATATTCCATTAAGCAAGATTAATTATCAATGATTCTGACACACGTGATGACGTGGCATGGCTAAGCAACTAATACGATCTAAACCTCCAATGTTGATTATAATTATTAACCAACTATATTAAACCAATCTAAGGTGACAACGGATCATGGCATACAATGACAAGGTAGGGTATAGATCAATCTGGTATATTAGCTAAACCCAATCTAATTCGAAACAATTGTATACTTGAAATATATGCAATAGGGTAAAACGAATATAGCAATTTTATAAACATGGGTTCAACATGATCAAAGCACAACTTGCCTTGGAATAGGTCCTGATCTGGTTTTGGAACTTGCTCTTGAGTTGCTGGATCTTCCTCTGAAGCGTCGCACAATTCAACGTCTACGCGTACCGAAGAAGAAAAGCAAATAAATACCAAAATAGAGAGCAATTGAACTCCAAAAATCAAATAAAATTCACCATTAAATAGATCTCAATTTTAAAAATTTTTAGAAACTGGAATCACTTAAATCCGAGTTACGATGCAAAAGATATAGCCTTTTGAAGTTTGAAATAAATACTGAAAATACAGAAATTAGAAATTCGGAATTAACATATTTATTTTTATACTGAAAAAGCGATTTATGACGTCAGCGTGACCTCATGATGACGTCATCATCACAGAATTTCCAATCGGATTATTTTTCCAATTGAAAAATGCAATTATGACGTAAGCTGACGTCAGCGTGACCTCGGCCAATCATAAGCCGACACGTGTCTCGGCGTATGGACTTAGTCCACAGCGCGGCGCGAGACCACGGTGAGCTAGGTCCATGACGCCTCGGCACCCACCCGACACGCGTTGTAATCGATTGGTCTCACGTGCGGCTCGATCCGATCCGCAGAAGACCAATCGGACGGTCGGCGATCTCGCGACGTGGCAATGCATCGACCAATGATCTAGATCCGACGGCTCAAAGCTTCGGTCCGGCGATGGCTATGCGACGGCGAGATCTTACCGCAGCGAAGAAGAAGACCGAGGTAGCGGCGTTCGGCGAGGTTACGCGACGTGATGCTGCGGGTTCAACGTGGTTCGTCCGGCGAACTCGAAGATGGCGTCGAGACGGCGAAGGTCGAACGGCGGCGACGAAATCGAACGAAATCGAGGCGTTCGCGCTCCCAACTCCGGCGAGCTCCTCGCGACGTTTTACGACGATCCTCGCGAAACCCTCCGATCAAAAGACGCGGCGCCGATCGCGAACCTCGGTGCTATCCTCCTTTTATTGCCTCGGCCCGAGCTCTACACGGCGAGGAAGACCGAGGCGCATGGCGCGACTCGAGTCCGAACGAAGACGACAACCGACGGCGCGCGCGTCCCGATCCGACGGCCAAGACGTGGTCGCACACGCGGCTTTCCCTGGACCGTTGGATCGCACGCGAACGGCCAAGATCTAGGGTTTTGCCTCGCTGCGCTTCACGGGCTGGATTGGGCCGCACCGATGCGGGCTTCTAGCGCACAGTGTTGGGCTCGGCCCAACACTGTTCACAAGACTTTTTAAAAGATTTCTTATTTAAAATAATTAAAGAAATTCATTTTTTTTTATTTTAGGTGATAAAACTATTGGAAAAAATCCAAGAAAAATCTCAAAAATACTTTGAGACATTCTGGACTCAAATAAAATATTTTTGGCAAAACTTTATTTTAACTTTGCATAAATTTAAATAGATTCGAATAAAAGGCAATAAACTTGATTTGAATTTAATTCCAATAAATCTAGAAAAATCCAAATAAATTCCAGAAAATCTTCCTATCCAAGCCTTCCTATCCAAGCCAAACCGACGCAAATCAAGGCTAGACTTTCCTTCTCTCTAATCCATTCCCAAACCGAAACAATGCAAACTATACCTTCCTTATCTCCTGCAAAACCGAACCCAAACTAGGATATCTTCTCTTCTCGGATATATTGTTTTTTCTATTCTTCTTCTTCTCTTTTTTTTTCTTTTTTTCGAGATTTGGTTGCTGTGCGAGGCAGGAGTCTCTAGCGGCGTGGCATGAGGTGGACGGGTCGGCAAGGGATGATGATGAACCTGCAGCAGTTCAAGATGGCAACAAAGATGCAAAGGCGATAGCAAGATGCAATGACAAGATGAACCGAACACCAATCTAAACTAAGACCAGCAACTCAACGCAATGATGCAACCCAAAATTCAACATTGCCAAATACCGACAAGAAAGATGCAAGGCACAGATTGTTTTGGACAGCGGATGATCTAACCTAATTTCTTTTTGGGCTTTTTCTGGACTTTAGGGATGAAAAAGAAATGATCTACTAACTCTCACCGATGAACCTGAAATCTGATACCACTTGATAGAGTCGGAGTGCCCGATCTTTCGGTTAGAAGATAACTTTCAATTTTGGTGGAGGTGACTCTCGCGATCCGACTATAAACGAATAGGTCATGTACGCCTTAGCAATCGTTGAACCAACTCCGAAGGTTATTGACCTTGCTGGGTAGCACGATCAACCTAAACACGAGGTTCAATCCCTGCGAGCAATCGAAGAACTAGCAATAATAAGAGGTAGGCAACAATGAATCGTCAAAGCAAACTGATTCAACTCAATGGTGGGGTTCTCAAAGGCTATCTTGCAGGTGGTCGTCCGACACATCTAAAGAGCAGAGTTTGCGCGATAGCTAAACTAACACAAAGAAAAACCCACCTTAAAAGAGGTTGGCCGAGGGGTATAAAAAGGGGAAAAGAGGGAGGGAATTTCTGCCAGCATGAAAGCAGGGTGAAATCTCCACCCAACCTTTCCTAAAACTCTCTAAACATGAATTTATTACATGGGCTCAGCCGAGAAATAGGTGGCGTAGCACCTTTTATTGTGATTCATCTTTATCAAACTGCTGGGCCTTCATTCTTCAAAAGAATCACATAATTCAATTCATGTGTGCGAGCTCGAGTGATTGGTCCTTCGATTTCTTCTGGAGTTGGAGCAACAGTAGGTGTGTCAAGTGTAGCAAGAGTAGTGATGTCCTCATCAATCATACTGTCCTCAGGTGAAGCAAAGAGATCATGAAAAGCAGCAACAAACTCACTCCAAGTTATATTCTACGGGGCGTCATGGATAGCACAATACTTCCTCCACCATTCAGCAACAATTCCTTCTAGCAGATAAGAAGCATACAATACCTTCTCGTCACCCTTACATCGAGCAACCCATAACTTCCTCTCATTGGTCTTAAACCAATCTTCCGCTTTCAAAGGTGAATCATTTTCAGAAAATGTCGGCGGACGAGTCCTTATGAATTTTGATTGCCCGAGATGCTTTAATAACATTAGCTTGATTGGTCATATTCTGTATTTGCTTCGTTATTGCACGCATCAATTGAGTTTGAACAGCTAAGAATGCTCCAAAACTCTGCATATCCATCTGCGCTAACGATTGAAAAACTGATCCATCATTGGGATTCCCAATGGGTTGATTACCACTTCCACTAGCTCCATTGTTACCGCTAATCTGAACCATCTGCTTGATTGCTTTACAGGGTTAGGGAAGAGGGAATAGCATAGGTAAGAAGCAGGAATCCTAATGCAGGGGAGATTGGTTTAACCCATTCAACTTAAGCAAACAACATTAATAACTTGGAATGGTTGCTTACATAAGCCTAAAAGCTCTGCAACACTGAAGGACCGAGATGGCGAACAGAGGGGGGGGGGTGAATGGTTGCAAATAAAACTTCCCCCAAAATACTCCAACAAAAACCTCGACAAGATCGCTCAAAGGAAATCGTGAAAAACCTGAAAAACTAGACAACTATGTGTACCCCAAGCTTGCATGGATAAGTACCATAAAATATGTGGGGATTTTTGAGTCACAATACTGGTTGTCTAGTGTCCAAGATAAAGAGGAATCAATTCAAACTCTTTCTTTTAGAAAGGACATCAATTCAAATCACAAAAGTCACTTTCAGAAAAGCAAAAGCAGAATTTCCAGAACTTGTCCTCAATTTGCACAGGAGGTTGGTGGGTTTATGCAGCTCACAAAATTTTCAAACTTTTTTCCCTATGACCATCAGAGTTGTGAAGAACTCCACCAAATTTCTCCTCAAAAAGCCTTACAAAAAAAACATGAAAAATCTAAGAACACAGTCTGGTCAAGAACTTTGAGTAGAAAGTTTGGGGCTCGGTTTTCACCTCATGGTGCCCAAGCGGTGCAACAAGTGAACTCCAAAATTTTTCTGCAAGTGGATGTCAGAGTCCCGCACCTCCTCCAATAAGAAACACTTGAAAAAGATTTTTCTATATTTGTATAGAAATCAAACACTGGCTGCTGCGTGAAGAACAAGTTCTGAACAAAGTTGGAACTTGAAAGAAAAGATGTTCTCTACTCAATCCAAGAGTGCAAAAGAGATGTAAAACCATATGAACACACTCAAAACATCCAAGATCAGCAGCATTTAGAAGGAGGGGAGGTAAATCCAAATTACATGAAAGTAAATTGCGAGAATGTAATTGCGGTAAAGTAAATGCTGAATTTAAATTGCGTAAAGTAAAGACATAATGTAAATGCGCAAAATAAATTCAGAGGTGGATGGATAAAACTTTCATTTCTGGAAGGAGAGGTTACAAAGACTCACTTTCATGTGGGCAAAGCTCAAAGGAGCATTCACAAACCTCAAAACCTTCGAGGGAAGGAGGCTACCCCTCCACCCCTATTTATACTACTCTTGGGCCACCTACCACCCTTGGATGAGTCCCTCAACCCTAGAGCACTCATCTAAGGGCTAGGATTAACCCACACACACAGCCATGCAAGGGCTAACCCAAAACCCACACACATACCGGGTTTTCTTACACGGTTTTCAAAGCATACTACCTAGACCCGCTAACCTATCAACTAGACCTCAATCCGACGGCCCTTATTGATCCACGCGGCATCTAGCTAGCATCAACTCCTTTCCTTGTCTTCTTGACTTTCCCGGACTCCGTCTCCGATCATCTTCCGGCGATCTCCCAACCGTCTGGACCTTCGACGCTCCTCGCCTAGTCCCGGTCATCCTTCGTCTCACCATGACCTAGCACCGTTGTCCTGCAACCATCAAAGACAAGGAAACTCCTCACATAGCAATGCCCACAATGATGTGCAATAAACCATCCAACTCATCACTACTGCGTCCATACGACCGGTACTGCCACTCCTGACAGAGACAACTCAAATTGCTTCATTTTGAAAATCAATCCAAATCAAACTCAAACTTGAGCACACCTTGCTCAAATAAAGTCAAATACTCATCACAAACATGGATGGACCTCCAAATGGTCCTTCAAACACATACCGCATACTCAGCAATCAAGGAAGAACCAATTCAACCTAAACACACAAATCTACCACCTACATGGCGACAATTCTATCTTAAGCGGAAGCGACTCCCACACATGAGTCTCAACTGGCCACTCGAAGCACTAGATCTTCTAGCTTCTGAAACTCTTCATCGATCCACCATTCCTGAGACTTTATTCTTTCCTTAATGATCTTCAGGGTTGACAGCAAGCACCCGATGCTTTATCCTAAGGTGTGGCACATCGCTTTCTAGTCAAGACAAATCAGGTAAGATTTCAACTTGATCCAGTAGGGGTAAGAGAAGGAAATTTCAGCAAAGGGGAAATAATAGAAGAATGGGATAAGTCAAGAGCACATTATTCTTTTAGGTTAATTCTTTTACTTTAGAGAATAATTTTGAAGGACCTAAAGAGACGACCAAACTATCTAGGGCCAAGACCTACAGTCAACCTGGCTCTGATACCACCTCTACCGGGACCCAAATATGCAAATCCAGACCCTCTGTGTATACTGCACTAGTCCAGGATCACACTAGTGCACACAGGCTCAACATAGATGAATATCACAATCATACACAGGGGAAACATTATGAAAGATATTATATATTAATTAATACCTGTTGAATGACCTTATGGTCAACTTATATGACTATGCCTCGCAAGGTTGAATAACAAATTAAACTGCAGTGAAATGAAAACATAGATAAACCTCCCAATATACCACAGGCAACTGACAAGGCTTGCACCCTAAACATTCATCTCCTTTTGGTACATCTCCTCCAGCATTGGTCTAGACTCCTCAACTGATGATATTGTTATGGGCAAGAGTGAGTACTTAAAGCACTCAACAAGTTGTGCACAGAATGCAACTCTAACATAGCTATATGCAAGGCTTATTCGAAAGGAATGGCTAATGTGGCTCTTTTGCAATAAGCAACATTTATGAACAAATAAAATAAATAGATTGTAAACAAATAATAGTAATAAATAATTTTAGCATTTCTCAAGTAACCCAAGTTTTCAATCCTAAGTCAAGTTCCAACCTTCCATATGGCAATCCTGCCGTCCCAACCAAGTTTCCATTTAATTAAACTAACCCTTAACTGTAATTCCCAAGCATTGCTCGATACCGCGAGCACGGCTATCCGAATAGTTTTACACTCTGCAGAGGTTATGCACATTACCCACACAACATGATCATCTCTTGTTGCGAAGCTATTGACACACTTCCTTTGGTGTGTCGGCGGAGAGATCATGACAAAGCCTTTACAAAGCTTTGCCTTAACTCAGTACTACCCGCTGAGATTTCAACACTAAAGGGTTAAACCACCACAACAGGGCCCCCCTCTCGCGCCATGTGAGTTGATTCGTGAACCCGAGACTCACAACACCGATGGTAGTACCAAAGCTAAAATATTGCAAATTATTCAGCTAGGTTGTCCCATACCAGACTTGTGGTTGCATGATTGACTCAGTCCAAAGGCTTGCAAGGTTAAGTCCTTAAGATGATGGAGGCAAGACTTCCACATACCCTCTGCCCATCGGGCCCACCTTGGCATACTCGCCCCTTTCCACTTGCCCCAATCTAAGTGATTACCACCCCAATTGATTACCAAGCACCACGTACCATGAACAAGTCAACAGCATTGCGTGACATCCCTCGCCACTACAACTCAATCTCATCGTGTTACCACACATGACACACAAGTTCATTAACATGTTCCATATTCCATTATTCAAGATTAATCATTGATGATTCAAGTACATGTGATGACGTGGCATGGCTAAGCAATTAACATGGTCTAACCATCCCATGTTGATTTTAGTATTAACCAAATATAATGAACCAATCTAGGGTGACAATAGATCATGGCATACAAATGACAAGGTAGGGCATAGATCAAAAGGTATATTAACTAAGTCCCAATTTAAATTGAAACAATTATATATGTGAAATAGTATGCAATAAAGTAAGACAATATAGCGATTTTATAAACATGGGTTCAACATGATCAAAGCACAACTTACCTTAGAAAAGCCCTTATTCTTGCTCTGGACCTTGGTCTTGAGTCGACGAATCTTCCTCGGATGCGTCGCACAATTTGACATCTACGCGAAACGGGAGAGAACACCAAATAAATACCAAAACAGAGGGCAAGTAATCCTTAAAAATTAAATAAAATTCACCATTAAATAGATCTCAATTTAAAATTTTTAAAAATTTGAATCATCTCAATCGGAGCTTGTATGAGGGAGAACGGGCTCGTGGAAGATTCAAAAATTCTAAAAATCAAAAAATTGAAAACCAAATATATATCCGAATTATTTTTAAAATGAAAAACTGATTTATTGTGTCAGCATGACATCTGCACCTTGCCGGACCAATCATGTGTCGCCACATGGCTCTGGTCCATGCACCCGGTCCATGGACCTCCTCTGGTCCATCGTAGACCTAGCGCACGGCGCCTCGGTTACCTCTCCGCCACACGTCCGCACACCATTGGCTCGTGGGTCCGCGCGATCTGGACCACATGCTGAGATCCAAAGATCACGATCCTAACCAAGTGGTTCATTGATGATCGAGTGACGCGGCGCGATCTTGAGCATTGGGTAACGATCGGACGGTCGGCGAAGCTTGATCCTTGTGATGGCGACACGGCGGCGTAACTTCGTCGGACGCGAAGAAGACGACGATGAACTCGGCGAAGCAACAGCCTCCGGCGACCAAGAAGTAGCAGCTCCGATGCGTGTTGACAAGGTGTTCCCAGATCTGGAACCAACACGACGGTTCCCGACTTGAAGGCAGTGGAAAACGAGGAAAGTGAGCAGCGACGCTTTAGGAACTACTGCGAGCATCCGCACGACAATGGCGATCTCTTTGGCGACGACGCTTTAGGGAAAAGGTGTGGTGCGAACTGGCAAACCTCGGGGTACCCACCTCCCGTTTTATAACCTCGGCAAATGCGCGTAAATCGAATACCTAATCCTACCTTAGAAAAAATGATAGAACCACTTAACTCATCAAGCATGTCGTCTAACCTAGGAATAGGGTGACAATACCTTATTATGATATTATTAATGGCTTTACAATCTACGCACATTCACCAACTACCATCTTTCTTAGGAACCAAAATAACAGGAACGACACAAGGACTAAGGCTCTCTCGTACATACCCTCGGTCCAATAAGTCTTGGACTTGGCGTTGAATTTCCTTAATCTCTTCAGGGTTGGTTCGGTAAGGCGCACAGTTTGGTAAAGTCGCCCCCGAAATCAAGTCAATTTGATACTCAATTCCCCTCATAGGTGGCAGCCCTAGGGGAAGTTCATCTGGGAAAACATCCTCATACTCCTGCAAAAGATTAATGACAGCAGGAGGCAAAGAGCTAGGCAATTTATCAAGTGAAAAATAAGCCTCTTTGCAAATCAAAGCATAGCAAGCCAAATCAGACTCATCAAGCGCAAGTAAATCAGATTTTGTGGCAGGCATGTTAGCACCTTTCAATTTAATTCCCGCCTTCTTAACACTAGGTGCTTCCTTTTCCTTTTTAGGTGGGAAAACTTCTTTAGCTACATCCTGATTTTCAGTGTTAGTTTCCTTCACCTGACGCTCTTTTTCACCTCTTTCAAACTCATCTTTCAAAATGGCAGCGGGGGTCATTGGAATTAATTCAATGGTTCTTCCTTTATGTGTGAAAGTGTATTTATTGCTTCTACCATGGTGTAAAGCATCAGTATCATATTGCCAAGGCCTACCTAAAAGCAAAGAACAAGCTTGCATAGGCACGATATCAAAATCTGCATGATCATGGTTGGTACCAATTGAAAAATGCACTCTCACAATCTTATTTACCTTCAACTTACCGCAGGAGTTGAACCATTGAATGCAAAATGGCCGCGGGTGCTGCTGCGTGGTCAAGCCAAGCTTCTCGACCAACTCAATGCTAGCAAGGTTATTGCAACTACCTCCATCGATGATGACGCGATATGATCTTTCCTTTACAACGAACTTTGTTTGGAACAAGATGTGGCGTTGATTTTGCTCCGCTCTCTCCATTTGAGCACTAAGTACTTGCTGTGCTACAATACTCATATACCTCTCAGAAGTTCTAGCTCCAAATCTGTCCACTCCATCATCATCACTACCCGTCGCATGTTCGTCACCTGCGGGGTTAGCTGAAACAAGCGCCAAATCTTCGTCATCAATATCACTAGCACTAGTATACTCACCATCATCTTTGGTATTAAGGGGGTGTTTGGGACAGCTCCAGCTCCACCAAAATCCGTGGAGTTGGTGGAGCAGGGTATTCCTAGCTCCAGAAATTTATGGAGCTGGAGCTGTGGGTACATTAAGAGTGTTTAGATGTGTCATCTTGTTTACATTTTAGACTAAAAATATAAACTTAATTCACTTTATTTTAGCCTACAAACTCCAGCTCTAAGGTGGAGCTGAGATCTGGAGCTATACCAAACAGGGCCTAAGAGCTCGCTGATTTGGATAGTCTTTCATCACATGACCCCATCCCTTACAGCGGTAGCACTGCGTGTCACGCGTCCTACCCGTGGAAGCAACTGATGACGCACTCTTTGCCGGTGGTTGCACCGTCGCTGATTTGCTTGCTGTGGGAGCACATGCTTGTGGCGTGGAATCAGCAGAACGTGCACGGAAAGAAGATGATGTAGAGCGACCAACAGAAGGTGCCGCAGGTGGCGCCCTAGGTGTGGCCCTAGTTGGAGGAGATCCTCCAGAAGTAACTCCTCGTGATCGAGCTTGTCGTCCCTATACTTCCCTTTCAGCTTTGTAAGCAAGATAGAACAAACGAGTGATATTATGAAAATCCTTATACTCTAATATGTCTCGAATTTCACGATTTAAACCCCCAAAAAATCTAGACATTTTTTGCATCCTCATCTTCTTGCACTTTACAACGCAACATACCAATTTGTAACTCCTGATAATACTCTTCTACGGACTTATTACCTTGGTTCAAGCGCTGCAATTTATTCAATAAATCTCTAGCATAATATGACGGTACAAATCTAACTCGCATGCATTCTTTCAAACCATTCCAATTGGTTGGGACATTATCTGCTTGTTTAATTTCATGCCACCAATATGATGCAAAGTTAGTAAATTCACTAGTGGCAAGTCTTATTCTTTGTTCTTCCGGGACTTCAAAGCATGAAATTTTTGATCCACAGATAGTTCCCATTCTAAATATTCATCTGGATTATAATGACCCGTAAAGGATGGCATGGTAAACTTAACTTTAGATAATGCATCATTAACATTACCATGATGTCGATTAGCATTACCATTGTTACCTCCCATACCATGACGATTGCGGCGAAGACGATCACGAAAATGAGCATTCCGTTCAACAACTTGATCCATATTGCCGACACTTTCTTCTCCTTCATCATCCTCTATGTCATCGACAGGGAATGTTTCTTCATCTCTAGGAGCAGCAAGATTGCCCTCCCTTCGACCACCATTGGGAGGTGCAGGATCTGCAGGTGGAGGCGGCTGCCTCTCTAGGTACTCCATTCTGGTGATGAGGTTGGCAATGCTCCGCTCAATTCTCTCCATCCTATGTTCGTTGTCTTGAGCAAGCTTGGTGAGGTTTGCGTCGATGCCTCTTAACGTGCTTTGATGATCCTCCACGTACTTCATGAGCTCAATTTTTGCAACACATTCGTCTCCATCCGGAACTTCATTATGTGATCCTGTCATTGTTAGTAGAAGACATGTGGATTTTTCAGATGTGCGTCGTGGACCTTTTCGAAACAAAAAAAATAGACCCAAATTGGAGTCTGTATGCAAAAGTTATGCCTGTTTTACTTAATGCTGCACGAACCCTTCTTCTTCTCGGACTCAAATTCTGAACTGATGCCCTAGAATTTCCGCGGTAAACAAACTCAACCACTACAACCAGGACAAGACTCAATCTAGACTCGGCAACATAACGACACAGCAGGTGACAACAATTCAATAAAGCAAAAACCGAAAAAAAGTGCAAAGGATCAAAGGGGTTTGGACTATGGAAACAAAGAGAGCGACGAACGCAAATATTTTTTGGGGCCAATTTTTTTTTGGACACTAGATGATGGAAAAGTAACCAATGGGGAAAATACGAATTACCTAACGGGCAACGCATCTCTGATACCACGTGATGCGACAACGGCCCGATCTTCCGATAGGTTCTACTTTTGCGGAACGGAGACGTCCACGTTCCAAGGGATTCCAATCAGCGGAGATTGAATCCTTACAATCGCTACACCCACGCACCTGTCGTTATCAATCGTGCTCACGCCCGGATGATCTAACCACGAAGGTTAATTCCTGCACACAGTAGAAGAAACGAGCAAGAACAAGAAAGAAAACAATGTGACAATTCAAACGATCAAAGTTGAGGTTATCTCTTTCACCAAACCAGGCCTTGTGACACTACTCCGATGAACAAGTGTTTCACACACGTGGGGAACAAACATAGCAAATAACCTAACCCTAAAAGTAGCGGCGGCTAAGTATATATAAGGGCGAGTTACAAAAAAGTGATCAATCAACGGTTCTGATTCGAAGTCTGCAACAGCAGCAAATTTTTGCATTGATTTGGAGGCATTCCCGAATGAATATGGAGGTGGGCTTGTATGCAAAACCTATCTGAGCCACCACTCGTTGGAAAGATTATTTCAAGACCTATCTATTTCATACAATCCCACCTCCATATTCGTTCGGGAAGGCCTCCAAATCAATGCGAAAATTTGTTGCTGTTGCAGACTTCGAATCAGAACCGTTGATTGATCACTTTTTGTAACTCGCCCTTATATATACTTAGTCGCCGCTACTTTTAGGGTTAAGTTATTTGCTAAGTTTGCTCCCCACGCGTGTGAAACACTTGTTCATCGGAGTAGTGTCACAAGACCTGGTTTGGTGAAAGAGATAACCTCAACTTTGATCGTTTGAATTGTCAGATTGTTTTCTTTCTCGTTCTTGCTCATTTCTTCTAATGCGTGCAGGAATTAACCTTCGTGGTTAGGTTATCCGGGAGTGAGCACGGTTGATAACGACAGGTGCGTGGGTGTAGCGATTGCAAGTATTCAATCTCCGCTGATTGGAAGCCCTTGGAACACGAACGTCTCTGTTCCGCAAAAGTAGAACCTATCGAAAGATCGGGCCGTTGTCGCATCAATCCGAGGATGAAAAACCTTCAGTTCCATCTCAGTGTTGGGATTTTATGGTGACGATTGGAAACTCGTGACCAACCACCACTGAACGGACTTCAAATCCTAAGATCAGTACTGTTTTGATTCCTTTGTCAGGAACACACTAGAACGAATCCGATCTGAAGAAATATAGAGAAGAGATTTCAAGAGAAAAGGGGGAAAACAGATGAACAACAGATTACTTACGCTAAACATCTACTCTACTTGAATAAGATAGTTGGTAGAACTGACTTGATTCCTTTTCCTGGTGGCTTATATCCCAAAGTTTGAGTTACAGCGAGTAACATTGAAGTTCACATTACCGTAAACAATAAACGAAAACATAATTACAGCACTTAGTAATTACTACTTGCTTTGCTCGCCGTTAGATTCTACTTATCATTTCCCTCAGTTTACATCTCTACCGTTGAAGTTGTTAAGTGAAGTCGCTCAGTCCTTGTTTTCGTGTCAACTTCTCCTCTGTAGCCTTCTTCTTCTCTGAATATCTGAAATCTGATTACGCTGAATTCTTGTTCCTAACACATAAGGAGGAGGACTAGAACCAGGGAAATGGGGATTTTTCATGGTGGCGAAATTAGGGTTAAGAGGTAGGGCATCTCACCTTTGCAGGAAGAGGACGAGGTGGGTGAGGGCTTGCCGCTAGCCATTGTGGTCGCCGGGTCACCGCTTGCCATCGTCTTGATCCGATGGTGAGAGGATGCCAGGCGTGGAGATCGGATTCTAGGCAGTGGTGAGGGTCCGGCCAGTGGAGATGGGATTTCGGCCGACAGAAACAAGATTGTCAGCGATGAAGAGGTTCTACATGCCAGTGAGGAGGCTTTCCCTCGGCAGTGCCGCTAGGGCTCCATGGCACCATGATCGCGGAGGGCGTCGGCGTGGTGCGTGATTGGGGGCCGCGTAGGGATGAAAACTCATCGGATGGTTTCCGACCGATTCGGATACTTTTAGAATATGGATTCTGTCGGATCGATATTTGTCGGATAGTATCGGATTGGATATGCATATAATTTTTTTTTGTCGGATATGGATACGAATTCGGTAGATCACTATCCGTCGGATACGGATACAAATTCGGATAATCTGGATATTGATGGGTCGGATATCAGGATATGCATGTGGGCTAGGCCAGGGCTACTCTTTTGGTCCAGAAAGGTTTCTTAAGTTCAAAATTGTTTTCTAATTTAATTAATTCATAAAACATGTTTCAATTATTAAAATTGGCAAACCAATTCCAAAAATTATGAGCTTTTTTGAGAATGTTTGAGGCACAATCTAACATTTAAAAGAGACCATGTATCTAAGTATTATCAAACTTTTAGTGTGTTATGTGTTTGCTTTCATTTGTATTTTTGAGCAAGGATTACCTTCATTTTGTGTTTTGATCTACGTGTATGATGAATTAATCGTATGTGTATGATAAACAGTCTTATATAATTTTGTTTGCAACATGGTATCTAACTATTATCTAAGTGAATGAAAATGCTTATATTTGTTCAATTTTCAATAATGTTTTGATCAAATCAACTAGTTATGTGTTTTTGTTGATTTTTTTATGTACAATCTAAGGGGTTATCATGTTCCGATAAATATTCAAAACCGTATCCGATTCGATTCGTATTCGATCCGTATCCGTATTTGACATTATCCGTATTCATATCTAGACTATCTGTATCCATATCTGCATCCGAGAAAAAAAATATGAAAATAAATATGGTAGAGCTATTATTTGTCCGTATCCGATCCGTTTTCACCCCTAGCCTCATGCTTGCCTCGACACTACATGCGCCGAAGGGGAGAGGCGAAGTGAATGGGTACGCGTGGTGCTCGAGGTCGTGAGAGGGCGAGGGGGTAACCGAGTGGCATTCACGGGTAAATAAGAACAACTTCCAAGGTTATTTGATTTCAGGTCGGTTGGTTTCCCACGTGAATCTACAAGAACGTTGCTCTTCGTTGCTAGTTTATTTTTTAGGTAGCTCCTCACGAGAAGTAGAATTAGGTTGTTTTGGGAACTAGGTGTTTAGTACAACTTCTCGAGATCTAGAAGAGAAGCTAGGAGCGGGAGCTGTACTAAACAGGGCCTCTATCAGTGTAACACCCCGATTTTCACCCTTTAATAATTCCTTTATATAGTTTAGGTCTCCTAAAAAGTTCTCACCAAATTTCCTCGCTAATTAAAGCATAATAGGGAATTTCCAAAATTAAAAGATTTAATTTGAATAATGTAAACTACAATTAAATGAAAATCAATTTTAGTTGGGTTCTTGTATTGCAAGGAATTGTTTTGCATTTTCATGGATTTTTTGAGTCTATTTGCTATTTATTCGAGCTCATTTGGATATATTTGGTTTTCTAAAATTCAAAAATCATTTCCAAATCTTAATCCTTTGTTGGGCCGATTTCCTTTTCCTAGCCACTCTTTCTCTCTCTCTCCCGCGTGGCCTGCAAGGCCTAACAGCCGGTCCATCCCCTCCTCGCCATCCCATCCCTACTTGATGCCTTGCCCACGCCCCATAGCTCGACCCGTGCCACCGCCGCCACTTTTCTCACTGTGCGTGCCCTAGACACGCTCCATAAATAGCATCGCCAACCCCTACGATATCACCTCTTCATCTGCTGCCAGCTTGAGCACTAATGATGCTGTTCTCGCACCAGAAATTGTCTGCCACAAGTCATCTTCCCCATTTTCGACAACAGAGCTACCGTGCCTGTTGCTTGCATTGTGTCCTCGCCACTCTGTTAACCTTCACAAAACCAACCGAGTCACCATGTGTTGTAGGCTGAGATCAAGTAAATTCAATCTCTTGCACCATCACCATCTTGCCTCCATTTTTTGCTACCGTCGGTGAGCCTTTGCCGCCGTTGACACTACCGACAAGTTCACTGTCGCACATTCTCTCCAATGCTCTGTTCCCCGTCACTTGAGCATCACTAGAGCTCACGGCCACCGTGAGCCCTGTTGTTTCCCACCTTCCTTGCCACCGACTGCCACGGTGGTCATTGGTGAATGTGGACCATGTCATCGTATTCATCGTGGTCTAATTGCCTAGACCCGAGCCTTCCCCGTCACCGCCGACCATCGGAGCGCCGCAATTGCTGACCATTGGGTCCCTTCACGCTAATGCTGACATGCCACCAACGTGGATGCCACCTCAACACCACATGAGCCCCACCACCACGCAAGCCACCACCTCACCGCAATCCTAGATTGGATCTATTAGACCCTGTCCACCGTGGGCCATGTCTATGTCATGTGGACACCACTTGTCAGCCTAGTTGTGAGCCAAGTTCAATGTAGACCTATGAACCCATGTCCATGGACTTGGTCTATAGATCGTGGGTTCGACCTATTAGTGTCAACCAGAGGAATATTCCTAGAATATTCTCTTTTATCTCTCTTTTTATAGTATTTTCTCTCCCAACAAATCATTCGAAAGCCTGTTCTCCTCATATGAACTACAAATGAATCCATTCAAGTTTCTAAATTCATCTAAAATTGAGCTCTACCCTCCAATGTATTTAATTTGATTTTTTAGTTTGATGTACCTCTATTTTGTTGTTTATTTGTTTTTCATCACTTGTTTTGTAGATACTGCCTCCTCGGGTGCTTATTAATGAGAACAATTTGTTCAAGGGCAGGACCAGGAGATATTCCAAGGCAGGTTTTGTGCTTTGATCATGTTGCACCCAGTTTCTCAAAAATTATGTTGTTTCAAATTATTTCATGCTACTTTAATTATTAAATGTTTTACTATTTCTGAGAGTAGTTATGTAGTTCTTTGTTATCATTCTACCTTATTGATTGTATACAATGATCCCTTGTAATCTTAGGATAGTTAATTACTATTTGGTAACTATTGTAGCACCAATATATATTGGTTAGTGTAGTGTGATGCTTAGCCATAATAGGATATTGATGTCATTTGAATGGCACTATTACACTTGATTAATGACTACGAAATAACTGTGTGGCAATCTGGGTGCTTTGTGATAATCAACAAGGGTGGCATAACCCTTTAGGGGTAGTTTTGGAATTCACCCAACAAAACCAAGAGACCATATATATCTCGACAACCAAGACCAAGAGTCCGGATATATCTCAACAACTAGGACTAAGAGTCTGGTTACATCTTAACAATCCCCATGGTCAAATACCGCGTAATGCATATGCATCATTAAAAACTCCTCCCAAAAACCCAATGGGAAGAAAGGGATGGAGAAAAGTGCACACACTACTTTGAAAAAGGCCATCAGTGGCGGTTCATAACTGCCATCAGTGACGGTTTTTGAACCGTCACAGATTTAGTGCCACTGATAATCGAGGTTTATCAGTGGCGGTTCTAGAACCGCCACAGATAACACTATCTGGTGGCGGTTTTGGGCTAGACCGTCCCTGATATTTGGGGTATTAGTGGCGGTTCGAGCCAAAACCGCCACTAATAATACAATTATCAGTGGCGGTTGTTGGATAGAACCGCCATCGATACTCAAATATCGATGGCGGTTCTAGACCAAAACCGCCACCGATAATACGACTATTAGTGGCGGTTTTGGCTAGAATCGCCATCGATACAACTATCGATGGCGGTTGTATATAAAACCGTCATCGATAGACCTAGTATCGATGATGGTTTTTGATAGAACCGTCACAGATATTACCGAGAGCGGTTTTGGGCTAAAACCGCCGCGATAATCCCACACACGAAAATAAAAGCGGCATTTTGGCTAGCTTCAGCAGCGCTAGCCATGCCTCTTCATTATGTACACAAAAGAAGAATACATTGAATTATTGAAATTTGAGTATACATATTAGTACCTATTCTTTGTTATAGACTAACCAATATAATCCGAAATAACATGTATTGCTAATTGTGATACAAACCATCCAGAAAGAAAGAAGGAAAAGAGAGTCGCTTACCTCTAGTTGCATAGTGCAAAGCTCATAAATGATATGGATAACACAGAGCAATGAAGTTTGCGGAAGAGACACAAATTTCTAGAAATACAAAAATGAAGCATCTAGGAGATAGTACATGGTAGCAGATTAAAGTGATGAAGAATCCAATATATCAGACGAAGAAAGACAGAGGCATGAGATAAATCTGAAAATTCCATACCTCCGTAGCAAACAAGGTTCTTTTTTGAGAGTTCCTTCTGAGACCACTTTGGTGACATGGTTTGCCATTGTTTCATACATCATAAACTGAATTGATGGTTTACATACATAACAATTTACAGTTCAACCTATGGAACTACATATATAGCCATTAAATTTTGGTTCGATGTTCAAAAATAGACAACCAAGCATGATTCTGTCACAACAAGTCCTTTTCGTAATCCTCCTATGCACCTTAAGCTTGCAATTCTTGCACACAAATTTCATGTAGCAGTGAGGACCTATGCACATGCGTATATGGATTGCCATGTCAAAGATATTGTATTTAAGTAAGTGAACCGATCTAGTCCTCTTTTTTGTTTATTAAAAAACAGACCTATAAAAAACACATAATATTTGGTTGTAGCCCATTGATTTGTAATATAAGTATGGCTTATTTGCACATAATATCGCAGACATGATATACATAAACCAACTAACAATTATAAATCTACACTCATGTATAAGATTGAGTTGTCTTATTTGCCTCCAAAACAATTTTACATATGTAACCAAACGCAGTTTTGGAACCACAATACAAACATAGCAAACTTTGAAATGTGAGGATTGCGAACATCTGGAAGATCAAAGCATCCAAGTAGCTTACTAAAAATATGAAATAAGAGATCGTTCATCTTATATGCACAACATACCCACACACTAACCTATGCCCTACATGGTATGCCCATACCTATGGTTGTTATATAATTAAGAAGATAACCTATAAGAAGATGCATTTTGATTACTTGTACCATGCTATTCCATTAGCTCCTTCAATGTGATCTTGGAAATGTAGAAATTTTCTCTACTCCACAAAGCAAATATATAATATAGAACTAAAAGAGAATGGCAAATACAACTCCATATTCGATTTATTTGGACAGAGAAACAACAAAGCTCTACCTTAGCAATCAACCGGGCATAAAGTCTGCGGCGTTTATATGCAATAGGAAAAGAAGTAACAAACTGAGTAGCTATTGCATTAAACACAAACAAAACATTAGTCTTGACAATAGAATAATCAAACTAATCATTCCTTTCTCTATAACCCTCCCAAATAACGACATCGAAGATATCTTCATCATTTGACCAACATTGAAGATGTTACCAAACAAATCAGATCCATCATTTGACCAACATACTCATGTATTATCAAGGAACTAGAAAAATATTGAAGGATAAACTGTACATTCAGGTGGTAACTTGCTAGAATAACATGAATTTAGCTTTGTATACTTCAAGTGAGCTATGTACGTAAAATTGCCGCAAAGTGTCAACCATCTGCGAGAAGAACAGATTAGTTTGGGCAGCATTTGTTCAATAAAATCATGCAAAATGAAGTAATATAAAGAATATTGAAGAAATGAGTATGTCACACCTTGTATAAGTTATTGGCGGTAGCAAACCAGAATATGCACATCGGATCGTTTCATTTGGTCAAGGCAAAGCTGTAATAGCAAACCAGAAACATATAATATTGTAAGACAAGACAAACAAAAACACCTATAATATTGTAAGACAAGACAAACAAAAACACCATTTTACCTTCTTTGTATACATGTTCATGGTGGCGCTTACTCTGATAGTAGTTCCCCTCTAATTGACCGCTATTTGTTATTTTGGTGAGATCATTCGCAATTCTAACGAGAAAATAATATATTGAAATAGTATGGCTATATATCTATATAATAGATATACAAGGTGGTTAGTCCATGACCAAAGAAAAGGTTCATATAGCTCACGTATATAAATGTTCCTATCGATTACAGGAAGTCATAATATCGGGATGTGATGATAACACGATGCTCAAACAGTCATATATAAGACAATATACAAAATATCTATGAAGAGTACTTGCATCCAAAAGGCTTGCACAACCACCGACAAAATAAGTGACATTGGCAAAAGAAGGGTTCCCATTTGAAAGGAACAAAGAGTTATTTACACTTTGTAATGAAACAGAATTGAAGTAAAAAGCCTAAACTAGTGGAGGTAAACTAGAAGCCTCACGGGTCTTGGAGGTTGAAGACATGTGATTTGGGACAATAGTATGGATGACTGGATCGTTGTTGTCTTCGTCATAAAACTCGCCATTTTGTTGATTATTTCCTTCATGATGAAGTAGGCGAGCTGGCCTCAATGCCTTGGATTTGAAGGAAGCAGATCCTACCAGTAGACAACTTGAGGCGCTGTAAGTATAAAAAACAAAATTAAGAGAGAATATAGAAATTGAGTGGTGTGAATCAATGTGTCATGTCGGCATGGTGACCTCTACGTCATTGTCTTTTATTGTGCATGATAAGATTTGCGCATGTAATGGCACTGAAGTACCCACATAAATTTGTTCCTTTCTACCGCTTGTGACACCGCAAAAATCGAATGAAATAAGATGTCGTCGAAGGAGCTATTTACTATGAAATATGATATAAGAGTATTCCTTCGTGCGTCTTGGAAACTTCGTGACGGATTGTAAGGGATTTGTGGTATGGGCGGTATCTCGAGCTCTTCGACAATATCTTTTGAACGCCTCATTCACTAAATGTGTCATCTCTTCAAAGTCTTTTTAGGTTTATCTAGTGGATCCATGATCGACATCTTGCTCTTTTCGGATGAATTATTACGAGAATCCAATGGAAGATACATACACATGCATGATGCGGTCATTAGTCCTTACATCGAGTAAATAACGAAATAAACGAGTAATTTAACTAGCTAGTGAGCAACTTACTTAAAATTGTATGGCAAAAGTATAAACTCCTTGTCTTGTAGTTTAATCAAAACTTTATATCGTACTCCTCGACCTCCTTTGGTACTCTTTTGATTTCATGTTGGCAAACCATTCCCGGTCGAGGAATCCCATCGCCCCTTCGTTCTTCGTACTTCAATCATCTCGTATCTATATAACGAATTAGTTAGACATGAAATTTATCGGTATTACGTGAATGTAGGCCAAGATTAATATATTAGACACTTACGGTGACCAAAGATCTCAAAAAGATATGTCGAGGCGTCGTGATAGAATAAGTTGTGCAAGTTATCGAATTCTATTAAGAAGTAGCCATGGCCCTCATGGTGAAAATGTTCCTCACGGAAAATTGCAGTGATCATCTTTGGGAGTACGTCTTGGTTGGATCGATCTAAGTAACATGCATGTAATCGCTGCATCATGGGTGTTAGACTTTTAACTTGAGCGGTGACCAAGGGCTTCCCTACCTCGAATTTCAATCTTTGTTGATCATCTTGGTCATCAGACTTCGCCTTGCCCTTACTTTTTTGTCGCACGACATCATACTCGGTCCTGGCCTCGCCGATCCGGGCCGATCTGATACAGCTTGTCTAATGTGCCAATTTTTGGGATCAGAGGTTGTAGGTTTGTCATTTGAAGTACAAGGTGTTATAGGTTTCTGCTTTCGAGTACTAACAGTGGCCATCTTGATGGGGTCCTCAATGCATTTCTTTTCTACCTCATTTTGCTTCTTCCCCGTTTCACTCTCAGGTGCTAGTGACGGATGCGAGGATTGTACTGCAGGAGAGGATGGCACTGCATAGTCCAAGACGATGTCACGCTTGCGCCATTGGATGAATGAGTGGGCGGCACTTCCTAGAGTAGTTATCTCATCATTGGTGGGTTTTCCATCCGATCTCGACAAATCGTGCAAATACCGTGTCCACTTGGACCTTTGCATAAACCCGGCGCTATCGGGTATTGTGCAGACACCCCTTCTTGGCACGGATAGACTACCCTCGTAGCGGCTGTATAAATATGTTCATCACGCACGTTGAGTGACAGGTGTGGGGTCTGTATGTCGTCCACGGGATAATGGTTGTTGTCCGCTTCGCCAATGGCGTGGGACGCCGCAATCGCCGCGACGACTGTAGGATCGAGAAAAGCGTTGTGGGCTGCGATCGACTCAAGGCTTGTTGTACTTGTCGCTCAACTTGTTCTTCAATGGTGCCTTGTATTTCTCGCAGAACCCTTTCCTTCATCATTTCCATTTCCTTCTCGGCCCGCTCATCTTTAGCTCTCTTGAGACTCCTATAAGAGTCTCCGTGCTCGAGAATCCACTCCTCCATGGAACCTTGACCCGACGCCTCGTGTCCCACTGTGGTGCTCTTTGTTTCCTAGGGCATTGTTAGCTCGTCTTTCTCCCGTGCGGGTGAAAAGATCCTTGGGTGGATGGGCGTGAAACTCGTGAACTCGTTGCGTCATTGCTTCGTCTTCTTGCTCTTGAATGATAAACCCCAAGAGACAACATATACGCCTCGCTAGCACGTAGTGCTTCACTCGTCCGTAGTCCGATCAAGGGACTTGTGCCACCAATTGGACCGCTTCTAATTCTTGCCTCTCCCATTGAGCAATTTTACCCGCGTACCCACTCGTGCCAAGTGCGTGGGGTGAGTATTCCTTCTTGCGATGCTAATGTGGTCCTCTTGGACTTCCTTGTCGCCCGATTGCTTCATCGCACAAACTCATCCCAATATGGCTCCAATCTTGGGTACTCTCCGATGGTGACCGATTTTGCTTCACATAATTTGTGTTCACTCACCTTGAAGTTTCTCCACGCCGCATCCATGGTCATCAATGCGTCGCGACGCACAAGATCTTGGCTCCTTCGGGAATTGAAGGTTTCTTTGAGCTCATCCACGATCCTCTTTGGTGGCTCGGGGCACTTTATGCCAATCCGAATAGGTGATTGGCACTTTATCCCTTACGATGTACCCGCATGTTCACCTGTATTTTGCTGCTGATTTTCTCGGTGCAACAGGGGCCCCAGTATCTAAGACCTCTGAGATGGTGTACCGGCCTTCAGGCTTCTTAGTTTTCCCTCGTCCTCGGCGTCTTGCAACAGGAGCATCATCTGCAACAGCGGTGGAGGCCTCGGCACATTCGGTGGTTGGGTGGAGGGTAAGGTACCTGCTCGGGCTCTCCTCCACTATAGGCTCGGTTTGAACTCCATTAGAACTACAGTTCAACCCGAAACATAATTTTCGTCAATTATTACAGAATCATCTCATGGAATTTCAAAGTATGGATGTCTTGTCACGTGTGTAATATTGTGTGTTGCTAAGATGAAAATGATTTTGCAAGAGCAAGATACTTAATTAGCTCGAGAACAAAACTAATTAAGCAAGCATTAACTCTTGAACTAGTTCGATTGGTTGTAAATTTTGTGGACCCAATATGTAGCTATGGTGCATACGGTGAGCACTAAAATGCTACACACATACACCTTGCAACGCCCATGGTTTGCATTAATGAAACTCAATCTAAATAAAACATGTAGGACAAGTGGAAGATGAAAACATGTAGGGCAAGTGGATGACTACAGAACAAAGCATGCAGATGCAACAAGTGGAAGATGATCCGTAGCATTCTTAGCTAGTTCTAAAATATGGTAGAAGCGAAGAATGAAAGTGAGTTCGTCTAATAAGTATAAATGAGCTTCAAGATTTTGGTGTGACGGGTTAGGCTTCAAGATTTTTCAAGTTGAGCGGGCTCCAATTGTCTAGATCAATATTCTAAGAAAATTAGGCAAGTTAATTAATTCTTGTTCTGTTGCTTGCTTAAAGAAACAATTGGCACATACTCATGCATGATGGCGGTGGTTGTCTCTTGGCAATAATTAACCGAATCGAAAGGATTTCAATATCCCCAACAGTGAAGCAATCGTTTATTAACCGCCAAAAGGATTTCAATATCCCAACAAAGATTGCACAAATCATGCAAGAAACCGGTGATACCCTTCCTCTAAGAGCTTGCACAAAGAATAACCATATATATATATATATAAACTTGTCTCTTTAGGATCCCATGGTCTTAATCATGACACGAAAAGTGTTTGCAATAGACAATAACTCCTAAAATGATGTTTTGTGCTATGGGTGTATTCATCTTGTGCTAAACCGCTCAAAAATAATTCCATGCCCCGCACTATTTTGTTCCGACCGTCGAAAAGGTGGCTTTTTGCTTGTTTGACATGTTTATTCCTAATTAGTTGATGACTAAGTGTTCCGAGGCACAACAAACACATGATAGTGTCTGATGGAAGTGTTTTGGACGTGAGCAACGCAAGAAAGCGGCGATCACGTGTCTTGATCAAGAGATGCATGTAGCAGCAGAATCATCAAAATGCACGGCAACCATGCATGCTAATCACAAGAACATGACGAGTAGAGCACAGTGAAAATGTGGCACCAGGGGCGGTGTCGGCGGGTCGGCGTCGTTAGGGACGGCGTCGGGCGTCGAGTCGAAGCGGCGTCGGCGCGAAGCGAGGGCGGCGACCGTGGCGGCGTCGGCTGGTCGGCGTCGTTGGGGACGACGCCGAGGGCGTCGGGTCGGGACGGCGTCGGGCGCGGCAAGGCGGCGGGGACGGTGTCGAGCACGGAAGCTCAAGGATTTTAGGGTAGAAGAGAGAAGGCGGGAGTTTTAAGGGTAAAGGGTACAAGCGGTGGATCTATTATTTATAGATGGAGTATTATCGATGGCGGTTCTTAGAAAGAACCGCCATCGATCTTTATTATCCGTGGTGGTTCGTATACTGAACCGCCATCGATAATGTATTATCTGTGGCGGTTCGTATACGAACCGCCACAGAGATAATGTTATCGATGGCGGTTCTTTTAAGAACCGCCACCGATGTGCCTCTATACCTTGAAATTTGTTTCGAATCTTATCGACTATTGTCGAATAGCGTGGCGAGTTCGAAGACCTAGTTTTTGGTCTTTGCGCAATTGCGCGTTTTCGATTTTGTGTATTACTTGTAAAGCAAATACATAAGCGATTTCTGAGGAAAGAATCCGGACTCCTTTCACTGACGGACTCAACAAACTCTCCAAACTTTCAATCGGATAGAACACTATTTTGTCATCAAGCAAAACAAACAAGTACTCTTGATAATCAAACAATCACCAAAACTAGCAAAGTCCAAATCGACTCAAAAACCAAAAAACTAGCACATAGCTAGGAAACAAAACCGAAAGCAGACTTTAAACTACCATGCACAAGATTATCTTCAACAAGTGGTTATCATTAGGGTTGATTACATAGAGGAAGACTTGTGCGGCCTGGTCATAATTTGCCCGAGGAGCTAGCTCCACCTCGATATTTTGCCATTACTCGTATATAGCTAATTATTTTCTTTCACAATTTGCCCTTCTTCATGATCATCGCGATGATAGGTAGCTTCTGAGTGGTTTCTTCCTCGAGCCTGATGTTGCCATCTACGAAAGGAGGCAACTCATCAAACTGGTTGTACTCTTCCTCATCCATGACATTCTCAACTCCGACGATCCTTCTTTTCCTGAAGAACTACATGGCGCTTCTTATCTGCACGGTCGATTACATAGAAGACTTGTGCTACTTGCTTCGCAAGTACGAATGGTTCATCTCTCAGATCCAGACATGTTCGATGTCCAAAGTAGTGAAGCCGCATTTGTCCACCTTGACACCCTTTGGGAGTTGTACCCAACGACACCGAAACATTGGGATCTTAAAAATACAGTAGTCGAGCTCACAAATCTTTTCTATGAACCCGTAGAAGCTACTCTTCTTACTGCCTGTGTTGTCATAGGCATCTATGTAAACACCACTATTTTGGTAAGTGCTTTTGCTATCCTGAGATCTCGTGTAAAAGGTATATCCATTTATATCGTATCCTTGCCATGTCAAGATTGTACCTGATGGCCCTTTTGCCAGCCACCTCAACATGACACTCGTTTCTTTCCCAGTCATATGCTCTTTGAACCAATGATTGAACAAACGGTTATGCTCTTTTGTTACCCAAACCTCTGATCGTCCACGATTTTCCTCTCGTAGCTTATCCTTGTGCATGTCCATATACGAGGACACCTCAACCGATTGGTAAAAGCGTGAAATGAGCTTTTGAATAATCCATGATCGTAAGAATTTGTTGATTTCCTTCCAATCGTCCCTTTCCCACCAAACCTACCCTCATGTCGAGATCTGGGCACTCCTACGGTTCCACCCCTCCATGTAATCCACGCAAAACTCGATAACCTCCTCGGTTGCATAACCTTCCACAATGCAGCCCTCCACGAGATCGATTGCGTACATACTTCTTCAGATACCCATGTACCTTTCGAACGGGTACATCGATGCGAGAATACGGGGCCACATACATTTATCTCATTCACAAGGTGAACAATGAGATGAACCATTATATCGAAAAATGATGGAGGGAAATACATCTCTAGCGGCATAGTGTCTTGACCACATCATTCTCGATTCGAGAAAGTCCGATGGGATCGATGACCTTCGTGAAATCGTGTTGAAGAAGAAACACAACCTCATGATTGCCTCTCGGACCTTTTCGTGCAAAATACCTCTAATTGCAATAGGAAGCATTTGTGTCATCATCACATGACAATCATGAGACTTCAAGCCGCTTGACTTCAAATCTTTCATCGAGACCGGTTTCTTGATGCTTATGAGTGTAGGATGGAACTTTCACACCATGCAAGCATTTGCAAAGTTACATTCTCTCTTTCTTGAAAGAGTGTAGCAAGTGGGGAAGGTAAAGTCGCCCTTTCGGTGTCCCGAGGATGTAGCTCAGCTCGATTTTCATATCTTCCGTGTCCCTTCGTGCCTTTAGTCCGTCCTTAGTTTTGCTAGGAATGTTCAAAGAAAAGACCAATCAAGCTATCACATACATTTTCTCTACGTGCATGAGCGTCTATGCAAATGTCGAACTTCTAAGTCCTTCCAATAGGGCAAGTTCCAAAATATCGATCTCTTCTTCCATGTGGTCTTCTCGACGAGACCTCGATGTATTATTACTATCTCCCTTTCCAAGTACGACATTAATATCCTTAACCATATCATATACCTCTTCCCCACAACGAGGCCTTGGGGCTATACCATCCTCTTTTGTCCCGTCAATTGTTTTTCATATTGCGGTAGGGGTGATTCTGTGAAGGAACCTACGGTGATGCATGTACACGGTTTTCCTCGAGTTATTGAGCCACACACTAGCGGTTTCATCCATGCTTTGGGGCATGCTTTGGCCCCTTTTATAGTACGACCGGATAGGTTACCAAGGCGGGAAATCATTGATGGTGCAAAACAACAATGCCCATAGGATGAAGTACTCGCTTGTACTCATCCCATACATGTACACCTTCGCTCCACAAGATCACAAGATCTTCCACCAATGGTTGTAGGTATACATCAATATCATTGCCAGTTGTCTCGGCCCTTGGATAAGCGACATCATAATGTACTTTCGTTTCATACACAACCAAGGAGGAAGGTTGTAGATCTGAGAGTTACGGCCAAGTGCTATGAATACTACTCATGTTACCGAAAGGATTCATTCCATCCGTACTCAACCCAAACCTTACATTCCTCGGTTCATTCCTCAAGTCCATCCTAAAGAGCTTATCGATGGTTCTCCACCGCGAGAATCAGCAGGTGTCTCGACTTTCCATCCTTTTACGCTCTTTTGAGTGCCATCGCATCAGTTGGGCATGCTTTTTGTTTCCAAATAAACGCTTCAACCTAGGTATTACCGGTAAATACCACACCACTTTAGCGGAGCCCTTTCTTCACCACGGTGCCCTCATTGTCATGGCCTTTACGCTTGTATCGTGATGATTTGCACACGGACATACATGCATGTCTCAGATACTCTTTGCAATAGAGTATACAATCGTTTGGACATGCATGTATTCTTTCTACTTCCAATCCCAATGGACATACAACCTTCTTAGCTAAATAAGTGGTTATCGGCAATACGTTTCCATCTGGAAGCATGTCCGCTAAGAGTTGTAATAGCGCGTGAAACTTTTATCGGACCAACCATTGCTTGCCTCCAATTTTAGAAGTGAAAGCACGGTGTGCAACTTTGTGTATTCCTCCTTGCAACCCGGGAACAAAGGTGTGTCCGAGTCATCCAACAAACCCTTGAATTGATTAAACTCTCTCGACTAGTGTAGTTCCCATACGCATCGCGCAACATCCGAGCAAGATTATTATCGTCATCAATGTCCAACCTATCCTCATCGGATCCATAAGCGATGTCACCGCCATAATGCCTTCTCCATCATCCAATACGTTATCACCTTCATGTATGTTTTCCTCTTCACCGTGACTTGTCCAACGTGTATAGCCAAGTACAAAACCTCTTGAATCAAGTGCAAGTGGATGTGCTCTTTGTCCGAAAACATTTTCTCATTCTTGCAATCAATGCATGGACAATGTATGTACTCCGTCTTCTTGTGCAACTTGTTCTCCTCGTGGCTCTTAGAAAAGCAGATACCCCATCGATGTAATCTCTACCAGAATGCAGTTCGCATTGTACATCCATCTCCGGTCCATCTAAAATTAATTAACATATAAAAATTGATTAAAAACTAATCTAATTACTTATCATCTAAATGAGCTAGATAATAAATTCATCATCTAAAAATGATGAGCATCCACCTACCAAATTAGCTAAAATTTCATGTATATTAATATCCAATAATCTTAATTAAATAAATTTAATATATGTCCGCACTAATGGAACCAAATTAATAGTAATTAAAAACTAATCAATACTTTTCTGTAAAGAAGCTAGATAATAAATTCATCATCTAAAAATGATGAGCACCCACCTACCAAATTAACTAAAATTTCATTTATATTAATACCCAATAATCTTAATTAAATAAATTTATTATATGCAAGATGTATATGTCCGTACACTAATGGAACTAAATTAATAGTAATTAAAAACTAATCTAATTACTTATCATCTAAAAGAGCTAGATAATAAATTCATATATATACAAGATGTATATGTCCGTACACTAATAGAACCCAATTAATAGTAATTAAAAAACCAATCTAATTACTTATCATCTAAAGGAGCTAGATAATAAATTCATCATGTATCAAATTAACTTAAAATGCAATTAATATTAAATATATGCTTAATCATAATTCATCATCTATAAAGGAACACAACATCATCTAATGAACCTAGCTAGAAATAAATTCATCAACTACAAAATGGTAGCTAAATAAAAATAAACAAAATCTAAACTTTTCATCTCATCTACATATAAATCCTAATTAAACTTGGTTTAAAAATTAAATTGCAACAAGATTAACACAAATCAAGAGAGGAGAAAAAATAACTCACCAAGGAACAACTAGAGGAAGTACAAGCACAAGAATTGGAGAAAACGAAATCTAAAATTTAGAAGTTTTGGTTTGCTCTCGGGAAGAAGAAGACCAGTGCTGCTACTGACCACCTATTTATAGGCAATATTATTAGTGGCGGTTTTTAACTAGAACCGCCACTGATAACATTATCTGTGACGGTTCTATCCTCGAACCACATCGATAATGAATTATCGATGGCGGTTCGAGGATATAACCGCCACGGATAATCAATAGAATCGATGGCGGTTGGAGGATAGCACCGCCACTAATAACCTAGTTATCGTTGGCGGTTCTAGCGTCCAACCGCCATTGATAATGTATTTGTTATCGATGGCGGTTCTATCCTTGAACCGCCACTGATAATTAATTATCAGTGGCGGTTCTAGGATAGAACCGCCACTGATATTTTTCCCGCCATTTTTGAAATAGAACCGCCACTGATAATTATCTTTGTGGCGGTTCGAAAAAAACCGTCACAAATAGACCGTCACCTATTGCAGGTTTTGGCGTAGTGACATTGACACTTGTTACCTCGTTAAAAACCTTCATGTGAGAAAACTTCAGGAAAACTCACTAAGAGAAAAATAGTGGAACTTATAATCTTCTGGCTTATATTAGTATTTTCAGGATCATACCACGGATTATGGTTCAGGGATTTAATTCCCCTAAATTCTGCATATCTCTAAGTCGTCTCATTCCAATGCCACGAACACATGTTTAGTAACTAAATGCTGGCAGAGACTTAGTTAATAAATCAGTTAGATTTTTACATGACTTAGTTTGCAGAATCTTCACCTCACTGTTCTTCTGGAGTTCATGAGGATAGAAAAGTTTAGGGGCAATATGCTTCGTGATATTGCTCTTAACATAACTCATTTGCATTTGTGCAACATAAGCAACATTATCTTCATAGATAATTGTGCAGTGTCGACGATGTTAATGCCACATGACTTCTAGATATGGCTAATCACACGTCTTAACCAAACACATAAACGTTAGGTTTCATATAAAGCTATAATCTCTGAGTGGTTAGTCGAAGTAGCTGCCAAGGTTTGCTTAAAAGACCACCAACAAATGGCTATACAACCATAGAAAAACACAAACTCAGTTTGAGACTTGGCACAATGGGTATTAGACAGATAGCCAACATCCATATATCCCACCATGATCGAGTCTTGGCCATTCCGGTAAAATAAGCTAAGATCTTGAGTACATTGGAGATATCTATGTAAAGACTTGACACCAGCCCAATATCTTATGGTTGGTGTTGTACCTTGTTTAGCTAGAAAATTTACTATGAATGCAATACTAGGCTTTGTGCAATTCACAAGATACATAAGTACTCCAATGACGCTTAAGTATGGGACTTTAGGTCCTACAGGTCCTAAGATATTGTTATTTTCCATCCTTGATCTGAATAGGTCTTTATCCGCTTCAAGGAATCTTACTACCATGTGGCTCTCAAAGGATGAGATTTATCTATATTGAATTTTTTTCCAATACCTTCTTGGTATAGAGTGTACAAAAATTCCTTTTGGAAAATGCTCTAGCTCAAGTGACGAGCATTAAATGCCATACTCTATTTGGGCCCAAAAAGATTAAAGGCCTTACACTATATTTTGGGCCTAGAACTTATAAAGAAAAGCCCATAAGGAAGAATAAAGCCCACGTTCAGTTATTTGGTTATGTCTTCGACCAGTTTGCTGACGTGCTCTATACTTTGCCTCACACTGGTCGTCCCTGACCAGTAAACACCTGTCCCTGACTAGTGATACTGGTCATGGGCAGGCAGTTATCTCAGCACATGTGTATCGTGCAGATGGTTTTCTCTAACATGTATGAATAACTACTCGGAATTCGTCCCGAAAAGGCACCATTTGGCGAGAAGACACCACTTGGCGGGCACCTTTCGGTCGTATGACACCTTTTTGAAGCCCACTACCTCCTCTTCATTCTGTATAAATATGGAAGCCATTTGTACTGTCAGGGCAATGAATGATCAATCTAGCACCTAGTATACAGACTTTGTAACACTCATACTCTGTTAAGCCGCTTGGCTAATAAGAAGCAATCCTTCCTTTCCTCTTTCATAATCTTGTTTCCCCAGAAGCCTACAACAATTTTAAATCATAAGCTCGATCTAGAGACCCAAGGTCTTGAACATCGACATCAAGCCTAAGTAATACTTGGTTTTACCCAAATATTTCATCTCAAACTCCGTTATAAGGTAAGAACTTGCTTCCTTTATGTCCTCTGTGGTTCCGATGATATTCATATCATCGATATAGATTGAGATGATACAGAATCCATTATTGTACTTTTTATGAAGACATAGGAACAATCGTCATTATTGGAGTATTCCTTCTTCAGGAGGAACTCACTAAGTCAGTTGTACTATATTCTTCCCGACTGTTTTAATCCGCATAGTGACCTCTACAGTTTGATGTTATACATGTTGTGTTTACTTTTATTAGTATTCAGAATTTGACTTCTTTAGGGACTCACATATAAATATTCGTATTCAGTCTCTTCACTCTCGCACTATCTGGTACCTCGACTTCCATGCAAATCAAGATAAAACACGAAATAAATACCAAACCAGAGAGTAAACAAACTCCAAAAATCAAACAAAATTCACCATTAAATAGATCTTAGTTTTAATTTTTTTTTTAAATTTTAATCGCCTCAATCGGAGCTCGTATGTGGAAAAATGGGCTCTAGAAAGATTTGAAAATCCGAAAATAAAAAAATCATTATTCCCCGAATTATTTTTGTACTGGAAAATCATATTATGTCATCATCGCTGACGTTAAATAAGTACAATAATTTGAAAATAATCCTATTAGGTTGACATGTGGGACCTCTGGCCCATGGACCGAGTCCACGGTGCACCAGGTCTATGGCACAATGCCAACAGATGTGTTGGCTTGATGGTTGACACATGTACCACTGACGTGGCGATGCGACCATGCACTAACGCACCACTTCCGGCTGATGTGGCAATGATTTGGTGTACACACGGCAGCCACGTGGTGGCCACATCAGCTTGAGCTTGGGCTTTGGCTGGCAATGTCAGCGGCGATGCTACTCACCGGTCTTGAAGACGACGACTCAACCCACGGCGCTACCTTGTCGGTTTTGTTTCGGGACAGCACAAATCTGGAGCGTGTCGACAAGAGGAACCTGAATCCAGTGACAACTTCAGTGGAGAAAGCTCGTCGGCGACAGATTTGACAAAAAACCGCGACGGCGCTTCGAGCAACAACGGTGAGCTCATTTCCCTCAACGACAGTAGCTCGGGCGACGAGGCCTAGGGCAAAAGTAGCGACATGAGACAGGGGAACCTCGTACAGGGTGTGGTGCCTTAAATAGGGGCCTCGGCTTCTGTGTCTTGAGTGGAAACCGCAGCAAAAACGGCGACGGCGGTGGAGTATGATATGGATACGGTGGCGCGACGTGGCAACATCCCAGGCGTCCACGCGTCCCAAATCTGATGGACTCCAGCACTCCAGACACAACACGATCCACACCACCCACGTGGCGCAAATCTGACGTCCGAGAGACCTTAGGGTTTCCGAGATCATGACAGTCGTTGGATTGGGATCTAACGATAGATAATCTAGGCTTTGCTGGTAAGTGGGCTAAAATGGGTTGGACCGGGCTGGTGTGAGACAAATGGGCTGAGCCCCAATGGGTTATCGGCCCAAACACTATTGAGTTATTTTTAAAGCTTTTCTATTTAAAAATTTTCATATATTAAAATAACTCAAATAAAAAAGTAAAAATTTGAGAAAAAATTTCAAAAATACTTTGAGACATTTGGAACTCAATTAAAATATTTTTTACAAAAGTTTATTTAAAATTTTCAAATATTTAAATACTTTTCACAAAAGGCATAATTCAAAAGTAATAAATAAAATAAAAAAATTCCAAAAATTCCCAGATTTCACAAAATGAAAAAATAACACATGAAAATAATAAAAAGCAAAAAATTGGGATGTTATAATAAGTTTCATCGTAATCGATGTTGGGTGTTTGCGTGAACCCTTTTGCTACAAGCCTTGCTTCATATCTCACCACCTAGTTGTTTTCATTTCTCCGCCAGATGAAAACCTATTTTGATCCTAAGGGAACACTTTAGGAGGTGTTCGATCCACAGGACTGAATACTTTCCTATTGTTAAGCAAGCACAATTCTTCATCAATTGCTTCTTTTCATTTGACCAAATCTAAGCTTTTCTGGAACTCTACTATGGACTTTGGTTCTAGATCTAGATCAAGAGTTTTTACAATTTTTGAGAAAAAAATATATGTCAACAATTGTAATCTTTCTTTTATACAACTATCTTTAATTCACATAATTATTGGAGATTTCTTCATTAATTTCTTACAACGATGGAGTCTGGTTGTTCTGACTTTCTATCGTCGGATTGTGCATGCAAATATTGTTGGTGATATGCCCTTAAGGCAATCATGGAGATGATTGAATCATTTCTTATACTTATGGAATAGTATAATTATTTGCCTTTTTGAATAAATATCAATTAGATTGATCAACAAGTACGTGACTTGTTCGTGCAACTCTTTTCATATATCGATGTTATTCAAGTTATCCCTCATATGTTATCATAATATAGGACGATTATGTTTCATAGATCAGCACATGTATTGATTGATAACAATGTTTCATGTCTCATAGAGATATGGAGATATCTAATCAATAATGTGGTCAAGTGTTAGAGAATATGTGTTGGATAGACCCATCTGAGACACTACAAGAATTATTATATATTCTTATGTGTCATCAGTTGGTCTCATACGTAGTGTGTGTATGATCCTTAGACCTGAGATCATCATTAGTTTCCTAGATGTGTAATGGTTTACTTAGGGGCTACCAAACGGTAATCTTTAACCAGGTAATTATAAAGGTAGCTTTCGGGTTTACCATGAAATATGCTAAGGTACATGAATGATCAAGATGGAATTTTCCCCTCCTATATAACGGAGAGATATCTTTGGGCCCCTTGAGGTAGATGGATTAAGAAAGTGCATGGCCATACAGGATGTGATTGAGAGTCAATCCAGATAAATTAATCCACTAGGTATGAGTGAACGGATCAAGCTGTCATAGGATGACACGACTCTTGCCTTGAGTTCGATCTGATATCGTGAGGCAAAGGGAATATGACATTCACACTATAGTAGGTTCTCCGATGCTTTATGAATATTTAGAAATCGATATGTACTCCTAGGGACCACTATCGATTATTGGTCGAAAAAGTGTTTCCGAGTCGTGTCCAAATATACATGAACCTATAGGGTCACACACTTAAGGGGTTTGGAACAGTTACAATCGGTTATCAGAGTTTGAATTGGATCCATTTCTAATGGGCCGAATTGAATATTCACTTAGATTGGGCCAAAGGGTTGGGTGCCACTGAGGGCTATAAAATGGGGACGTAGGCTTAGGGTTTCAGACAGAAGTTGTATGTAAGACTTGCACCACCACTGAAACCCTAGCCGTCTTCCACCATCTCTGCCGTGTGTACGGTGTTAGCACCCCAGCACTTGGCGTTCCAACCCCAGACGTGTGGATAATGATAGAGTGCACTGCTCTATTGCGGTGCTGCTCAAAGACGACTGTTTGGACCGATCAAGGAGTTGATTGGACTGATCTAGAAGCTGAAGGATCAACTTGCTGCTCGGCTACCGCTCGGACCGATCGCACTGTTTGATGAACATACTAGGATGCATGATGTCAATCTTCTTCAACATCTTCCTCGTTGTACAGCGCATCTAGTGGTAACGATCTGTAATCCATGATCATTTACTTGCGTGGCTTCTTGGGATCGGTAGAATTTTAATTTGCACTAGTGTAGCCTACCGTAACCCTTCCAATATTAGTTGGGGTCACTATTTTTAGGATGGCTCACTTCAAGGATTTTCTCAACATTAGGGTGAGCTTCTTCCACTGTCTTGGATAGTGTTCTCACTTGTTCAGTTCTCTATTTCTGCAGGCATCTTTGCAAAATTGAGTCCCTTGCACCCGCAGGTCTTCCCCGCTTTTTATCATGAGTGATAAGAGTGGATTCAATAACCTTCTAGGGTACTTCCACTCTTTCCATTGTGTTTACTGCAGGTATACGAGAATTTATCACTCCCTTAAGATCAATTAAGTCATATAGCAGGTTATTAGCTATTTGTTGCAGATTTATTATACTTTGAACTTCAAGTTCGGATTCTTTAGTACGTGGGTCTAAGGATTGAATGCTAGTGACATTATAATCAATTTTCAAGCATTATTTTGTGTGGTACTTATTTCCCCTAAAGCCGAGAAATCGTCCTTATAAAAAACACAATCAGCATATCAAGTCGTATATAGATCCCCTATCATAGGCACTAGGTATTTAATAATTAACGGAGATTCGTAACATACATAGATCCCCAATTTTTGGTGAGGGCCCATGGTTGTATGCTGTGGTGGTGAGATTGGACCGTATATATCATAGCAAAATTTTAGTAGATGGAAAATATTTGGTTCTTTCCTACGCACTATCTACAAAGGAAAATTTTCAAGGTATGCAACGGTCTGAGTTGAATTAATACAGCAACATGTAGGACTGCGCAGCCCCAATAGCTAGTGGGTAGCCTACAATTTTGCAAGATTGGCCTAGTAATAATTTTTATTATTTTAATTAATGACTTTGCAAGGCCATTTTCTGTGTGGACATGAGGTACTAAATGCTCAACATTAATGCCTAGAGCCATATAATAATCATTGAATGCCTTTGAGGTAAACTCACCAACATTGTCCATTCGAATAGACTTAATCCTTTCATCTGGAAAGGAGACTCTTAATTTAATAATTTAGGCAATTAATTTAGCAAAAATATGGTTCAAAATAAATAAGATGCATACATGGGACCCTCTAGTAGAAGCATTTATTAGTACCATAAAGTAGTTGAAAGGGCCTGACAGGGGCTAGATAGGTCTACAAATATCACATTGAATTCTCTCCAGGAAATTCGGTGATTCTTTCCTAACATTCAAATAAGAGGGTCTAATTATGAGCTTCCCTTTAGCACAAGTAGGGCATAAGAAGTCTTCAAGTCTAGGAAAGTCGGTAGTTTATGCTATGGCTAGCAGAAGTATTGATGATTTTTCTCATCATATTCAACCCAGGATGATCCAGTTGATCATGCTAGAACTTAAATATTTCTAGTTTTTAAGTATTGTTTTCATTGCAACATAAACTTCGAATTTTATATATGTATAGTATAATCCAGAGGAGAAGGAAGTCTTTCAACCACACGTTTCTAGCGCCGATTAAACTTAGTCATGACTAGGTATTCTATACTATCCTTATTTTCTGTCTCGATATGGAAGCTATTTAGACATATGACTTGAAACTTAATGGAGTAAGACTTGACTTAGGGTACAATAGAATATCCTCTATTATTATACGAGTACCCATAGGGAGAACTATAATGGCTCCTCCAGCACCAAAAATAAGGGCATCGCTTCCAGCGATGGTCATAATATTTTCAGTTTTCTTAGTCAAAGTCTGAAAATATTTAGTTTCCCTAGGAATTGAATTTGTGGTGCAACTGTCTGCTAGACAAATTTTCTCCTCTGCTATTGGATTATACTTTGTTCTATATTAAATGAATGATTTAACAATCAAAAAATTGTTTCATTTTGAACATATTGTAAAATATAGAGCAAACATAGCATAATAAATGAATCAAATAGTCTAGGAAATAACGATTTATTCAACTTTAAATGATAATCACTTAACAGGAGTGTAGATCAATGTTCATTCAGGACCTGAAACTATACTTATAAAGAGACTCTTAAGTAATATGTGACATTGGCTAGCAAAGCGAAGGAATATTTAGGAGACTAATTTAGGTTTCTATATGAGTTGTGGGTGTCCTTCTGGGACTCCTCGAGCTTATTAGGATCAAGAACCATATCATCACACTTCTCAGCGTCCGTGTCAACAACATGTTGAATGGTGAAGTGTGCCATAACTTTGTTCCACTGGGTCTTTTTGACTTTTTCCAGGGGATTGCAAGTAAAGCTCTGCCAAATGCTTCGAGGTGCAGTAGTTGCGGGACCAATATCCAGTGCATCCACACCTAAAGCAGGATTGTTCAGGTAGCAGTGTTGTTGGCTGAGTCTTGCTTTTGGAAGCTCCCTAATCCTTTACCTTCACTTCTACACTGGAGCTTGCCTCTTCTCTTACGTATTCCCCCATTCTTCCATTTTTCCCTTTTATACCTTTGACCTTTTCCACGGCCATAGCTATTGCTAGTTTGTTGACCATTGACATGTAGTTTGAGCATTTTCTGTGTCCCATTGGGAATAATATGATGATCTTCATCAGGAGTTCATCACGTTTTTCTGCTTCTAGCAAAGTGTAGATAAGCACAAAATATTTCTGGTATTGGCATGATGGTACCGTTGTTGCAGTATCCTCATGTTGGGGTGGAAGGTGTATAATGTCTTGTTTATCATCTCAGCATCTGTAACTTCCTATTATAGAAACACAATTTGGAGATAAGCTTGTGCATGGTGGAGTTGTGTACTACCACAGTTTTATAGTCCTAGAAGTATAGGTGGGTCCATTTGCGCTGTGCTTCTAGCAACAGGATGGATCTTTGCTGGTCGTAGCATTCCTTTAGGGAATTCCATAGTGCTAGCGAGTCCTCCATCAAATACTTGGCTTCCAGGTTCACTTGGAGATGGTGCCTTTGGAAACTAAAGGTGGCTTCAAGAAGAGTAGGGGTGCCAACTTTAGACTAGGTAATAGTAGCTCTAAGAGATCAAGTCGCCATGTAAATCTTGGCATTCATTGCCAAAGTTAGCTAATTGCTTCCATTCAAGGCTAGCTCAGCAAATTTCCTCTTTGCGATGTTCAACATATCCTATTTATATTCATGCAAAAATAAATTTTACTACTGGTAAAATCAATTTATTGCATTCTCACTATTGAATTATTAAAGTTTGGTCTATATATATTAATTAGATAATTATCTATAATTTCCCAAAAATTTCCTAGCATTTTACATAATTTTTTCTAAATATCAAGCAATTTTCAAACTTACCGAATAATAGAAAACTAAATTCAGCATGAATAAATTTGGAATTATACCAAGAAAAATAAACCTATAGATATGAATCTTCCAATGTGTGCTAAGGTTCAACAAATTTATGGAAGCCCATATAACAAAAGTTCAGTTTCTAGGATTTCATATAAATTTTTAGAATTTATTAACCATTTTGGGAATACCGGAGACTTAGGGTCCGGAATATAAAATTTCTTTATCCCAATAAATATATGTAATTATGCAAAACTTCAGGGTCTTTTTCACAAAATTACTGTAGTAGCAAAATATTACGTAATTAACAAAAACTTTAGGAGTTAAAACGCAAAAGTTTCATGGCCCAAAATAATTTTGGTTTTTTGGCCGTACAGCCCGTGATGGCCAACAAGCCTCATCAGCCATATGCCACTCATGGAGCCGCCAACCAAGTTGCACCATCGTGAGCTTGCTCATGCGCGCTATCGGCCCAGTTCGGTCAAGAGAGCTAGGGTTTTAACCCTTCCTCACCTGGGCCAACTTCGTCCTCTCTCACACAGTGGTGGCAGTGATATGCTTGATGTGCGGCGTGGGTGTGGGTGTGTGGTCATGGGATTTAATTGGAGCACGACAGCGACGTCACTCTTTAGGATGTGGGATTTAATTTTTTTATAGGTTTGATGAACAATACTAAATACTAATTGAACAATTAGATTAATGGACTAATCTACGTAATTAGGGAAATTATTCTGCAAGACTAACTGATGCAATATGCATACCACCAGTACTTTCCAGTATAATATCTTAATTAATTGGAAAGAATTATTAAACTGCATCAAATATCAATCGGTGAATCTTTTCCTTAAGCAATCTTCGTTATATTTCCATGGAATTATATACTACCTAATAGAGAGTGCTTCCTTGTTATTAGGTATGAAGATTGTACAAATGTATATTAGAGCCAAATTGCATCAATGTATTATAGTGGACCCTAGCGGGAGGCGAGGGAGGACGGAAGCCACATGGAAGATACTATTCATGTGCATTTTTCATGTACCCCTATTTCCTTCTATATATGCAGCCAAGGAGGAAAAGAAAGAACTAAGAGAGAAGGAAATGAGAAGAAGGAAAGTAAGGAGAGATTTCAGCGATCTTCAAGCAAGGAAAGAGATCACCATGACTTGGCAAGAAGAGATTTGAACAATCTCCCAGAAAGGAAATAATCACCATATCTTGGCAAGAAGAGATTGTTTCCAAATTATAATAATTTCTTTCCAAACTTTTGAGATTGTTTCCAATTAGATGGGAAAGTGTATATGATAGGTCTTGTACTACATGTAGCACTGTTTGTGCATTGTTCACGCATGGTGTGGGTACTGTTCATGCACCACCACCTCTATATATTCTACTGTACATGTAACCACGAACTTTCATATTAAAGATATACTCTTGAATCTATAGCTTGTGCTCCAATGTCTTCATTATAATAGGGAATTCTAATATGAAATTTATTACCGTTGTTCTTGCAACTTATTTAGTGTGATTGCAAGGAAGCGTACGTCTACATTCGTGTGGTCAAGTGGATGAGGATCAAAGCATGTTCTTGGGTGAATTCACGTGTCGCAGGTTGTCATTATCGAGACGGTGGTTGGTGAGAGTTTTCGTTATGGTTCATAGAACCGAATTGTCATATTTGACATTGCAAAATCGGACCACCCCTTATCATCTTGGTATCAGAGCATAGTTGAGTAGTGACAAATTTCTATCCCTAGATTAGTTTTATTTTTCTGTCCTATTTTAAAAATTGCCTCATAAAAAATTAAACCCTTATTTTAATCTAGAATTTTAGTGAGTTTTGCTAATTTTTGATCCATTAGATTGCTTGCATTAGTTGCTGATCGTTTTTTCTTCACGTATCCTTTATTTCAATTCTGTCTAGTTCAGTGTTTTGTCCATAACTATCGCATATGAACTCAGATTTTCGTGTTCTTATTATGTATTGAAAGCTTAGAATATAATATCTAATTCCTTCCATGGTAAACCATCCAGATTCTGTTGTTTCCAAGTTTTAATCAAGATGACAACTCTGCTGCCCCAAAAAAGTTGATTTAGGGTTTCTTGGATTGTTTTTGAGTTCTAGCTTGTTCCTTTGATTTCTTTGAGTACAGTACCATCAACAAACTATGAAATCACAAAAATATCAGTACAATTACTTTTGGGAACAATTCTTTCATCCTTTGTGAGTACTATGATCCTATTTGAGACTAGCTTGTTGATATTGCTTAGGGCTGCTCTACTTGATACATTGCATTATTAAATTTTTTCCAACATGGAGTTAGGATTCTTAAACTTTGTTCATACTAGTGTTTACCAAAAGTCACCAAAAGAACAAAAAAAGAGAAAAAAGAGCCAAAAGGGCAAGAAAAGAAAAAAAGAGAGAATAGTAACCGGCTGCACTACATTGAGCAAAACCCTAATTTATGTTCTTTATTTCAAATTGTGCAAGTGTATTACTTCATAAGCAATCTTGTGCCTTGTTACATCTTTAATGCAATTACCTAGCATCTCTCTACGACTTGTGCAATAGAGGTTTTGGTGGCTCACATATATTTTACAGCTCATTCCTTGATTGCATAAGTGCTATTATCTTTGCACGTGTGTTGTCTTGAAATTCACTTATATCTTTCAGATCAACAACTAGGGCTTGTAAATTCTAGTTTGGATTATTACTTATCATTACAATAACTAGAATTATCAGGTCGTATAGAATCAACACTAACCCCTCAAGCTCTACATATTAGCCATTGTCTCGTGCATCGCTTCGATTGTGAATTCACTTTAGTAATGACCTTTGTCCTATCTACCGCCACCAGAGTACGTACAACACCTTAATATAAAGGAGTAGTAAGAACTTCAGGTGGTAAGGAAGAGGATGATATTGAGTGATTCCACATATATTCCACATATACATTCTATTTTTGCTTGCTACTAATCTTGGCAGGTTACGAGTATGAGGAACTTCTATTTTATGAAAGTAATGATCCGGAAAAGTATCTTACTTGGAAAGAACAAATGGAAAATGTGTTCAAATTTCATAAGCTTCCCAAAGCCAAAGAGGTGATGTGTGCCACTATTGAGTTTGAAAACTATGTTTATAGTTGGTGGCAACAACTTTTTGGGAAAAGCTTCATTACATCTTAGTTGAATTTAAAGATGATCAGGAGAAGCGAGTTTGTGCCATTCTATTATGAGCAAAAGCTATTTCTCCACTTGGAGAGCATTACACAAGGGTACAAACTAGTTCAAAATTATTATGTTGAGTTGAAATGTGCAATGCGACATGCTGGTATCACTAGTGTATTAAAAGAGAAGGAATACTTCAAAATAGGTTTGGATTTCAATATCACCGCTGCACTTCAACATAAATATTTTAGTAGCATGCTTGACCTTGTGGATTGTGCTATTAAGGAGGAAAGAAAACTTAAGGAGCATCGTATACTTACGTTTAATCTTAAGGTTCCAATTCATGAGTTTTTTCCTACGACCGAGGTGTTGCCTAGTACTATCCCATTGCTACATGCAACACATGAGATAGTGGTTGATGGCAATTGTGCCATTGCTAACCCACAGTCTATTGGAGATGATATGCACCAACACCCATGTAAGTATGAGAGCCACATAACCAAAATAAGTGAGAGTGTTAAAAAGAGTGAGCTATGTGATCGCACCATATGTGAGGTTGACAATATCGAAACTATGATTGTGAGAGTTACACCAAAAGAAATGAGAGAAGAAGATGAAAACAAAAGTAAGATTATTTTTGAAGCTAATGACTTAATCTCTATTTCTAGTATTGTTTCTCATATTATGGAGATTGACCAAGGAGTTGAGGAGCTCAACCACAAATAACCCGCAATTCTTGAGAAGAATGATGATGAGAGAACCACGGTTGGAGATGGAAATTTTGATGTTCCATTGTTAAATTATGAAGAAACGCTACCTACAACACCTACATCAACCGAGGAGAAAGTTAAAGTTAACAACAAATGTGTTGAATTATTAGAGAACAGCAGGAAGAGGTGAGTAAAAGTAAGAACTCTTCTATTTCTTTGATGATTCCATTTTCTAAATTTGATATGCTTAATTTACATAATATTGAATTGATTAGACATAAAGAAGTTCTTACTAAAATATCCCCTAATGATTCTTTATGCTATATCATGTTTGTTGAACCTATAGACCTATCTAGTGTAATTGAGAAAGTTTCTAAAATTGCATATCTAAATACGCTATTTAGTACCTATGCCTATACTTATAAACTCAATTTGATTAGACATTATGGTGTAGATGACAAGTTTTATGTTTATCGAATGTGCATTACTTGTGATAAGCTTGCTGAATTGAAATTGCATGTTTTGGACAACCCATCTTTTGTGCAATGTTTGTAAATCAGAGTAGTTCCATTGAATCATGGAAGTTGCTAAAATTATTCTCACCCATATTACAACAATTTGATGTGGTGTTGTCCATTACTAACTTATATGCAAGTTTACAAAAGTCGAGAATGACTTTTCTCGATACGAGGGGAATGATGTGAATGATGTCATCATGTGGGTTAATTCGATACATACATTGTATATGTCTTATGGTTGTTGTTATGCTAGCCAGGATGTGCAAAACAAAGTGTATTTTAAAACAGATGATAAATACATATACCATGCACACACATTGTTTTCTTTGCTTAGTACATTTTCATATTATCAGAAGACAAGGTAAAAGCGAGGACGGCTTGTCTTGAAGAAGAGGAGGATGATGTGATATGCATATACCAGTACTTTCTAGTATAATACCTATTAAACCGCATCAAATATCAATAGGTGAATCATTTCCTAAAGCATTCTTCTTATATTTCCATGAAAATTATATACTATCTAATAGAGAGTGCTTGCTTGTTATTAGATATGGAGATTGCACAAATATATAATGGATCCAAATTGCATCAATGTGTTATGATGGACCCAAGTGGGAGGCAAGGGATGATGGGAGACACATGGAAGATACTATTCATATGCGTTATTCATGTACCCCATGACTATTCATGTAACCCCAATTCCTTCAATATATATGCGTTATTCATGTACCCCCATGCACTATTCAGTAACCCCAATTCCTTCAATATATACAGTCAAGTAGGAAAGGAAAGAACCAAGAGAGAAGAAAATCAGAAGGAAAGGAAGGAGAGATTTCATCAATCTTCAAGCAAGGAAAGAAATCACCATGATTTGACAAGAAGATATTTCAACAATCTTTAAGAAAGGAAAGTGATCTCCATGTCTTGGCAAGAAGAGATTGTTTCCACATTATAATAATTTACTTCTAAACTTTTGATATTGTTTCCAATTAGATAGGAGAGTGTATATGGTAGATGTTGTACTGTGCGCAGTGCTGTTTGCGCACTGTTTATGCATGTGTGGGTACTATTCATGCACCATCACCCTATATATTCCATTGTACATCAATTGTAAATGTAACTACGAATTTTCAGATTAACGATATACTTTTGATTCTATGGCTTATGCTCCAATGCCACATTAGAAGCACACATCTACTTTCGCATGGTCAAGTGGGCGAGGATCAAAGCGTGTTCTTGGGTGAATTTACATGTTACAGGTTATCGTATCGAGATGGTGGTTGGCGTCAGTATTTGTTAGGGTTCACAAATCCGAGTTATCATCACTACTACAAAAAAAACCCTTTCTTGCCGTCCTATCAGTGCCGATTCGGCTAGAACCGGCAGTGATACTGCCGGTTCATAAGCTAGATCGGCACAAATGCTCGACCGAAGAAGAACCGGCAGTGATAGTAACTTATCACTGCCGATTCTAAAAAATCGGCAGTGATAATAGTATCACTGCCAGTTCGGAATCTGAATAGCCAGTGATAATATTTTTGAAAAATCATAACTTTTTCATAAGGAGTCGGCTGGAGAAAACTTTATATGAAAATTGTAGCTGTCGATGAGATCTACAACTTTGTAGTTGACAACTTTTTTATTTGAAGTCATTTAGATATCCAAATAATCTTTGAAACTTTCAAATATGAAGGGATAAAAGGGAAATATATCTTATAGTAGTTGAAAAGTGTATGTTAGGTGAGATGGTAAAGAAGCTTCGCGCGGAGTAGTATGTCTTGTGTTCGACTCCTAGCAACCGCAAGCGCTCGTATTATGTGAGTAGTGATCTGGTGTTCTGTAGTAGTGCATATTCGTCATCGCAAGATCGGGCTACCCCTATCTTGCTTCGAACTTGCATACGGTTTGTAGATGATTAATCGCTTGATGCTGGTCGAAAATCGATACAGTGCAGATTGATGCAAGTAGAAAATCTTGTTCGACCTTAGAGCTTCGTGCGTTGCACTTGAGCTGGTCGAGGGTGAGCATCTTGGGCTCCAACTCCACGGACGGCATCCTCCCTTGCACCTTCAACTCTTGTGCCATCTACGTGCCTTCAAGTAATCTCCTACGAAATAATACTGAACACACACTTGATCGTACGTGGTAGCGTTTAGCCTTGAAGAGAAGTCGTAACGGTAACGTGTTGTAAAACAATGATGATTAAGATCAATTTCAACGCCAATCAAACATGTTGTAAAACAATGGTGATTACCGTAGATCAATCCTAACGCCAATAAAAAATAGACGAAGAATAATCACAATAGGTGAACACATGATATAGGGAGATCAACTCTTCTCTCTCTTTATTGATTGATAGATAGATTGTTTCTCTTGTACAAATCCATTACCCATCACGGGTAGTTGCGGAATTTGTCCACTAAAACCAAGAGTCCAAATATATCTCAACAACTAGGACCAAGAGTGTGGATATAGCTCAACAACTAGAACCAATAGTCCGGTTTTATCTTAACAAAAACCATCATATATTTCCCAGTTTGAGGGGGCCACGTGCACCAATATTACAATATGAGGGACTATTTTCAAACGGTATTGCATTTAAGGAACCAAAATTAAACCGAGGCAAGAGTTGAGAAACTAAAGATGGACTTTTTCCTTATTATTTCCAAAACTTATGCTTTTGTTGACTTCAGCAGGTAACTGATTTTTCAATAAGAAGAAACAATTTATTAAGTTCTATTTGGCCTGACGTGTTCGATTCATAAAAGAAAAAAAATAAAAACACCAGGAACTCCAAAAGTACAAATAAGGGCAAGATAAAACTAAGCACCAGCTGACCTAATGGTGTTGCAATGTGGCACACAAGAAGTGCCTTGAATCAGCATCAGATAGTGTTCGGGTAGCAGGTCAGCGTCATGGAAAGGGAGTGTAACAAGGGGACAGTAGGAGGTCAGCATCATGGAAAAGGAGTTGCAAACTATTACTAACAAGTCAAGGTACCAGAAAGAGGCATGCAGGCATATTCAAACAGAGAGCAGAGTGTCTGCAACAGCGACACGTTCGGAAAGGGAAATGCGGAATTGAATTGAGCATATAGAACAAGAAGATCTGAAAGCGAGATCAACAGATGATACACTAGGCATTTTTCAAAAAAAAAAAAGATGATACACTAGGAGGTGCCTTCAAGTGCATTCAACCACCACTAAAACGAGAACAAAATCGGTACTTAGACCACCATCAAGGTACAATTGCACCGTGAGATGTCGCACCGACAGATGGGACACTATGATACGGTGTTAATTTATGGCAGAAAACGTTCTGATTCCGCAACGTAGCATATGCAAGGGGCAGCTAAGCGGACCGGGTTTATAGGTCACTCACCTTAAATACAAGAAAGAACTCCAATGGCTGCGAATAGGAATTAGCAACTAAGATGCAACGAAAGGGCCATTTACCTGATAGGATTATCATGTTTAATGCTGCTATTAATTGACATTTAAGCAGGAGTGCTTGCAATGTTTATAAGAGGTATGTCCCTCTGTTCGAAATTGTAGAATGACGTGCATTTTAGAACAAAATTTGAAATATAGAATGACATGTATTTGAGATGACGTGCATTTTAGAACAAAATTTCAAATGTAGAATGACATGTATTTGAGAGCAGAGGGAGTATCAGATATTCATGAATTGCATCAAGAATGTGGTAAGAAAAAAAGGATGAATGAAAGAATATATGCAGCAAAGTTTGAAGCATAGTTACCAGAAACACGGTTTGTCCGAGTTGCGGTACGGGACTCGGGTTCACGGTTCACCACTTTTCACTACTACAGAAAAGGCTAACATAGACGGTTCAAAAACATCATCACAGACGATTTTCTGTAGCATGTGTCAGTGATAATACGGCGCATCACATATGGTTTCTGAACCGTCTGTGAAACACCTATCACAAACGGTTCTTGATACAAACCATCTGTGATAATAGGCTATCACAGACGGCTTGTATCAAGAACTGTCTGTGATCCACATTTGTTTCTTCCTCTCTCGAAAGAACTTCCATAATTAATATTTGTTGTTGAAAATTTTCTTCTCCTTAGATATTTCTGCAATGCCCTTTACAAGGCACAACCAATTATAGATTTTGTAATTGAATATCCAAACAACCGAGATGTTTTGAGGCACAGCTTGTCTGATTAGGATCGTCTTAATTAAAGTATGAACCTTTGTTGCACTTTCAACTACTTTCTTAGTCTAATGTTGATGGATTCCAACGAAAAATTCAATTTCATTCACAGTTCGTCCTGAAAGTTGTCATATTCTAATTTATCTTTCACTTCATCCTCATCTTCGAATAAGAATACCATAGGCAGCCTATTTTTACTCTGGTCATGTGCAGGAATAGAATCATTTTGATGGTTCTCTATTTGATTAACACCATATTTGATGAACTCCTTTCCTTGGGCTCTAAATTTCTTCCTCAAAGAGATTCTCTTCGAATTTAGAGTCCAAGGGGAGGAGTTCATCAAATAGAGAACTCAAACCACGTATGCTAAACCGGTTCGGGTTCGACGAATCTGTTTCATTGTTCACAGGGGTTTACAGTGAATCTGATAACTATGGTTTGAAGCATAGGCCAGAATGGAAGATTATATAGTTCAGTTGGCAACCGTATGTGTTATATGGTTGTCTCCTTTGTCTAAAAAAAAAGTTAGGAACAGCATGTGCTTACAACCATAGGCAAAGCAACTCAGATTGTAAACAAGGAACAATTAGCTCATGGTAATTGCAATAATACCTTGAAAGCATCTTAAAATTTGATCAGCTAAACAAATTGCAAGTCATGACTCATGACTCATGACGTTGCAATACACAAGGAATAGGTAGAAAGCTTTTTAAACTTGTAACACCCCAAATTTCTATAGACGGAATTAAAAAAATTAATAATAATAACAATAATAATAACAATAACAATAATTAGGAGGTGGGAGGGCCAGTTGGGCTATCCCACCAGAGCCTTGGGTATAAAAAAATGTGGGAGGGACTCGGTTTTTCCCTAGGGCAGCCGCCACTTTTCCTCGGGGTGGCGTGCCTCTCCTAGGGATGCCCCCTCTTTTCCAATGGCAGTTCCAAGAGGTGCAGGGGAGGCAAGGAAAAAATTAATAAAGAGTAGAAGAGTTCCCATGTTTTCCTTATTGGATCTTCATCGATGTGTGGTAACTCTTCACAACACTTACCTTTTCCTATACATGAACTTTTATGTGGATTGATTCTGTAATTAGGGTGTACTCAGTCTCATGGATCATGCAATTCTCGTTTAAGGTTGTTGGGGTTTTTTCTAGTTTCAGATCTAATTGATTTTCAAGGGCATTGAAGGAAGAATAAGGAAAAGTGGCGTACTAAGGAGTTGTATATAATTTTATTTTCTTTTCAACAAGATCAATATCACTAAAATCCATTGAATAGATTGCAAGTTATGACTTTTGTAAGTCTACTATTGTGATAACCCGGGGGTTATCGGAATTAATAAAAATCAGTAAATAACTAATCAAGCAGTAATCAGTAATGATAATTAATAAGCAACATCAGGACTTAGCAAAACAGTAATGCAAGGGTCATAAAGGAATAAGGATTCGAGAATTGCTGTCAGACCCACGGGTGAGGGTATCGCTCATCGATATACCTGATCCGTCCAGGGGCTGGATTGGCACCTCTCACTAGACCAAGGCTCATCATTTGGGAATTCAGAAATAAACCTGGTACGGTTGCGGGTACCGTTACTAAAATTTGTCAGTAATGACTAAATTGCCCTTAGAGCCAGTAAGAGCAGTAAGTAGCTGAGGGTAAAAGGGTAAAGAGGCCAACAATGAAAGGTAAATATAGGTAGCCAGTGAGAAGATAGCCGAGAGAGCCAGCCCATTCACAGTTCAGTCACTTCCCCATTTTCATCCAAGAACACAAGCAACTAGAAGAGAAGCAAGCAAAGGAAAGTCCAGAAGCAAGAGAAGGAGAGTCCAGAAGGAGCGCAAGGAAGAATCCAGAAGCAGGAGGAGGGGAAGGTCCAGAGGAAATTCCAAGCCAAGAGGAGACCAGACCTCACCCATTCCCCATCAGTTTCTTCACCAACATCAACACCATCAGTGCTTAGCCATCCTCAAAACCCAACCATCAGGTGCACACTAGCAGTTGCAAAAGCTAAAATGCAGTATGATCATATGGTAGACTGGGTACCTCACTAGCCAATGGGGTGGGTAGCTAGTAGATCGGGCAACCCAAGTGATTTCACTGTGTGGAGCAACCCTAGGGGCCATGAGCACGTCCTAGCTTCGCCTCACGCTCCCCCGACGTGTGGGTAAAGCCAGTGTCACCACTCATCGCCAGCATCCAGAGCTTCCCACCGATCATCATCATAGACCTCCCATTAGCTAAACAATAATTAAAATCAGCAAGGGACTAAAGCACAAGCATCAGTAAAATAAAATGAGGGTAAGGAAACCCTAGGTAGTAGCAGGTAGAGGGGTGTAGATCAGGGGCCGGCCAAGGCAACTGCGAGCCATAGGGGTGCGGCCAAGCCGCCCCAAGCTTCGGTCAGCCAGGGAGCAGGCCATGTGGGTACAGCCAAGCCGTTCCAGGTTTTGGTTGGGCCGCATGGGCGGAGCCACGACCAGAGCCATGCACGAGGCCAAGTGGAGAAGAGGCGGCACCATGTGCAGCAGAGAGGGAGGAGGCGAGCAGCCGTCGGCCAGACCACAGGCGATGGGGTAGATTCAGCTGTCGAGTGGCGCAGGTGTAGGTGGAGCTCGCCCTGGAGGGGAAGACGAGTAGGGGAGCCAATGGTTGGAGAGGAAGAGCAGGGAGATCGTAGGGGAAGGCGTAGCCGAGCGGCTGTCGGTCCAGAGCAAGGAAAAGAATAGAGGAGATAAGATCAAGAGGAGAAGCAGCCGAGGCAAGGCTTCAGCCAGAGCTAAGAAAAGGAAACGCAGGGAAAGGAAGAAGGAAAAGAGAAAGGAAAGAAAAGAAAGAAAAGAAGAAAGAAAAAGGAGAAAAAGAAAAGAGAAAAAAGAAAAAGTAAGAAAAATAAATCATTTGCTGTGACCCGCGTTTAATGTGATTAGTGAAGTAAAGAGACATATGAAAATCGCAAATGCGTAATAATTCAAATGACGACCCCAATATCCTCTTTAAAGTAAAATATGGTACCAAATTAAAAATGCAAGTATCAAAATCGCTATGAAACATAAAAGATGGTGCCAAATTGAAATTCAGGAATCCAAATTGCAGTGACTAAAAAGCACTACATAAAAATGTGCCCAATTAATAATTTACCGCAGTTCGGGAAATGGTTGGACACCAGAAAAACCCGTTCATATTAATTGCCTAAGAGTAATTTCCTAAGTCGGCTAAATTCAGAATTCGGTCGAGGTCATACCTTTCAATTTTATACTAGGCAAGATTCATTGATCATCTTTAATGAAACACTTTCAATGCTTTTGTATAGTTAACTACATTATCCTGGCATTAAAAATCAATATTTTGCAAGTTGAAATACTAAATCGGAGTTGGATGGAAGAGGTGTTGTGGTTAAATTGATGAGATGGTAACGTAGTGTGGAAATGGTGAATCTGTTGTTTAGCTCGTGCACTAATGGAGTCGTGGATATGATATTAGTGATAATTATGGTGGGCAGAGGGTGCCAATGAAAGAGGCGGGAGCGTACCCCATACCGGTGGGGCCCTCTACATAGGTTATAATATAAGGGCAAACACCTACACTCGGGCAATGAGCCGTATTTCAGTGCCAACATAGCGAGATAAGTCGCTGTTAGAAAAAGTTGTCCTATAAAAGTATTATGATCTCCACAACTGGTAAGTGTAAAGAGTGTCGAGCTGGGAAATGCCGGTATGACCCAGGTGGACAGTGCCAAAGGTATGGGCGGTATATTTGAAGCCCAGAGGTGTACTTCCGAGGGTACCGGAGTACAACTGTAACTGTGGGTCGTGGGATGGCCTAGGTAAGGCTCCCCGCCTAAGTACAGGGTTAGAGATCTAATGCTGGATTAGTGATAAATGTTCTAGAGCCTCACAGGATGGGCCGTTATGGGTAAAGAGGTACAAACCTACGCAGGGTCAAAATCTTGAATTCAAGCCTGTCTCCTAAATTGAGGCTACGGAAGCTAAGTTTGTCTCATATACGAGTGCTAGTATTTGGTTTTGAAATTTAAAATACCCAACCCTTAAAGAAAATCGAAAACCTTATTTCGGTAAAAATGGATTTTGAGGGAAGGTAAGCTTTGGCTAGATCTGAAAAGAAATTCATTACTGCATTATTGCTAATACTTGCTGAGTACCCTGTACTCACTTTGGTTTAAATCCCTTGTGCTTAGAAGGTGAGTCCAATGGATCCATACATGAGGCTTGGGGTGAGGAATTCCCATAGGACCAGTATCATGACCTTCCGGAAGACTTTCATGAAGGCTACTACTACTACGACTACTACCACTAGGAGGGCTAGGGGACGTTATAAGCTTTATCAGCATTTTGGGAGGTCTACAGGGTAACTAGACAGTTGTAATATATTTTCGTTGTACTTGGATCAGACGTATAATTATGTAATATATGGCCCTGTGTGGCCTGGTTTGAATATATTTTCATTCAGTCTCTAAGTATTGTTCTGTTGCAACACTCTAAACACGGTACAATAACTGATAAAGTATCCGGTCTCCCAATATTTTGTTAGCTACTATGCCGAGATTCGTGTAATTATCCCGGTGTAATGACAGTGCTACTGTCGTTACCCTGTGCTAATTATGCCGGTCATCATAGGTGGTATCAGAGGAATGGTTACGAGAACCACGCAATAAAATAACTAGAGACTGATAAGGAACATATGGAGAAATGACTTTCTTTGTGGCTATATGGCACTAAGTCTATAATAACACTCAACTCATCAAACCTTACTAGTTATACTATTTTACTGTATAGATGATTTTAATTAGAGCACCAAGGCTAATTAGAATCTTTTGTGGGATGTATCGCTCTATTCTACCTACCTCGCATGTTCAGGGGCAGCACGTGGTTTGGCTCATGCAGATGGTTCAAGAGCTAGCAGGCGGGCACATAGACTACTTCTTGGAGGTGTACGTCAATGGGACTACTTCTAGAGTTGGGATAGAGGTTTTGGGATAGTGCTTTAGCCTAGTTTCTATACTGAGCACACCACTCTTTGTTTAGTACAGATTATTTCCTAGCTTTACAGGAAGTTGCTAGGAAGGCCCTTATGGCTCTTAGAGCCCAGTTCAGGATGCACATGATCGACACTTCCTTGGTACCCTTACCATTCTTTACACCTAGCGCTCACGGTCATCCCCCAACCCATCCACCTTAGTCCTGTTAGTACCGGTGAGATTTCGGGGACTTCAGCCCAGAGGGTCACTGGTAACTACAGGATGGTGGCGGATGCCATGTATTGCGAGGGCATGATTGCTGCCCTAGTTGAGTGTGTCGCTTCACAACACTGTGATGACAATATGGTGAAGTTGTGACTAAGAGAGGCAACCTGCAGGCAGCCTCCAGCACCTTGTAGCTTCAGTCTCAGGGGACCCCACAGCACCACTACCGCTACCACTCCTCTAGTGCCCCTACCACCTACTTATCCATCACCCCAACTTCAGCACCTATTCCTCCTTTTCAGGTCTTCAGTTCAGAACCGAGTGTTCCTTATCCCTCCCAGATCCCAGTTAGACCTGCTACTGTTTACCCAGTGCCACCTTCGTAGGATAGGTCGACCCTGGGGACGAGCGAGGAAGTGCAGGACCTAGAGGAGGAGGAAGATCTGGACGAGGCCGAGGAGTAGTAGAGAGGTGTGAGTGCTAGTGTGGGTAGTATACTAGCGTTATGTTGCATCCTATGAGCTGAGTGATGTATTAAGACCTAAAGTATAAATATTGTATCCTAAGACATTAATTAATTATGTAGGAACTGCTAGCATTTACTTTCCTGTCTAAATTAATGTTCCTGTGTAATTGTAGTTGCTGAATTATGTCAGTTAAAATATAATGGCATGATAGCTTTACATATTAATAAGGGTTAGTCATGTTTTCATATTAGTATGAGATAGATACATTTCCTGTGATCACTTAATTAGAAACATACTTACTTATGTGACATACTAGCATGTAAGATTAAAAGTTTGACATAAGCATCACTTAAGGATGATAATGATTCGTGCCTACGTTTTAATCTTTGCATTGCATTCGTACTTAATAGCATTGCACTCAACATAGGTTAGATAGGTTTTATTTAATTAGAAATGTACTCTTTAATCACGCTAGCAGCCAAATTGTAATGTATATTGGGCATTTCTGAGTACTAGGTATTGATGTGCTAAGGACGGGTATCAGTGTTTAGTTGTTGTGATAAAATTTGCAATGTATGTTAGGTGCTCAAATGCTAAGGGTAATGCTATTGTATAATTATTTCTATGTATAAGAGCTAAAAGTCATAACTAGACTTCCAACTACCCATGATCGCTCTTTAATCATTGCAATTCAACAGTACTTTATTCATTCCATCATATGATATACTGATTCCATTTAATCACTTAACTATGATTCTCTGTTTAAATATCATGTGCGCAATTAATGCCATACTCTATAACTACATTTCTAACAATTAGATTAACTATCAGGATAAATATCTTCCTATGGAATGGTAGGTTAAATAGATTCATTCAATATAATAATCTGCATTTTAATTTTGGCAACCTAAGAGCAAACAGTAGTTTCTCATTCTAGTATAAGTTGCACTGATACTATTCAATCAAGTGATCATGATTTTGCCTGTCCAGTTATCATATGCAAAACCAGTGCCATGTTGTATAATTGCTTATCCCACAATTGCTGATCATCATTTTAGTACTCCTTTTTACGATGATAATTTGGATAAGTGCCATTGAATAAGTGGTTTATGCCTGCATTTTCATATTTCGCCCTATATTCCTATCAATTATGCCATCCATCAGAAAATAGATTAGACATGCTTCAATCAGCCGATTAATTATGATGATATATGTTAGAGATCATAAGATAAAGCGATGCTTTAGGGTATCCTTGCATTTTCTTTTTAAAACAAACCGCAGTACCATTATAATTAATGTTCCTTATTTGTGGGTAGATCGGATAGATTCCTGTAACGAGTGATTCCTATTGTTAATTATTCCAAAGACTTAATGCCATAGTTCCTATTGAATGAGGTGAATGTTATGTACTAGCATGTTAGAAATAGTCTAATCGTATGGCTAATATAGTTGAATATGTGAATGCTAAAATTTTGTAAATATGCATATATCCCCAGACTAAAAACAACCACAAATATGCATGATAATAGTAAATAAAATTATAACTTGTGTAGAGTGAAGGACCGAGATGGTGATCAGATGGGGGTGAATGATCCCAAATCTAAAATTTTCCCCCACTCAAAAAGATCCAACCAAGCCCACAAACAAATCAATCAAAAAGAGCAAATGAGAAGGAGCAAGCTGCTCTGGATGGCTGGTGCTACCACTGGAAGGCCGGTAGCACTGAAGGTTGGTAGTACCGCACCAAGGGTGGTAGTACCGGGCTCAAGAATAGCTGAAGAACCAGCACGAACTCGAAAAACAAATTTTGAGGAATCTTTTGATCGACTAGACAAAAACTCATGAAACTTGGTGGGTGTCTTCCTAAGGATGTGAGGAACTTATTTCAACCTTCAATCTCAAGGATTGACGTCAAAATTCCAAACTTTTTCACTTTGAAGGAGAACACATTAAGTTTGAGCAAAACTCAAGAACTCGATCTTGGACTTGCTCGTGGGGTTATGATGATCAAGATGATCTTGAATAGCCTCCTGCACGTCACAGCAAGCAAGAACACAAGTCCAAAACTCCACAAACACGATCTAGAAAAATGATTCACTCAAGAACATAAGATCGATTTTTTTGCAAGAAAGAACACAAGATTTGCCTAGGTAATTGAGATATGGTTTAGAGAAGACTCATTCAACAATCATACATCCTTGGCACAAGATCCACAAGCATTTAGAAGGAGGGGAAGCAAATCCAAATGTGCGGAAAGTAAATTGCAAGAATGTAAATTGCGGAATTTAAAGACTGAATTTAAAGCATAATGTAAATGCGTAAAATAAATTCAAAGACGAGGAAATTAAACTTTCATTTCTGGAAGGGAGGTTTACAAAGCCACACAACAAAGTGGGCAAAGCTCAAAGGAGTACACAAACCTCTAAAACCTTCAAGAGGAAGAAGGCTACCCCTCAAGCTCTATTTATACTACTCTTGAGTCACCCACCACCCTTGGATGAGTTTCTTCTACCCTAAGGACCACCATCAAGGGCTAGGAATGACTCCCACACACAGCCATACATGGGTTAACCCGAAACCCAACAAGCATACTAGGTTTTTATTTTGCACGCCTTTCAAAGCATACTAACTAGACCCGCTACTCTATCACCTAGACTGCGATCCGACGGCCATCCTTGATCTAAGTAGCTCTAGGTTAGCATCTCATCCATTCCTTGTCTTCTTGGCTCATAGCGACTTCATCTCCGATTATCTTCCAGCGATCCTCGACCGTTTGAACCTCCGGCAACTCGCCTAGTCCCGATCATCCTCTGCCTCACCATGATTAAGCACCGACGTCCTGCAACCATCAAAGACAAGAAATACCCATCACATAGCAATGTTCAAAAAGATATGCAATAAAACTCCCAAAAACACAATTTTTGGAACATTTACGCTCATTAGGGCTGGTGCTACCGCCCCCTGGATGGTAGCACCGCCCTTCATCCCAAACAGCAAAACATCCCTCTCTAGAATTTTCACACTGTGCATTTGGGTCGGTGCTCACTACAGGATAACCCATTCTCAAAAGCAGTACTACTGCCTAGAATAATTATTGTTGCAAACAGTAGAACAGAAAAGAATAAAAATTTGATTCAAAATCTGTTCTACCGCTTGTGAAGGTATCTTTCATTAGCTGTTCTATCATTTGGATTGATCTATTGAATTGCAAGCAGTACAACTAGTTTGCAAAATAATTCCATACTATCGTACCGCTTTGGATGCCTATTTAGCGGTCCATCCATCCATGGAAGTTTTGGCAGGCTGAACTTGACAAAAAAACTCCCCCAAATCCCACTAAAGACCGTACTCCTGAAATCAGCTCATCTCAAGCAACTCAACAGTTTCCTTCGCCCACCCCTATCTGAAAAATTGGGGATTGCTGAGCTTGCTGTCTCTTGTCCCCATTTCGTCTAAGAGGCGAGCGGCTCCGTCGCTCCATCACGCGCCGTGGAGGAGGCGAGCTGGCGCTTCGCTCCACCATGTCCCGTTCCGCCGCTCCATTGCGCACCGTGGAGGAGGCGAGCGGCCTGTCTCCGACGCCGGCTTCGGCGAGGTCATGCTGGGGCTGGGGATCCAGGAGAGGAGGAAGCTCGGCAATCTGCTGTTCGTCGTGTTCTACGCCGTTCGCCTACTTCTCGGCTTCGGTAAGATCTGGGTGAGCAGGCGGTTCACCCTCCCTGGCAACGAGGAAGAAGCTAATTTGTAGGAATGGAAGCAAGAGATTTCTTTCTAGTTTTGTACTTTTATTTGCCATTTTTATCAGCAAAATTCACTTGTCATTCCTAGAATTTGAAGCTTCTCTGATCATTGTTTTCGATGTCTCTGAAGCTTCTTTGAATGCAATCGAGGCTGTGTACAAAAATCATTTTATCAGTGACAAATAGGTTTAGGTATGCCAATGTACTAAACTGTAATATTTTCCATTTCCATAAACAACAAGGTGCATAAGATTTGCTGGATAATTCTTGTAGAACTTCACAAGCTCAAGTTTGATGTCCAAGCCCCTATCCTTTGGTTTAGTGTCTAGTGTTTCTCAACTTTCTGATGTATTAAATGAGAAATTAGCAGTATGAAAAAAATATACTTGTTTAATATTGATTTAGATTTCAGATGCAGATGTTTCACTTTGCATGAACAAATTTAACATTCTTTCGGTGTGTCTTGAAAAAAAGTGATTTGTGAAGATGATAGATATATTTAGAGGTGAACACAAGAAAAATGAAACATATTGTTGTTTTGCACCGTTACTATGTTTTATCATAAAAAATACAAACTAATGATTACAATTAGGTAACAAGATAAGCAGTCAGAACTCAGAATTTCAGAACATCAAGAAATGCTTACCTGTACTGAACTTATGGTTTTGAAGCCAGATGCTTTTGAAGCTAATGGTTCAGAACATCCTTCGAAGACAGATGCTTTTGAAGCTAATGGTTCAGAACATCCTTCGAAGACAGATGCTTTTGAAGCTGTGGAAAAACAATGACCAGGCTTAGATCATGCCAAATATAGGTTAATATGGAACCAAGTACAACAACTATTTCTAGTGTTTGTAGGAATAATATGCATACTACATATATTCTTGAATGGCTGTGATGACTGATGATTATGCTGCCCCTTTGAGAGTTTTTGGCATCATTTGATTGGTTCCTTGTCAGTTTTGTGCTAAACTAGGAGGGCTTATTCCACAACATTTAGAGAGAGAAGTGGTATGACGCATTGATAAATTAGAGTCATTTTTAACAATGGGATAAATTTGTGCTGACAATGGGATGAATCTGAGCCATTTTTGAATAACCATTTTTGAAGACATAAATCTATAGCTTCGTGTTTGATGCGAACTATATATTACTTCCATGAATATGGGAACTAAAACCCCCTTATGATTTAACTCCTTATTGTTTTCATGAAGCAGGCAATCTATGTACTATTTTTTCAACTTTCTACTTTTTTTTTATTCTAGACTGCTCATTACGCATTGGAGAGTCACCATGGATAAGCAGTGGATGAATGAGACTAGGTAGAAATCTAACAATTAAGTCAATGTAATAGAAACTTCTCATGCTAACTAATTATGCTTAATACGTTTAATGATAAAATGTAGGCACTCGAAGAAGTATGTGGAGGGTGTAAAAAGCTTCCTAGAATTTGCTTTTACAAATTCAGCAAAAGGAAATCAGATTCGATGCCCCTGCAAGAAATGTGTGAATAGCACTTGGTACGAAACAACAATTGTCCATGACCACTTGATATGTGAAGGATTCTTAGAAGGATACACAACATGGATTTTTCATGGAGAAAAAGTATCATCCTTTGAACAACATAGGGAACTAGAATTACAGCCTGAACCTTATTTAGAAATGGAGCAAGACCTAGATGATGAGATAACAGAAATGCTTGATGATATAGGATATGGGTACCAAGATGCTAGTGATATAGGTGGCGATTGTGATTTAGAGAGTCCAAATGAAGATGTTGAGGCTTTCTATAAGTTAGCAAATGATGCTAGTCAACCATTATATCCTGACTGCAAATTCACAAAGCTACAGTTTATAGTGAGACTTCTTCACACTAAGTTCTTTGGTGGATGGACAAATAATAGTTTCGATACTCTTCTGCATTTACTTAATGAGGCGTTTCCAAAGGATACTTCACTGCCAAAGAACTTCTATGAAGCAAAGAAGATAGTGAGGTCCCTTGGATTAGGTTATGAGAATATTGATGCATGCAAACATGATTGTGTGCTTTACTGGAAGGAGAATGCTAATAGAGATTCCTGTCCAAAATGTAATACTTCTAGATGGAAGGTAGAAAAGAAGAGTCCTGATGGGAAGCTAGTGCACTAGGTTCCCCAAAAGATTCTTCAGTACTTTCCAATAAAGAAAAGGCTCCAACGGTTGTATATGTCCCAAAAATCGGCAAGTGATATGAGATACCATAGTGAAGGGCGCCCAAGGGATGGGCAAATGCGTCATCCAGCGGATTCAACTGTTTGGAAGGATTTTGACAATAAATATCCAGAGTTTAGTTCTGATTGTCGTAATGTAAGACTTGCTCTTGCTACAGATGGTATAAATCCTTTTAGAAACTTAAGTTCATCGCATAGTACATGGCCTGTTATCTTGATTCCTTACAACCTACCGCCATGGATGTGTATGAAGCAACCGAATTTTATCCTCTCATTGCTTATTCCTAGCCCTAGATGTGCTGGAAAGGATATGGATGTCTACTTTCAGCCTTTGATTGATGATTTGTTAGTTAGTTGGCATGAAGGTTTTAGAACTTACGATGCAGCAACTAGTGAATGGTTCCAATTGCGTGCTGCCTTGTTGTCCACAATTACTGACTACCCAGGACTTGGATATGTATCTGGACAGGTTACTTCTAGAGAGGCAGGATGTGTTTGTTGCCACTCAGAAACATGTTCTCTTTTTCTAACAAAAGGTAGAAAACATTGCTTCATGGGGCATCGTAGATTCTTGCATGTTGACTACATTTTTACAAATCATGCACTTAGTTGATTACATTTTAATTTTTGTATGTTCTTGTGTGCTGACAATGGATTGAGTTAATAGCTAACCAATTGCATATAAATATGTTCTGCAGTCAAAAGTATGGCAAACGACGAAACAAGAAATGATGGTCCTTTACAAAATGAGTATGAGGAGGAAAGGCGAGCAAGAATTGCTAGGAATAAGGAGGCATTGAAAGCGGCAGGGCTTCGACTCCCTACAAATATTACGGCTGCTCTATCTAAAAGAACAAGAAAGGTTAAATGCTATACTAATTTGTATTTACTTTTTGAGCTGATACATTGTTTTTATTTTTATGTAAGCCATTGTATTTATTTTTAGTGCACATGTGAATCAATGTAGGCTACAATACAAGCTACTAATGCTAGGCATAGATCCATCTTGAATGCCCGTGAAGAGGCTCCTCTACTACGGAAGCACACTTTCACTAATAATGAAACAGTGGATGATGTTGATGCTAGCTGTGATGTTCGTGTTGAAGAGCAACAAATCCTAGATGATATTGAAGGTCCTCCTAAACAACGAAGGTGTACTCGCATCAACAATGAAGAAGGAGAAGATATCGACGAAGATCCTAATTATGATGTTTGCGACGAAGATCAACAAATCCATGATGACGAAGATGAAACATTGAATGCAGGTAAAGTGACATAAACAATTATAATGTTGCTGACATTATGCACAATATTGGTTTAATTATAATGTAGCACACTAGTTGTAGAGCCAACAAAAAATAGGAAAGGACGAGGGTACACTGTGAAGCATGACATTTGGACTAGGAAGGAGAATGAACCAAAAATTCATGTTGAATGCAATGAGAAGAATTAGCCCATTGGAGAGCAAGCTGCACCACTGACCAATTTCATATCCACAATTGTGAGGTCAGGAATACCTCTATCCTCCACAAATTGGTTTGAAGTTGATGAACAAAAGAAGGTTGATCTTTGGGACATAGTGTAGGTCAATTTTCTTTGCTAAAATCCATGTTCATGCATCGCAAATTATGCCTATTTACCTTTAACAAAATTGCTCTCTGCTGATTTTTGTAGTTATTTTTTAATGTGAGTGATGACCTTCAAGATTGGGTTATGAAACAAGCTGCATTGAGGTGGAGGAATTTAAAATGTGGAATAAAGAAACTTTACTTCGAACCAAACAAAAACTTAAGTGATCAGCAGCTTTTTGAAATGGAGATTGATAAGAGAGTGCCCAAACCTGATTGGATATGGCTTGTGCAATATTGGAGAACACCCAGAGCGAGGTATAATCCATGTCTAATGGCAAGAACATAGTTTGCATTCATCATGATTATTAAATTATTCTATCAACCTCTTAGACTCTTAGTGAAATTGGAAAAGCAAATAGCGCAAAGATGACTATGACTCATACCACTGGAAGCAAGAGCCTTGCTCGGGTTGAAGATGAATGGGTACTAAATGTATCAATAATTCAATAGACATTGCAATTTTTTTATTCTTAACTGATTTTAATACATTAATGATTTGTAGTTGAAAAAGTATGGCTACAAGCCAGCTAGGCATGAAGTGTTTATCAAAGCACATACTCGGAAAGATGGAAGTGCACAAGTAGAAGCTGAAGGCACGATCGTAAGTGATCTAAAATGATTGTTTACTTGGCACGATCGTAAGTGATCTAAAATGATTGTTTACTTGTGGACTTTCAATTTTGTGTATTTATTAAAGTTATGTGCTATATCTAAAATCAGCACAAAATCAATGAGACTTGTGCCAACAAACCAGAGCTAGCTACAAGAACCATTCAGCAAGGAGATCTTTTCAGCAAATTATTTGGGAAGAAAAAGCGAGCACGTGTTCGTGCTATTGGTGTGGGACCGACACCTCAAGACTTGAAAATGGCGGGGGTACGTAATGTGTGCAAAGCTCAGAGCTGAAAATGAGAATGTGATTTTGAGAGAACGCTTGGATGGACACGAAGAGAAATTGTCAAAAGTACTACAAGAAATGGCAGAATTGAAGAAATCGATTGCTTTAGCAAGTCCACAGGAAATGCTGAACCAAATAACAATCGTGCATCAAACAATCACGCATCAAACTCTCCAGTACAGGTGATTCTTGTTGCGTAACAGTAGCTACGTATTTGGCTAATAACTATTTCAACTGATAATGAATTATCCATATATTTGTATGAACTATTATAGGATATGAGATGCCAAAGTCATGAGAGTGGTGCTAGGTCAATTGCTAATGAGATAAGCTTCCACATGATGAGGTATATCCTTATAGTTTTATGATATGCACAACAATCTATGACATGCCTTTAACTAAAAGTTAGCTTTGTTTGTGTATAGATAATCCGAAAGAAGGCTGTTGTACAACATGATATACCAAGTACTAATCACGGGGTACTAGTCACTTGTTACATGTGTTTTTGACAAAATTGTATGTTTGAAGGTAGCTAATTTCCAATTCGTACTGACTTTTAGGGTGGAAGGGAGGTTATTTTGATCTCAATTGTAGGGCAATATGTTCCAGTAGCTAAGGCTACTGTCCAAAGAACGTCTCGAAATGCTATTGTTGGAGGTACTCCTCTTGGGCCTAAGTATTGCGAGGTGGTTGTGAAGTATGTGCTGAAAAAGAATGCCCCATTGCCTCGACCATATAAGAATGTCACAAAAATGGGTGATGCACAAGGGCATTCCATCGCATGGCCATATGAAAGGGTAATCCATCTTCTCTAGTGTTTTCATTCTTATTAGAGAATGACATAAAATTAAGCCAAAAAAACTATCAATTTGTAGATGGAAGATGATGTTGCAGTTGGTGGTGCTTCAAGTCGTGGAGAAACAAATCATGCTCGTGGTACTAAATCTATCCTCTAACTGAAAATGATCCTTGTGGAATTTGTAACAAATTGTTCTAGAATAAGAATTACTAGATATATGTTATTTTCTTTAATTTTTTCCTATGCATATGCAATGTATGTTGCTATTACCACTTTTGTCATCTAATCTAGGAAACAAATTCATCCTTTTATATATAGGAGGAAGATACAAGGGAAAGTGATGCAAGACTGGAGTAAAAGTATTTCTAAGTTGTACATTTAGTGTACTAAATGCTAGGATGGACTACATTAGTTAGCAGCTAGTTGGAAAGTTAACGTAGCTTAGTAAACCATACTTTTGGTGTCAACACACAAGACATATGTCGGGACCCGAATTTGGAAATTCGAACCATCTGTGTATACCGCACTAGTCCAAGATCACGCTAGTGCACACAGGCTCAACATAGATGCTATCATAGTCATACACAACAGAATATAGCATAAACTTCAATAATTAATAATAACCGTTGTCTTACATGAATAATGCCTCACAGGGCTCAATTAAAAAGTAGCAAATGAGTAGGAGCGGAAAAATAAATAAGCGTAGCAACTCCCCAGTTCACCGTAGGCAACTGACGAGGCTCGGACCCTAAGCATTCGCATCCATATAATCCTCCTCCACGAAAGGCGTAGATTCTTCGTCTTCTGAAGTTGTTGGGGTGAGTACATAAAGCACTCAACAAGTTGTGCGCAGCAATGCAAGTCTAATATTCTATATGCTTGGCTTAATCCAAGGGAATGGCTAATAAGGATATTTTGCAATAAAGTGGCATTTAACAAGAATACAGTAAATAGATTGAAAAGCAGTAAAACAAATAACAGTAATTAAGGGTGCGTTTGGTTGGGTGAACGAAGATGAACGGGATGGGATGATACAGGATGGATGTGATAATCCTGGATAAGATGGTACGGGGAGGGTGTTTGGTTGTCTGAATTGAATGATACATGATTTTGTTTGGTTGCTTGGATGGAATAGTACGGGATGGTACGAGATGGTGTTTGGTTGGATGGATGAGATTAGTATGGTAAACTTTATCACTAGTGGTACGGGATGGTACAAGATGGTTCAACCAATTTGGAGGTACGGGATGGTACATCATATTTGAGGAATATTCCTAGAATCTGTACCACTCCGTCCCGTACAAGATGGTTCCACACACTCAACCAAACGCATGTATCAAAATCTATCCTGTATCATCTCATCCCGTTCATCCTCGTTCACCCAACCAAACGCACCCTAATAGATTCAGCATTTCTGAAGTAAACCAAGTTTCTAATCCTAAATCAATTTCCACTTTCCATGGCACCTTGCCATCCCAATAGGTTTTCATTTTAATAAAAGTCTAACCCTTGACTGTAATTCCCGAGCATTGCCCAATACCGTGAGCACGGCTATTCGAATAGATTGTACACTCTGCAGAGGTTATGCACTTTACCCACACGATACAACCAAACACCACCAAGGCGAGTGATCATAACAAAGCCTTTACAATGCTACACCTAGACCCAGTACTGTTCGTTAAGGTTTCAACACTTAAGGGTTAAACCACCACAACAGGGCCCCCCTCTTGCGCCATGTGAGTTTAACCGTAAACCTGGGACTCACTATTCACCACGATAGTACCGAAATCTAGGTTTCACAAATTATTCAGCTAGGCTATCCCATTCCAGACATGTGGTTGCAAGAAAGACTCAGGTCTAAGGCTTGCAAGGTTAAGTCCTTAAGGTGATTAAGGCAAGACTTCCACATACCCCTGCCAATCCTGGCCCACCTTGGCACACTGCCCCTTGCCGCTTGCCCCAATCTAAATCATTATCACCCCAGTTGATTACCAAGCACCACGTGCCACCAACATTTTAATCTAGTTGTGTGACCTCCTCGCCACGACAACTTGATATCACTGTGTGACAACACATGACACACAAATTCTTAAACAATGTTCCATATTCCATTAGTCAAGATTAAGTAACAACATTCGGACACATGTGATGGCGTGGCATGGCTAAGCATTCTACGACGGTCTAACTAGTCCCATGTTGATTATTAATATTAACCAACTATAATTCCACATCCTTGGGTGACAATTACATCATGGCATAAAATTGACAAGGTGTGATTTAATTCAATTAGGCATATCATCTAATTCCCAGATTAATTGAAATCATTTATACACAAAAAATATCATGCATAATTTAAAAGACAAAATAGCAATTTGGTGAAATTGGGTGCAACATGATCAAAGCACAACTTGCCTTGGAGTAGGTACTGGTCTTGCTCTGAGCTTGGGTCTTGAAGCGATGAATCTTCCTCCGGATCAACGAGCAGTTCAACGTCTACGCGAAACGATGCCAAAATAGCAAATAAACACCAAAATAGAGAGCAAACAAACTCCAAAAATAAAATAAAATTCACCAATAAATAGATCTTGATTTTAAAAAATTTAGAAATTTGAATCACTCAAATCCGAGTTAAAATACAAAAGATATAGCCTTTTGAAGTTTTGAATAAACACTGAAATACAGAAAATAGAATTTCCGATTTTCCCGAAATATTTTTCTATTGAAAAAGATTTTTATTGCGCAACACTGACGTCAGCCCTGGCCCGAGCCAATCAAGCGCTGACACGTCACCTGGCGTACAAACCCGGTCCACGAAACCGCCTCCGGTCCACCGTGGACGCGGCTCACGGCGCCTCGCGCCCCGCGCCCGACACGCGACGCGCATCTACCGGCTGCGACGCCGCCCGTGCTGATGCTCGACACACGGTGCGCATCTGCAAGAGGATCCGACGGCTAGCGAGCTACACCAACGTGCCACTATCCTGACCGCTCATCTTAGATCTAACGGTCCATCTTACCAGAGAGGTTCACTGCTGATGAGGATGACGTGGCGCAATCTGGACGATCCAACGAGGATCCAATGGCTGCGCGAAGCTCCGAAGCACGGCGGCGGATTGGCACCGGAGCAGAGGAAGACGACCACCCGAACGGCGTTTCGACGTGACTCCGGCGAGAGGAAGTGGCGGCCTCGACGCGTCTTGGAACGGCGACCCTGGATCTGGAACCGATTCGGCGGAAGGAAGCTCGACGGTGACGAAATGGCGCAAAAACTCGCGGCGGCGCTTCAAAGAACTACGGCGAGCTCCTGAGCGACGATGACAGCGAAACAGGCGAAGAGGCTTGGGCTACTGGCTGCGCAAGGGGACGAGGAACATCGGGGTGCGGGCTGCGGCTTTTATAACCTCGGCATGCGCGCAGGGAAGGAAACCCTAAGGAATCCACGGTGGAGACGGCATGCGGCGGCGAACTCGAAAACCGAATCGGAGACGACGACCGACGACCGTCCGATCAAATATGAACGGCCATGATCGATTCCCGGGCGATACGATCTGATCCGCCCTTTCCAAAAATCAACGGATGCGATCAAAACTTTCCAAAACAATGCGAAGCGATCCCGACCGCTTGATCTCGATCCAACGGCTCACGCGCTAGGGTTTCGCCGAGGAAAGAGGACCGCACGATCCGATCCAACGGTCGCGCTACGCTTGGCGGCGGGTGAAGGGCAAGCGCCGACAATGGGCAGCGTCGCACACGATTCTGAGCTTGGCCCGAGATTGTTCATCGATTTTCAAAAGCTTTTTGATTTAAAATAATTCCCAAAATTAGATTAATTCATTTAAGGTAATTAAAATATCAGGAAAAATCCAAGAAAATTCTCATAAATACATTGAGACATTTTGAGTTCAAATAAAATATTTTTTGGCAAAACTTCATATTAGTTTTATCTATATATAATTAGTTTTCACCAAAGGTTCAATATACTTAATTAAAATAAATTCAATTAAATTCCAAAAAATCCAATAAGTTCAGAAAATCACCAAAATGCACATAAGTGAAACTATAGACCAAATTTGGGATGTTACAACATATGACTATGTTACTATCTATGACAAAGGAGTAGACCTTGCATTTTGTTTATATTTTGGTGATGTATGTTTATGTGTTACAATGAAACTTATCTATATTAATGCTTGGATGGAGAAGGTTATGGCTCCACCATTTTAGACGGCTTCACCATATATTGGGTTTTCCTGCCTGTGTTGTGATTCTTTTGGTCGGTCATCAACTGAATCTTGACATGGTTTTGCTGACATGTTCTTAGGTTTGTGGCTTTTTTTGATCTAAATCGTTCACTGGATTTAGTGGAATAATAATGCAGTTTTTGTGTTACTTTTTTGGCAGGAAATTTGCTGCAACGCTGGCAAGCAAACCTCCAAGTGCTCCTCTGGTAATAGTCATGAAAGTGCTCCACATAACTCCTCTGTAATTCCTCTCACGAGCCAACAAGAGTGAATTATCATTCTTCAAGCAAGAGGAAAAAAGGTCAGGTGGCTTGCAAACTCAGTTATACTGGTCTTTCAAAAAGCCAACAATAGTGAATTTACTTGTTTTAGAATAATTAGCAGGCATTTGTTTCAGTGTGTTTCTGGATTATTTGTGCATGGAGGTTCAATGAACTACTGCCTGACATTTTTGGAGCATGCAGGTTTGTAGAACATTCTTTTGGACCATGCAGGTTTATACTGGTTTTTTGTTTTGGATCTCCCTAACCTATTTATCCTATCATTGCACTTCTTTCTTCTATATTATTTTTAGAACAAAATTTGAATTGAATTGTCATGTTCTTGTTTGATGCCTTTGTGGGAAATGGAAACATAATAGCTTAATTGTTAGTGTGCCACCAATGATTGTTGACAACTTCTATGGCATATATTTTTTTATGATTGATTGCAGTAGTTCCTTGGATGGCATAAACTTTCATGTAATACTGTGATATGATCTAATAGCATATTTAGTTCTACATTTACCCATCATTTCTTTTGGAAATTTGTAGTTAGAAAATGATGGTGACTTTCTCTACTTACTGGCAGACGCTGCAGCTATTGCGGTATACACTGTGTACATTTCTTGACTTTATTGTCTGTTGGAAATGATTTTTTATTGAAAACTTATACCATTTGCAGTTCCAATATAGTAATATTGATGTTCTGTGCTCCCCTCTAGTTGAAGCAAAGAAAAATGGCACAGACTTGGTGGTAAGTAGTACCCTCATTTGAAAGCGTAATTTATGTTCCTGTTATGAATTGAGGGAAATAACTGGCTGATAACTTTTATCCAGTTCACTGGTTGAATTTTACATTTAGTTTACTAAGCTTTTTCGACATATCTACGCACTATTTCGAATTTAAATTTCCCGCATTCAAATAAGACGCACTTATTTGTGTCTCTTTTGTCTACGCTCTTATTTTGTTGCTTTTTTCTTTTGTAGGTGGTGTATTAAGATGGACTGAAAGGTTGATTTATAGCTAGTTTTCAATTGATATACCCAAGTGAGTTAGAGACATATTTTATTATGTAAAAATGAAAGACACGTTGTGACAATTGGCAGATCATGTACTACTTGTGTTCTTTTTTTGCGCTGATATTTAACACATCTTCAAGATGAGACAACTATATCTATGTGTTTGGGTGACAATTTATATACGAATATATACCTTTGGCTTCAAACGCTTTCTTTCTGTTGATAATTCATCATATGCTTTGTTATGAATATTTGTGGATGACTAACCAATCAATTGTTCTCATTGTTGATTGGCTTATAATAATAGTTTTCAAAATTTCATTTATAATTACTAACTTTGCATTGATTTTAATATTTCAATTTTTAGATCTCAAATTTGTTAATTAAAAGGTGTTGTACAGCTTGGAATTGTTATTAAACCTGTACTACAGCTTTGGAAAGATTAAATTTCGAATCACTAGTACTGATGGGGATTCTTTTTCTCGCTGAAATACCGCTTGTGAAACAAGTACCGCTTGCAAAACTTTTCCAAGCGGCTGATCAGGAAGCGGTAGCTATTTGGATTCCAAGCGATACTACCGCTTTCAATACCCACTATTGCAAGCGGTACTACTGCTTGTGAGAATGGGTTATCCTGTAGTGGCTACAGCTGACCCAGTAGTACCGGACTACCATGGGCGGTAGTACCGGACCACCAAAATGTCCAAAAATGTATCCTTCTGGAATTTTTACACTTCTCTGCGAGACTGGTGCTACTGCTCGGCCGGGAGCACCGGGCTGCCAGATCCCCCAAAAACACCCTCTCGGGTTTTTACACACCGTTCTGGGGACTGGTGCTGCCGCTCGGCTGGTAGCACCGGGCTACCTTGGTCGTTAGCACCGCAAATTCCAAATAGAGCTCAAATTGCTTCAAATTAAAAATCCAATTCAAATCAAACTCAAACCAGAGCATAGCAAGCTCAAATTTAGTCAAATACTCATCACAAACATGGGTAGACCTCCACATGGTCTTTTAATCTCCCCCTTGATGAGAATACTAACAAACAACACAAAAGGCATAAATTTGAGTTTTAAAAGGAAGAAAGCAATTTGAATGCAAAGCGAGAAAATAAGATCATGACCAAGTTGGAGAGAAGGATTTTAAAGCAAGCCAATAGAAAGAACTTAGCAAGCTTTAATTTTTCAAATCTTAACAAGCTTAGCAAGACGAAATGAACTTGGACATATCTTAAGCTAGCATTTTTTCTTCATAAAAGAGCATGGTGCATAGCTTGAATAAAAGCTCATTTGCATAATAGACAAAGCTCATTAAATAAAAAATAAAGTCTATATGCAATGCATGAAGCAGGTTCTCAAACTCCCCCTTAACAAGTGAATCAATTTTAAGCACAAATCTGGTTCAAGTTGAGTTATTAGCAAAATTAAGCTCAAGAAAGGTCCAAAATGAACTCAATCGAAACAAGAAACACAGAATGAGGAGAAGAAGTCGAGAAACTGCAAATTGGGTGGCTATAGAGCATAAAAAAGATAGTAGAGAATACTACGGCTCAGACTCACTCTCATCTTCCCCAATGACTGACATAGGGAAGCTGACTCTCAATCCCAAGCTAGGGACTGCACATAGACCCTGTCTACCCAGGGGGCCCAACACCTGCTAGACTTATAAGACTGTGAGGGAACTCAACCTAGAGAGAAGAGAGAACATCTAATTGTGCATGATAGCAACCTATAGCATAAGATGAGAGGTCCATGCAAAGCATGCCAGAAGTCTAAGTGAAGTGAAATCACAACTCTAGAATTAAGCCCAATATCATCCAGAAAATTCAAAAGAAAGGAAATACTGGAAGAGAAAAAAAATATAATACATAATATACAAACCAGCTCCCCCTCACGATAAGCCGTAAGAGCACTTACTCCAAACTCATTCCTTTGAGCAACAAACCTAGAGCTACGAAAGGCTTTGTAAAGATATCGGCTATCTGGTGATCACTCTCTACAAACTGAAGCACTATATCACCCTTCTCCACATAGTCTCTAAGGAAGTGATATCTAATATCTATATGCTTGGTCCTAGAGTGCTGAACTGGGTTCTTAGCAATGCAAATAGCTGAAGTGTTGTCACAGGAAAGTGGAACACTCTCTATCTCTAACTCAAAGTCCCGCAAGGTCTATCTCATCCAGAGCACTTGACTATAGCAACTAGCTGCAGTGACATACTCGACCTTAGCGGTAGACTGAGCAACTCCGGACTGCTTCCTAGAAGACCAAGAAACAAGAGAAGTGCCAATGAATTGGCAAGTGCCATAGGTGCTCATCCTATCTACCCTACAGCCAGCAAAGTCTGCATCAAAAAAGGCTCTAAGGGACAGACAAGAAGAAGAAGAGTACCAAATACCATAGTCAAGGGTAGCTCGAAGGTACCTAAAATGTGCTTCACCGCTTGGCGGTGAGAGGTACGAGGAGAAGCTTGAAATCAAGCGCATAGACATACAACAAAATGTATGTCTGGCTTCGAAGCAGTAAGGTAAAGGAGGGAGCCGATCATGCTTCGGAACACCTTCTGATCAACTAGCTCACCATCCTCATCAGGCTCGAGGATAGTAGTGGTGACCATTGGAGTCATCACCTGCTTAAGTCTATATAAAGCTTTGGAAAGCTTGAAGATATGGTTTGGGTATTTGGGGTTCTCGAATCCTAGAGACTGTCTAACATACACCTCCTCCTCAATATACCCATTGAGGAATGCACTATTGACATCCATTTGATAAAGCTTGAAGCCCTTGGATGCCGAAAATACAAGCAGAATCCTAATAGCCTCTAGTCTAGCTACCGGGGCAAAGGTCTCCTCAAAGTCAAGACCCTGAACCTGAGAAAAGCCCTGTGCAACTAGCCTAGCCTTGTTTCTTATGACAACCCCATCCTCACTTTGCTTGTTCTTGAACACCCACATGGTCCCAATGACATTATGACCAGGACTTAGCAAAACAGTAATGCAAGGGTAATAAAAGAATAAGGATTCGAGAATTGCTGTCAGACCCGCGGGTGAGGGTATCGCTCATCGATATACCTGATCCGTCCAAGGGCTGGATCGGCACCTCTCCCTAGACCTAGGCTCATCATTCGGCAATTCAGAAACAAACCTAGTACGGTTGCGGGTATCGTTAGTAAAATTTGTGAGCAATGACCAAATTGCCTATAGAGCCAATGAGAGCAGTAAGTAGCTGATGGTAAAAATGTAAAGAGGCCAATAGTGAAAGGTAAATATAGGTAGCCAGTGAGAAGCCAACCGAGAGAGCCAGCCCATTCACAGCTCAGTCACTTCCCCCATTTCCATCCAAGAACACAAGCAACCAGAAGAGAAGCAAGCAAAGGAAAGTCCAGAAGCAAGAGAAGGAAAGTCCATAAGGAGGACAGGAAGGAAGAATCCAGAAGTAGGAGGAGGGGAAGGTCTAGAGGCAATTCCAAGCCATGAGAAGACTGGACCTCTTCCATTCCCCATTAGCTTCTTCACCAACATCAACACCACCAGTGCTTAGCCATCCTCAAAACCCAACCATCAGGTGCACACTAGCAGTAGCAAAAGCTAAAATGCAGTATGATAGGATGGTAGATAGGGTAGCTCGCTAGCCAATGGGGTGGGTAGCCAGTAGATCGGGCAACCCAAGTGGTCTCAGTGTGTGGAGCAACCCTAGGGGCCATGAGCACGTCCTAGCTTCGCCTCACGCTCCCTCGGCGTGTGGGTAAAGATAGTGCCGCCACTCATCGCTAGCATCCAGAGCTTCCCGCCGATCATCATCATCAGCAAGGGACTAAAGCAAAAGCATCAGTAAAATAAAATGAGGGTAAGGAAACCCTAGGTAGTAGTAGGTAGAGGGTGGGTAGATCAGGGGTCGATCAAGGCAGCTGCGAGCCATAGGGTTGCGGCCAGGCCGCCCCAAGCTTCTGTCGGCTAGGGAGCAGGCCATGAGGGTGCAGCCAAGCTGTTCTAGGTTTCGATCGGGCCGCATGGGCGAAACCACGGTCGGAGCAGTGCGCGAGGTCGAGTGGAGAAGAGACGGTGCCATGTGCAGCAGAGAGGGAGGAGGCGAGCAGCCATCGGCCAAAGCTAAGGTGGCGAGGTAGATCCGGCGGTCGAGTGGCGCTGGTGGAGGTGGAGCTCGGCCAGGAGGGGAAGACGAGTAGGGGAGCTGGCGGTTGGAGAGGTAGAGCAGGGAGATCAGCAGGGGAAGGCGCAGCCGAGTGACTGTCGGTCCAGAGCAAGGAAAAGAACAGAGGAGATGAGACCGAGAGGAGAAGCAATCGAGGCAAGGCTTCGGCCAGAGCCAAGAAAAAGAAAGGCTGGGAAAGGAAGAAGGAAAAGAGAAAGGAAAGAAAAGAAAGAAAAGAAGAAAGAAAAAGGAGAAAAAGAAAAGAGAAAAAGGAAAAAGTAAGAAAAATAAATCAATTGCTGCGAACAGCGTTTAATGTAGTTAATCATATCGTGGTTCGTCTAAAAACCAAAAGACCGTACATAAAGTGATTATTTAAGTAAAGAGACATATGAAAATTGCAAATCCCTAATAATTCAAATGACGGCCCAAATATTCTCTTTAAAATAAAATATGGTACCAAATTAAAAATGCAAGTATCAAAATCGCTATGAAAATAAAAGATGGTGCCAAATTGAAATTCAGGAATCCAAATTGCTGTGACTGAAAAGCACTACATAAAAATGTGCCCAATTAATAATTTACCATAGTTTGAGAAAAGGTTGGACGCTAGAAAAACTCGTTCATATTAATTGCCTAAGAGTAATGCCTTATGATTTTAGGAGCAGACCTGAACCTCTCAGTCGGCCGTACCTTTCAATTTTATAACAGTCAAGATTCATTGATCCTCTTTAATTAAACGCTTAAAAATCCATATTTTGCAAGTTGAAATACTACATCACAGTTGGATGGAAGAGGTGTTGTGGTTAAATTGATGAGATGGTATCGTAGTGTGGACATGGTGAATCTGTTGATTAGCTCGTCCACGAATGGAGTCGTGGATATGATATTAGTGATAATTATGGTGGGTAGAGGGTGCCAATGAAAGAGGCGGGAGCATACCCCATGCTGGTGAGACCCTCTACATAGGTTATAATATAAGAGCAAACACCTACACTCCTGCAATGAGTCGTATTTCAGTACCAACCATAGCGAGATAAATCACTGTCAGAAAAGATGGTCCTTTGAAAGGATTATGATCTCCACAACGGGTAAGTGTAAAGGGCGTCGAGCTGATAAATGGCAGTAAGACCCAGGTGAATAGTGTCAAAGGTATGGGCAGTATATTTGAAGCCCCAAAGGTGTACTGCCTGGTGTACTGGAGTACAACTATAAATGCGGGTCATGGGATGGCCTAGGTAAGGCTCCCCGCTTGAGTGGTTGGATATCTAATGTTGGATTAGCGATAAATGTTCTGGAACCTCGCAGGATGGGGCCGTTATGGGTAAAGTGATACAAACCTGCGCAGGGTCAAAATCTTGAATTCAAGCCAGTCTCCTGAATTGTAGGCTACGGAAGCTAAGTCTGTCCCATATACGAGTGATAGTAGTTGGTTTTGAAATTTAAAATACCCAACCCTTAAAGAAAATAAAAAAATTTATTTCGATAAAAATGGATTTTGAGGGAAGGTAAGCTTTGGTTGGATCTAAAAGGAAATTCTGCATTATTGCTAATACTTGCTGAGTACCCTGTACTCATTCTTGTTTAAATCCTCTTGTGCTTAGAAGGTGAGTCCGATGGATCCATACATGAGCCTTGGGGCGAGGAATTCCCACAGGACGAGTATCATGACCTTCTGGAAGACTTTCACGAAGGCTACTACTACTACGACTGCTACCACTAGGAGGGCTAGGGGACGTTATAGGCTTTATCAGCATTTTGGGAGGTCTACAAGGTAGCTAGACAATTGTAATATATTTTCGTTGTACTTGGGTCTGATGTATAATTATTTAATGAACATAAAGCCCTACATGGCCTAGTTTGAATATATTTTCATTCAGTCTCTAATTATTGTTTTGTTGCAATACTCTGAACATGGTACATTAACTGATAAAGTATCGGATCTCCGATATTTTGTTAGCTACTATGCCGAGATCCGTGTAATTATCTCGGTATAATGATAGTGCTATTGTCGTTACCCTGGGCTAAATATGCGGGTCATCACAGCTATTCCACAAATGATCACTAGTCAGGTGTTGTCGTGGTTTTGGATGGTTTGGACCATGAAGATGATTGAATTAGGTTTGTATAATAACTCTATATTTGTAGATAAGTTATTATCTTTCAATGGAGTGCTTAAATGCTTAATTTAGTTGAATAGATTAAAATATATGAGATTTATAAGCTTGTTGTCAAGTGGATTGTCTATCACGGTAATTTATGGATTAAATATAGTAGATAGCCAAATTATATGGCTGAATCAAGGTTTTTGGTTGAATTGTACTCTGCTATACTAATATAAGCTAAAGAGACAATAAGACATGTACATGAGCATTCAAACTACATTTATGAAAAGAGAGATGGTAACGAGATACGTGGATAATGACATGATTAATGAATAGAAAGAAATGATGACGAGATATGTGGATAATGATCAGATTATATTTATGCTTATGGTTATGATGATGTTTATTGTTTTATTATGTACTTGATAAGTCTTGGACTCACCTTGTTTTGTTTATGTTTTTTAGGTAACCATGATGGCAACATGCATGAGTAGGAATAGAACACTCATTTTGCATACAATAATAACTTAGATCCCACATTTAGTTATCACATGCTGACTTTAGGGCCTATTTGGGGGAGCTGTAGCTTTTCTGAAAAGTTGTTTTCTGGCTTTTGGGTGGAAAAGCATTTGTAGCTTCTTATAAGAGGTCGTTTGGCAAACAACTAATTTCTCACTACAATAAGCTGCAAAAGCACATCCCACCCTGCTTCTGGCTTTTGCTAGTTATATGTGGCTTCTAGCTTATGCCAAAAGCCTCTTAAAAGCTGACCCGTTTGAGGGAGACTTACTGGCTTTTTAGAAGCCTAAGATGACTTTAAGCCCCCTAACCTCCCTCCCCCTCCCAAATAGGGTCTCAATGATTTGCTTAGCTAGTTCTTTATTTTGTAATGGATTCTTAATAGAATATTTAGTCATAGGTGGTTTATGTGTTTTCTTTTGATAGTTGGCGAATTCATACATTGTTTACCTCTGTGTTGACGCTCAATGTCATGACTAGGTTTGCTCCCAGGTGTAGGGTTTTGGGTATTCTCAGGCGTGTGGTCCTGAGCATTCTCGAGTGCATGGTCCCAAGCATTCTTGGCCATTACGCCCCAGGCATATATATTTGGGTGTTGCTTAAATTTGTTACCAATGTGAAGCTCTTATAATGTAGACCATTAATTATGTGAAATACCTTTTGCAAGTAGTGTATCAAGGAAAGGTATTGCTAATATTTGTATTAATGGTTTAAATTTAGAGTGAAAATGTATAGTAGTAGCATTCTAGGCGTTACAATACTAGTCTAGGATCCATCTCCAATTCAAGCAAAGTACATATCATATCCATATTTTATTTAAGCTAAGGATGGGGAGATTCAAAGATAATGTTAAACTCAATATGTATGCATTGTTATCTATGTAGTATGTGAGCTGTGACATAAATTGAAAAGACCACCACAGATGATTAAAAATATCATCATAGACGGTTTTCTGATCTGACTGTAAGCATGTATCAGTGATAATACGGTACATCACAGACAATTTCTGAATCATCTTTGGGACACCTATCACAGATGGTTCTAGATATAGACCGACGGTCTGTATCAAGAACTGTCTGTGACAGCCTATTATCACAGACAATTCATAGTCCCAGCCATCCTGATATTCTATTATCACAGACGATTTTATCTAAGGAAACATCTATGATATTATTTTGTATAGCTGAAGTTTTTTCTGTTTATTGACTAGCCTCAGGAAATGCTAGCTATGCCCTCTGAGACAAACAAATTACAGATTACACATCCATCTCCAATTCAAGCAAAGTAAATATCATATCCATATTTTATTTAAGCTAAGGATGGAGAGATTCAAAGATAATGTTAAACACGATACGTATGCACTGTTATCTATGTAGTATGTGAGTTGTGACATAAATTACACTACTATAAAAAAGACCATCACAGATGGTTCAAAAACGTCATCACAGATGATTTTCTGAACCATATGTAAGCATGTGTCAGTGATAAAATGGTTCATCACAGACGATTTCTGAACCGTTTGTGAGGAACCTATCATAGATGGTTCTAGATACGGACCATCTATGATAACTTATTATCACAGATGGTCTGTATCAAGAACTATCTGTGATAGCCTATTATCACAGATGGTTCATAGTCCCAGCCGTCCGTGATATTCTATTATCACAAACGGTTTTATCTAAGGAACCGTCTATGATATTATTTTGTATAGCTAAAGCCTTTTCTGTTTTTTGGCTAGCCTCAAGAAATGCTAGCCATGCCCTCTAAGACAAGCATATTACAGATTACACATCCACATATACATATATACCATCAGAAATTAACTTAGATTACATCACATCACAAGTAGATTATAGATTACACTACAACACATCTATTTCAAAAGTAAAATCAGATATATTAACCAATTGAATGCACAAGTACATATATGCCACTTCAATTCACAGCACAAGTTTCACAAATTAACCCAAGTGCTAATATACAAATTCACAACATGTACAACACTAACAATAAGGAATCAATAGGAGCATTCGAGCCACCACACAGTGAGAAATAAACTAGTAAGGAATTAATGAGCATAGGTTCATTCGCATCGAACATGAATAATATACTATAGAGGAGGTCTAAAACAAGGTTGCATAATTCTCATCAAATCACATAAACTATGTAATAAAGTTCTAGGTAAGTTCAAAAAACTTGGTTGTACAATGTTCAAGTGCTCTTATCATTTTTCATGTATACTATCATATGTGTCATAGCTTCCATAACAGAGGCTTTTTGGTTCTCCCTGAAGTTCCACAACTCTGGCACAGGGTCCATTTGTTTGATATCAATAACTGATTGACTTCCAGTCATATCTCTTAATCCCTACAAAAGCAATCATGTTGTTATGAAAAGGAGTGTCTTGGTATATTATCAACAATCACGTCGAATTAAATATTAGAAACCTTTATATTACCTCTATAAGCTCAGCTTTGGCTTCTTCTAACTCTGCATTCGCCCTGCGCTTCTTAATGATGAATACCTCTTTAAGAGATTCAAGATTTGCCATCTATGTCTTTTAGTTTTTGTTTCATCTCATAAATCTTTTTTAATAACTCAGAATCTTCCTCACTTCTGTTCTGCTCTATTACATGAAACTTTCCCTTCAATTGTTCTATCCCCACCTCAAGTTTTTGTTTAGCATCCAACAACTTTTTCTTGTTGTGTATCTTGTTTGTAGGCTCAATTTTATCTGTTGCAATCACTGTGACTAAGCTTATGTTGTTAAATATTTTGATATGACAATTGAAAATTACGCCTCCAATATGTTGTGAAATATTATGATATTATTCTTGTATCAATGCTAGAAAACATTATATATATTATTTAAGGAAATGGAGATAAAAAGGATAGCTCGTCTGTCACAATAGATTGTAGTGCCGATAATCTACCTTGGTAGGGGACACATGTCACATACAGTGCTCCCGCGATTGAAAAAGATCTATATTTGTAATTTTATTCGAAGAAGATCAAATATAAAAAATGTGAAAAAAGACCAAATAAATCAAATCTTCAGTAATATCGATGAATGGGAACATACGAGTACTGCCAGTGCATCTAGCATGCAAAAGAGGGTACTAGTTGCAAGAAATTTAATTTGATTGGACTGACCTAGCTAGCTCGATCAACACATCAAGAGCACGCAAATGCTACTAGCCTTCCTGCCATAGTTGAACACCTCTTCACCTTCCTCTGACCATTCATTTCGCTAGCTCACCTCCTGCTTCTGCTCTCTCTCTCTCTCTCTTCTCTAGCTTTCCTTCGCCTTTATAAAATCTCCAAGTGGTTTGTTATGCCTTTAAAACCGGCTTCATATGTGTATATAGTTCATAGTCCCTTGTTAGCTAACAAGAGGCCTGAAGGTAGCTAGCTCGCTCCTTAGGCATTCATCCTAAATATACAGGTGAACACCTCTTCGATTACTTGCCTTTGATTTCTTTTCCCCTTTAGTTATATCATGTAACTAGTGCATACATGTGTTCCTTCTTCGTGTCTGCATTGGATCATGATGTCTTTAGCATAGGCACTTCTCTTTGTGCTACTTAATTATTACTCTCATTGTCACAAACAGTTGTCGTTTTGAACATCCCTACAGTTTTTAAAACTAAGCTGAACAACAGTTTTTAAAACATAACTTTGACCACTAATTTTTTATTATAATATATTTATAAAGTCCAATAAAATTCTAATATTATGAAAGTACTTTAGAGGCAAATATACACATATGATTTTCGTGTATCTAATTTAAGTATATTTTTAGGACACAATACATTGACAAGATATGATAGCACAAAGATCAACAAGCATACATTGAGAAACAACATTATTTGATAGATCAAGACAAGGGGACCTTAGGGTTTCGGGAGGAGGTAGCGACGAGCTCGGGGGAGGAGGCGGTGACGGGCTTGGGGAGGTGCACGGGTTTGGGGGAGGTGGCATCGAGGATGGGCAGTGGCAACAGGCTCAGGAAGGAGGCGGAGGGTAGTGAAAGATTTCGATTGAGTGAGGAGTGCGGCAGGCAAGAACCTTAGAACGATATATATAATAAATGCTATATCATAGAAGGTTCTTGATACAAACTGTCTGTGATAGCCTATTATCACAGATGGTTCGTGGTACAAACCGTTTGTAATAATATGCTGTCATAATCGATTTGTATCAAGAACCGTCTGTGGTAATAGGCTATCACAGATGGTATGTGACGAATACTTATAACAGGGGTAACCCAACGGCCCGAAGTGACGAGCCGGCGGCCTCAAGCACAGCTCAAGCCCAACAGGCCGCTCCTAGCCCACTACCAACCGAAACACCTGCAAGGCCACGCGAGACATCCCTTCCCGACCGATCGAGGGAAGCGTCTCCGACCAAGCTGAGCTCCCGACCCCCGCAGCGGGTTGGGATCCCCTGACTCCGATCGTGCCAAGACAACCCCTGCCAAGGGCCACGTGTCAAAGCCTCTACCAGCCAACAGCCACGTACCCCACGAACGGGATCAATCGAAGTGACTATACAAGGGCAGGTGGCTCCTTCCCAAGAAGGTTTAATGACTGACCGAAGTCATGCTCCCAGTCCCATCAGCCGGTCACATACAGTACTAAGACACGCTCTCTCCCGAGGCAACACCCACGTCATGCGCAGCAACGTCAACACTCGTAAGGTTCATAGAGGGCAGGTACGCTGTTTCCCGGGGAAATACCTAACTGCCCTGGCCAACTAGGCTACCGACCCAGCATGGGCAAGACGGGTGGTGATCAGTCAGCAGAACGAAGGACCGAAGCCCCTAGTGTAGGTCGTCTCGTCCTCTCCCAATTCTCGATGTAACCTGCCCCTTCCTTTCGTATAAAAGGAGGCAGGAACCCCCGGAGGGAGGGGGGCAATCGAACTCATCTCGCTAAGCCATTAGCACTCTCGCTTGTAAACTTTGTGCAGTCATCTGTACTGAAGGGAATACAACGCCACCACACGAACTGGAGTAGGGACCTTCGGCCCGAACCAGTATACATCTTGGACTTCTGAGTCTAACCATTCAGGGAGTGGAACGCGCGGCCCCTTAGACTTACAAATTTACTTGCCGGTGCTCGAAACGCCGACAGTATGTATCAAGAATCGTCTGTAATAGTCAATTATCATATCAATGGAATATGATTTAAAGGCATAGTAGAAAATTAAGTACCTCCTCGCATCTATGAGAACAAATGTTGATGGATTCCAAGGCAAAATCCAATTCCATCCACAATTCGTCCTGAAAGTTGTCATGCTCTGATTTATCTTCTACATCCTCATCGCCGAATCATAATACCATATGCAGCCTATTTTTACTCTAGTCTTGTGCACAAAAAGGATCATTTTGATGGTTCTCTATTTCATTAAATATTAATTAGATTAAGTCATCATATTGGTCTGCTCGTATATGCGTTGATCCATATACGAGCAGACCAACGGATATACGATGACTTAATCAACTCCATATTGGATGAAATAGAGAACCATCAAAATGATCATGTTCCTACCCAAAACCAGAGTGAAAATAGGTTGCCTATGATATTGTCATTTGGGGATGAGGATGGAGTGGAAGATAAATCAGAGCATAACAACTTTCAGGATGAACTGTGGAAAGAATTGAATTTTGCTTTGGAGTCCATCAATATTTGTTCTCACAGGTGCGAGAAGGTACTTAACTTTCTACCATGCCTGTTAATTATTCCAGTGATATGATACACTTTTGTTCTCTTCGAGCCTTGTTATGCAAATTTTGATATTTAGAAATTAGAGATTGGAATGGTTGAAGATATTGATTTCTTGTTATAAGCTGTAACATACGTACCCTTTTGCTATTCCTAGAATAATCTTCATTCCCATATCCCATGTAAGAGGGCTCACAGGACCAACATCACCGTGAAGTCATTGATCAAAGTTTCCATTATTGACATAGTCGTACATAAGCATCCTGAAAAGGATTCATATACCACAATTTTATGTTACGAGCTCCTCATTCTAGAATTCTACTACCTGTGTTACCACTAATGTTCATACAAGGAGGTACCTTTCGTTGCACTTAGCACAATATCCCAGCAGCCACACCAGGTTCTTGTCCCACACCCATCCAATTTCTTCCACCTCAAACTTGAATTCCCTCTCTATATGCCCCTAACAAATCAAGCATCTAATTCTACTAAATTAAACAACACAAAGAGCACACGTATACCAACAGCACACATTTCAGTCTATGAAATGGCAACTTTCGTACTAAGCATGCTAACCATAAAAAAATGTTCAACTTGGATCACAACTTGTTCTCTCTTTTTTTTTATCAAGTTCTTGCACAATGTCACCATCTGAATTGTCAACATCTCCATTCAGTAATGCCGGTGCACTCACTAAAGTATAAATCTTACTTAAACTTCAAATCAAGGCATTCTAAAATTAGACACAAATTAACACAAGCTTATAAATTTGGCAATACTTCAGTTTATGGGAAGCATCATTACCTATTATTTAGCAAGTTTTTGAGGGTGACCTAGTGACATCCTCAAGCACGCCATGGTACACGATGCCATAGCCACCCTCGCCGATCACCTTCTCGTTGACGACGGGCACGGGCCGCGCGATGGCCACACGAGTAGGGGCAACGGTGTGAGGGGCAAGAAGGGGGTGGGGGCAAGGGTGAGGGCATGACGGGCGAGGGGGTGATGTGCGTGGTTAGAGAGAACATGGGGGCTGATAGGCACGCGACAGGGCGAGGGCCGATGGTTGCTATAGTGCATGCGATTGGACGAACAGGGTAAACTCCTCATTAAATTAGTTTAGAGAAGTGTTACCACGGACGGTTTTTTGAAAAAACCGTCTATGATATGTAGCCACAAACCGTCTGTATATTATCACAGACTATTTTATGTAAAAATCATCTATGATATGTAGTCATATCATAGACAGTTCTTAACATATCATCTAACTTTGACGGTTGTGCTAGCAAAACCACCTGTGATTAGTTTTACCACAGACGGCTTTTGAAAACCGTCTGTGACGAAGTGTCTAATATACGCTTTTCTATAGTAGTGCTACTCTGTTAAAGTAGAATAATACCCAACAGTGAGATCGGCACCTAACATACCAAGGGGCCAACTAATTGCAAACAATTTCCTTCAGGAAAAATAAACACTAGATGTAAGCAAAAGACATCACTAACAACATTTAAGGACATCTCTATGCAGGGTTCGTAAAACTGTACAGCATTAATAACATTTAAAGGCACTTCCATACAGGGTCTAAAAAACAGTTTCTGCCTCGTATTCAGCACAGGTAAATGGTCCAGATCTACTCCCTCCGTCCTTGAAAGTAAGGGAGAGAAGCGTTCAAATTGTGTCCTCCAATATTAGGGATTGAGAGCTCTTCCCCCTTAAATTGTGTTCTCAAATTGTGCCCATACATGCAAATGCACGCAGATACATGCGACCACACATATTCCAAAACAAAAACGCGGCAGGTCATTCTCTATAATCGTGATTAATTAATGCATGCATGTTACCAATTAATAGAGACAAAGTATTAAATAGGGGCATTAGAGTCTTTTGGCAGAAACCATAATCTGTTCTAAAATTTCTTCTGTCCTTTACTTTCCAGGACGGAGGGAGTAGTTGTTTAGACTTTCTTGAAGTATGGCAAGTGGGTACCAGACAATTGGACAAAAGCCAATAGATTTAATCGCTTAATATTATATACAACTCGTTTTCCACTATAAATCACAAGGCACCCAGTGCTGTTTTCAGATTTCTTAAGCGTCAAAAGTTAGAAAAGCAATAAAAAAGTGGCTAATCTATTTCTGAAACAACTGATAAATACATGCAAATCAAATTGCATTTCATACTTATCATATCCATATTTGTTTAGGCATCAAGAGACATATACATGTAAGAAGAAATGCGGAAGCTATAAGATCATTTAGAACATTTTGATTCAACCGAATAAGCAACTTTTATATGTGCAAAAGCACAAATCATCCTTTTATATATCAACAGCACAAACCCACCTTGAGACGTGTTAGCAACACCTTGCATATCTAGTTTTTTCTCTCCTCTCTTCCTTATGCTAATATAGTTCTTTTGATGATTAAAGAACTGATATTTCTTTTATAAGTGCACTATGCCTTTATGTGCTTGTTCTTTCCCCTATCACTTTGATGCACAGGAGGCTTCCTCCTTTTATAGTCAACGAGAGGCCAACGAGAGGTTCCTCTGTAACGAGAGAATTACAGAGGAACGTCAGTTTCTTGAAAACTCCTCGCACTTAATACGTTAGGTTCCTTCTTTTAATATCCATTAATGAATGAAACCGAAGCTTTAATACATATTCAATGCCTGAAACTCATGCATGCATCAATATGTTCATGCTGCAGCCTTTAATTTTCGGCACATATGAAACTGAAGCACCATGCGAAGCACTAAGGCTAGAATCTATTATTAGAACACAAATTATTTGTTACATTTCTGAAGAGAGAGGAGAGGGAATTACACCCATAGGTTCTAAATACTTTTAGTCTAGCAACTATCACACTTAGACCTTTTAATTACAAAAACCTTTCTATAATTTACATGAGTCATATTATGTTAAAATAATTTAACAATACAAACCATAATATTGGCAACTACCGGCAAGTTCCAACAAGTTGGTGTAATAGGATTCAGAATGCATGTAACAGAAATAGCAACGTGGACAGGCCTGCAGGGTGCCTAACATTATTAGGAGCATAGGAAATCATTCCATTCTACTGAAAGGGAATGCCAAAACCTTCTTATTACTTCTTTCCTTCCTTCTCTTCTAAAAAATTCATCATTTATTTTCTGGCATATAAGCCTGCTACAATGTTCATAATGGATGAACAATAACAATGTTCATAATGAATGAACAGTACTTACAGATTCTCCCCCCGCCCCAACAGAAAGAGAGAAATATTCTCTGATGGATACCTGCTTGAATAATTTAGGATTACCTACCAGAGAAAACGAAATGTTTGAAGATTGTCGCTGAAAGAGTTCGATACATTGGTGGGCTGGTGGCACCTAACAAAATTTAGTGCTTGAAGTATTACATTGTATGATTCGTCCAGACAAAACCAGAAAGAAAAAGACTGGACACAATAAAATAAGCAAAGGGTTAACAACAGTATCAAAAAGACATCAAAAGAGAACCATCTACGGGCAATGAGTATCTGTCATCCTCTCAATGCATCAAAAGGGATCTTTATGAATTCCATGCCAGATAAGCAGCCATATAATGATGTACTCTACTCCAAGAGTCAATATGTAGTCCATGAAATGCATTTTCTGCCTCAAAGGGGGGCAGGGAACCTGAAGAACTGTACATCTTACGAAAGTATCGCAATGATTCACTGACTGAAACTACTTGCAAAGCCTGAACCGCCAGAACACAAAAGTCATAAAGCAACAGTCACATAACACTGCTTGTCAATGAAATGAGAAAAAAGAAGCAAACTTTCAGAATTTAAAATGCTTTAGAGCATATGCTGGTAAATAATACATACAAACGAAAAATCAGTCAAAAAAGATAAAACAACATTGACACCACCAAAAGTGACACTGAAAGAACAATGAAAGAACTGAATGACCTACAATCTTGGAACAAGGGAAAAAGGCGATAACTAGTGTCCGGACGTCCGATTTTTGGAATGTTACGTCGGACGCTTGGTGCAACATTTTTTTTTCAACATATGCAATATTTTCTTTCACGCGCACATTTTTACTGTTATCGAAGAAAAATGTTTCACGCGTAAGAAAAAAATATTTCATGCGTAGGAAAAAAATGTTGCAGAGTCTGAAAAAAAATCAAACGTCCGAGTGCTAACAATTCCGAGGAAAAAAAGGGCCAACCCTCGGAGACTTTGACCTAAATGGTCAGAAACACACAACTGCTTCAACTAGATAACGAACTACAGTTTTATTTACTAACATCATTATCAATCAGCATTCAAGAAGGAAAAGAAATTTATCTAGAAAAAACTGAAGATACAGTAAAATAATGGGAATCCATAATGCAAAAACTAAATGACAGTGCACCTAAATCACTTGAATCAATAATAATCATATAACAATTAGTACCAGAGCAACAAGGTTTCTGTTGTAATTATCCTTTATTTTTGTGCTTTAGCATGCTGAGCTTAATTGTCTAACGGAAATTGGACTTCCCTCGTTTGGTGTTTCATCTTAGCACAAGGACCGAAAAATATGATACAGATAAGTCTTAACCTTATAAATCTACAAACAAACAGATTATTCTGTTATGAATAGCACTTGTATTGATTATGAGGTCAATACGCCAAAATATATACTCCCTCCGTCCTGGAAAGTAAAGGACAGAAGAAATTTTAGAACAGATTATGGTTTCTGCCAAAAGACTCTAATGCCCCTATTTAATACTTTGTCTCTATTAATTGGTAACATGCATGCATTAATTAATCACGATTATAGAGAATGACCTGTCGCGTTTTTGTTTTGGAATATGTGTGGTCGCATGTATCTGCGTGCATTTGTATGTATGGGCACAATTTGAGGACACAATTTAAGGGGGAAGAGCTCTCAATCCCTAATATTGGAGGACACAATTTGAACGCTTCTCTCCCTTACTTTCAAGGATGGAGGGAGTACATGAAAATAAGGGTACAAAAGGAAAATCTATATAAGACAATATCTATATAAATTAAAAGAGGATACTAGCAATCTCTATACAAGGCAATATATGATACTAGCAAACTCTATACAAGGCAATATAGGATGCTGTCTAATACCCCTCTCCCCTCAAACTCATGGTGGATCAACAACACTGAGTTTAGAAAGATAAAAACTGTGATGAGCTCTAGTCTATGTTTTCGTGAAGAAGTCTGCCAATTGAAGCTTTGAAAGTACATACTAAAGATCTATCACCTGATCCTATACCTGTGATCGCATGTAGGAAGCATGAATACCGATATGTTTGGTGAGCTCATGCTTCACCAGGTCTCGAGCAATGCTAATAGCCCCATGTACTATCAGATAAAAGAGGAGTCGGTATAGAAACAGAAACACCAAAATCCTCAAGTAACCACCGTAGCCAAGTAACATCTACTGTCAGAGAGGAGGCTAGCCACAAGGAGCCACTGATGAGGAGGTGGCTAGCTAGGAGGACTTGCCGGTGAGGGAGGCAGCTGGCCGCGGTCAGGGAGGCTAGCCAGAGACAGTATGACTCTCAATCTGGGAGGTGGTGGCCACGGTCAGGGAGGTTGCCAACCAAAGGTGATGCTGGCCGGGAGGAGTTCAAGGAGACGACGGTCTCGGTGAAGAAGATGCTTGTAGACTCAGGCTGCAAGGAGGTACGCCAGCAAAGCAGAAGAAGATCAGGTCGTGAGGCTTCTAGTATGCAAGAGGAGCGCACGCCTAGACAAGATGTTGCTCGGTGCCCAGCTGCACTGATGAGATCTAGTAGACAAGGACGCTGGCAGAGCAAAAGAAGATCAGGTCGTCGGCGAGTAGTGAGCAGCCGTCCAATGTGGAAGGGGCGAAGAAGGCGGCAATGGAGGCCGACAGAGCGGAGGTCACCGAGCGTAGCGGTGGAGGGTGAAGGAAAGCTGACACGATAGTTGGAGGAGCCGCATAAAGAGCGGTATTGCCCGGCCAACAAAGAGAAGGTGGTGGATGGCGCAAATGCTATGCCGTTGAAACCCTAACCCTAAATTGGCTCTGATAACATGTTATCAATAGCACTTATATTGATCATGAGGCCAATTGGCCAAAATATATACATGTACATAAGGGTACAAAAGGAAAGCCTATATAAGGTAATACCTATACAAGACAATACATGATACTAACAATCTCTATACAAGGCAATACAAGATACTAGCAATTTCTATACAAGACAATACAGGATAATAACAATCTCTATACAAAACAATATAGGATAATGTCTAACATATTCCACTATGAACTCCTCGCAAGCATAGTTGTAAGCATCGAATATTTCTACATGTTCCTGAATTAGCTGGCTATCAGCTGTGCTACAGCAGAAGTTTGCGAAATTCAGCTCTGGAGAACAAAACTGGCCGGCAATAGTCTATCTGTATAGCTTACTAGGTAGAGTTGCGCGCGATGCCGCGCCGCGCGAAAAAATTTGGTCCGAACCGGTGTCCGTGTTGAATTTGTGGAAGAGTAATTTTTTTACAAAATAACAGGACCTAAACGCAATTTCAAATCTTTCAGGTCGAAAGAACCGGCGCACGTGTCGAATTTGCGGAACTACGAGGTTTTTTTCAAAAATTAACCGATAGAAGGACCTGTTCGTGATTTTGGAATCTTCCAGGTCGAAAGAAACGTGTCTAAGTCGAATTTGCAGAATTATAGGATCTTTTTTTGCAAAATAACCAATGAAAGGACTTGTTTGCGATTTCAAAATTTACAAGGTCCTTTTTTCAAAAAAAACGGTGGAGGGACCTTTCCGCGATTACGGATTTTTTGAAAGGTTTTCTCGCAAAACCGGTGATGTGGGTAGCAGAGCTCCATTTCTTCCTCATATAATGGGGTTATTATTATTGGACTCCCCCATGGCATGCCTAGTAATGGTTGACTATTCCCTCTCCTGTTTGGTTGTTTCCACTTATACTTCAATGCTGATTGACTTGAGGGCCAACGAGAGCTCGGATTAACTACCTCTAGGCGTTAGCAAGTGCGGAAACATGGTTGAAAGAGGGGAAGGACATACATAACGTGCATTCTCAATGTACACTACAGATAGCCAATCTTGGTACAGAGAACTGTGACCCGCACTTGCTCAGTATGTCACAGAATAATTCAAGAAACTAATGAGCATGTATACCCTATATCTTTTATTTGGTTCTAGATAATGACAATTTTATTTCAACGAATCAATGCAGTTAAGGGGTTGTCAAACGCACAAGAATACAGGACTACTCCCAGAACTCTTACAAAATTTCAGTTTCAGAAAAGACGAAATTGGCCCCTCGGCTCGAAGATTGTTTATTTTTCCTCACTTTTTCACCATATCATGCTATCACAGTATCATAAAGCAAATTAGCATCTCACAACAAAGAAAGATTGGAATTTTCACCTGGACCAGCCCAGGGGCAGCCTCCGTTGCGCGGCGGCGGCGGCACATAAACCCCCCAAATATTCAAGAAACGGAGGTTAGTGCCCAGTGCAGAGCTCCAGAGCTTACAGGGTTTATTTGAGGGAGTGGGCGTGAAGTGGGCCCGCTGCCGCCACCGCTAGCCTGCGCCCAGCGCCGACGCCAGTGGGGCAAGCTCCGGTCGATTGGTACCGTAAGGACCGTAGGTTCTGGAATTGCTGGGGGACGTGACATCTGAGACTGAGGGTGACAGACAGCACAGAAAAACTCAATCGAGAAATGGCAGAAGTAAAACATAGAATTGCTTTTACAATTTTACCCTCTCCAATGGAAGAAAATTTATAATTGTGCTTACCAATTAATGTCAGGTGATATTTTCATAAGCAGCAGGATCTTTTCCCAGATTTTTTCCTTACAAAAAAAGGCTAATGCCAGGTGAAACCTTGCACGATGATTTATCTGACTGCATCACCTAAAAACACGGGTGCTTAATTGAGATTTGACGAGTATAAATACAGCAGAGAACTTGTCACGGCACAAATATAGGGAAACGAAGGTGCTAGCGTGCAATATCCAACTGTAGCAAGAAAAGTACTGCAAAATGAACTCGAAAGACTAGTTAATTATAGATGCCTTGCCTAGTAATTGGGGGGACACAGGGACAAAAAAAAAACAAATGGAACATAGAAATTACTCAAAAAGTGTTTATATCCTTTACATAAAAAATTCCGAAAATTTCAAAAGAAGATGCTTCTTAACTATGAGAAGGAGGTGATAATGTGCATTAATTGGAACATGATATCAGGAGCACATGTTTTTTATGGGGTACAAGGACATATACACACACCACCCACACACACCACACGCGTGTTTGTCCTACACACACGGAAATTTAGTTAAGCACGCGCGTGTATATACCTTGAAGAGGTGAGAAACGTTAGGTTCGATCCCAAGGATCGAATCCAGGTTGGAGGTTTGAGCAACATCAAGCCCTCCCACTGAGCCAACGCTCGAGACTCATCAGGAGCTCATGTTTGATTCCCTCTTAACCTGTTTGCAATGCAAAAATTTAGCATGAATTTTATACGAATTCCCGCATGATTCCCGAATAACTATTCTTGACCCAAACATATGTATAGGAAAATTTCTCTTGAAATGCAACCCTCCATTTTTGTCCAAAATTCATTCCTTCCAAAATCCCTACATTGCACCAGATGTTACAATGGTTTAAAGATCTAAGCCATTCTAACCGGAAGTATCTCTTAAAATATCAAGCAGTTCTTCGTGTGCATAGTGTGAAGAAAAATAATAAATAACTAATTTTGGCTGTTGCTAAGAGCTTGTTATATTGTTTCTTCTTTCTTGTGCGTAAAATTGCTTCTTATTTAATATAGTCATACTAGAGCCCCATACCCCCCCCTCCCCTACACTTTTCGTTTAAAAAAGGATAATTCGTACTATACCACTCTAATATTGGCAATCATCATAATACCACTCTAAAAAAATTTCTTCAGAGAGTACCACTCTGAACATGTTTAGTTTCACACAATACCATTCCCACGGTTTCCCCCTTTTAAAATCATTTTCACTTTTTTTCCCGTGCTAAAAGACACATTTGCCTGCATGCTAAGCAGTATGGCACTTGGGTTATTATGTTAAATAGTTATATGTTATGTATTGTCTAGTATCTACTGTTCTAACGGATTTATAGCCTATTTTGGGGAGCTGTAGCTTTTTTAAAAAGCTACCTTTTTGTTTATGAGAGGTCATTTGGCAAACAGCTAATTTCTCTTCACAATAGGCTGCAAAAGCACATCTCACTCTACTTTTGGCTTTTGGCTTTTGACTTTTGCTAGTTATATGTGACTTTTAGCTTATGCCAAAAGCCACTTAAAAATCGAAAATCGAAGCTGGCTTTAAGCCCCCCACCAAAAAATAGGGCTTTATCATGTCCTCGGTTTCGCTGGCTTTGGAACCTATGTTAATAGAACGTTAATCGGTTGTGTGTTTTAAGTATGTGTTATGTCCAAAATTGTTAGAATCCTAATGTTGCAATGTGTATCTCTTATTCAACTTGCTTCTTTCAATTCTACTTCTTTGTTTTTACTATTAATTGCTTTTTTCAAGATACGCATTGTTTTTAGCATATGCCATGTGTGGATATCATAGTTGTATATTTCAACCAAGTGCTTATTGGTTGCTCTGAAGAGTATCTTCTATCTTGTGCTCAAATGGTCTCGTAAAGGTAATACCAAGATAACTTACATGTCAAGACCCTTACTGGCCATGGAATATCCCAAGGATCTCATGTATATATTGTAGTATTTTTATGATCAGTGGCTAGTACACACATTCTGTTAGTGTTATGCCCTTGAGGCAATCATTTAGATGATTGTAACATGACTATGTTTATGAATAATAATATGATTATTGGTCCAATGAATGTATATCATTGTATTGATCAACAAGTATGTGACTTGATTATGAAGCTCTTTACTTAATGATGTAATTCGATAAATATCTCTGATCGGATATCATCGTATAGGACAACGATGAATAGATCAGCACATGTAGTGATCGATGATCACGCTTCATAGATCATGGGATATGGAGATATCATCTCTACATTGTGGACCATGTTGAAGAACATGGGTTAGATAGACCCGCTATGGGACACTGCGAGAATGTTTCATTCTTATGTGTCATCAGTGTATCTCATACCTAGAAGATGTATGATCCTTAGACACGAGATTGTCATATTCCCTACATGTGTAATAGTTTTCCTTGGGGCTATCAAACACTACTTCCTAACCGGATAGTTATAAAGGTAGCTTTCATGTTTACTATGAAGCGTGCGAGAGGAAGTGAGCGATCAAGATGGAATTTGCCACTCCAATGAAACGGAGATATATGACAAGGCCACTCGTGTGATATGATTAAGAAAGTGCATGGCCATGCCGTGATTGAGAGTCAATCACAACTTATTAATATATCACGGATACGAGAGATGGATTGAATCATCAAAGGATGACATGCTTCGCCTTGAGATCAATCTTCATATACTTGGCAAAGGGATTATTACATGAGTTCTTTTGATAGGTTACATTCGATTTGATCACGGTATGTTTGGGAGTTGGCATACTTTGCAAGAAGCCGCTACCAACTATTGGATTGAAAAGGAGTTTTGAATCCATGTCCAAACGTATGTGAACCTGCGGTCACACACTTAATGGGTGGGACGCATTAATTTGGATTGGATCCGTAATTAATGAACCTCGTGGGCTTAGCATGCTGGTGGGCCCTGGTTTAGGGTTTCATCTCGTGGCTATATAAGGAGGGGAGGAGGGAGGGCGCAGAGTGTGCTTTCCACGGTTTAGGTTTGATTCACTTGAAACCCTAGCCTCCTCCTCTCGCTGCCCCTGCCGAGCGACTAGGTGCTTGCACACCGACGCACGGCGTTCCATCTCTGGACGTGTGGACTACTGCGGTGATCTGCTGCGACTGCGGCGTGGGAGGACGATCCACGGTGCGGCGAGGACGAACCACTACATCGACGCGCGAAGGATTCCGCAACTGCGCGTCTAGTGGTAATCTTATCTATGATCCCCTTCTTGCGAGTAGCTTTACGGTTCTTGCGGTAGTTTTTTTTGTGCTAGCGTAGATACGCGCCGAGGCTCGCCCTTGGACCCCTTGATAGCGCGCCGCCTCGGACCCGAGTCGTAGGGTTGCTTTTGATTAACTCGTTTTGCGAGGAAATTATGTGAAATAGTATGGCCTATGTGTATGTGATGCATGTAATTTCCACATGGCTGCGTGCGTGTTAAGCCATAAGGCTATTTAAATTGTATAACGACTGCGTGTCGACTTGTGATGCTTCAAACCCTCATGTAAAATTCATTATCAAAAGTTGTAAGGAGTTGCATCCATAATGATGAAGACGATGGCTAGGTGAACAAATCAAGCAAGTTGGCTAGGTGAACAACCAAGCATGATGATGGAGATCTTAATGCTAAGGGCCATGCTATTTCACGACTTATTTTGATTTTACGTGGATGTGTGTTTTATCCTTGCTATTTTCTTTATGCTCATTGCATGTGATGCTATGTTCATAGTAATCTTTGTTCATCCTTATAGTTAAAAATCTTAAATCAAATTGTCCATCCAATTGTTGCACCTATCAAGAATTTAGATCGTTATTGATATGATTGCCAAAGTAGTATATCAATGGCTATCTCAATAGATGATAGGGATGTGTTGGACACATCACGCATAACAATGGCGATTTAAACGAGCTATCAAAGCGGTTTTGGGCTTGAGGACATAAGTGGTTGGGATTTGATTTCAGTAATGAAGGAACCTATACAAGACAATTGGTGTCTAGGAAAACACACATGAGGCAGGTTTCTTAATTGGCACCCGATCACGGGAAGTGCTCCCTCCTCATGTGAGCCCTTGGGGCGAGTTGACTGGCCATGAGTCAAGTTGATGGAGGCATTCATTACTTGTTTTCATACTCAACAAACAAGAGTTACATATGATGTAATTAGCAAAGGTGTTGCTTACCTATGTCATTAAATTTCTAGCAGTGATGCCAAAGCTCACTAGTGTTTAATGAATATGGATCTTGAATACTCACTATGTGTCTATAAAAGGACATAAAATAGGAGTGTCTTTAATTAAAAGTTTAATAAAGTTTTACATAAACATAGTGCTTAGAATCTTTGCATATTTTTGTTGTAGTTCAATGGCACCTTCTCCTACTCCTGCTACACTGGTTTTGCTTTGAGATCGGTTTTGGAAAGGAAAAACTGAATGAAACTAATTTTGTTGATTGGTATCGCAACTCGAGAATTGTTCTCAAGCATGAAAAGAAGGACTATGTTCTAGAGAATCCAATTCTGATGAACCGTACCGAAAATCTTGCTCGCAATTTGAGGGTTGAATATGAAAAGCATGTTAATGCTTGTAGAAGTCATTGTCTCATGCTAGTCACAATGGACTCGAGCTCCAAAAGCAATATGAGGACCAGGATGCTTACAATATGATTGTGGGCTTGAAGGGCATGTTTGGGAATCAAGCAAGAGCTGAGAGGTATGGTATCTCAAAGCTTTTATTTGCTTGTAAGTTGGTGAAGGCGATCCGGTCGATCCTCATGTGATCAAGATGATTGGTTACATTGGGAGATTGGAAAAACTTGAGTTTCCCCTTAGCCTCGGTTTGGCCACAGATGTTATTCTCCGGTCTACGCCTCGAGCTTTGAGCCATTCATTATGAATTTTCATATGAATAGCATGGAGAAGAGCCTAACCGAGCTACATGGGATGCTTAAGGCTGCGGAGAAAGCATTAAGAAAAACCCAATCATGTGATGATGGTTGAGAAAACAACCGCTTTCAAAAGAGAAAGGCTAAGGTGGGGAACGGGAAAGAGCAAGGGCAAGGGCAAGGCTCAAGATGAGATCGCGAGCCTCAAAACTAAGCTTGAAGCTTAAAGTTGGCCCTCAACACGATACCCAATGCTTCTATTGCAAGAAATCGGGGCATTGGAAGCGAAGCTCGCGAAAAGTACAGCGGATAAGAAGAATGGAAATGTGGTTTCCACTTGGTATTAATGTTATAGAAATTAATCTTGCTACTTCTTCACTCAGCTCATGGGTATATGATACCGGTTCGGTTGCTCACATTTGCAATTCGTTGCGGGTGATAAAAGTAGAGACTTGGCAAAGGAGAAGTGGATCTTGGCGTGGGGAATAAAGCAAGAGTTCTTTGGTCTTGCCGTTGGCACATACCCATTGCATTTGCCTTGAGATTAGTTTTAGAACTCAATAATTGTTATTTTGTTCCATCTTTGAGTAGAAACATTATTTCATCTTCTTGTTTGGAACATGAAGGTTATGATTTGAGAATAAAGAACTTTGTTTGTTCAATATTTTTGAATGATATGTATTATGGTCGTTGCCCCATGGTGGATGAGTTGTGCGTCCTTGAACTCGAAGAAAAACACATCTATAATATTAATGTAAAAGGCACCGGCCTAATGATTTGAACCCTACCTTTTGTGGCATTGTCGCTTAGGTCATATAAATGAGAAGCGCATGAAGAAGCTCCATGGTGATGGACTTCTAACCTCATTTGATTTTGAATCATTTGAAACATGTGAATCTTGTTTACTTGGCAAGATGACAAAAGCCCCTTTCACAGGTTTTAGTGAGAGAGCAAGTGAATTATTGGCCCTAGTACATACGGATGTATGTGGACCAATGAGCTCATTGCTAGGGGTGGGTTTGATGCTTTGTAACTTTTACCGATGACTTGGTAGATATGGATATATCTATTTAATGAGGCATAAATCTGAAACTTTTGAAAGGTTCAAAGAGTTTGAGCGAAGTACAAAATCAACTTGGCAAAACAATAAAACACTTACGATCCGATCGTGGTGGCGAATACTTGAGCCAAGAGTTTGGTGATCATTTAAAGCAATGTGGAATCGTTCGCAACTTACTCCGCAAGGAGCGCCTCAATGGAATGGTGTGTCCGAACGAGCGTAACGGACTTTATTAGATATGGTTCGGTCAATGATCACCATAAGCAGATCCGCCATTATCCTTTTGGGGTTTCGCTCTAGAGGCAATTGCGTTCACTTTGAATAGGGTCCCATCAAAATCCGTTGAGAAGACGCCATATGAGATATGGATGGGAGAAGACCCATGTTGTCATTTCTCAAGATATGGGGATGTGAGGCTTATGTAAAGCGTTTACAATCAGATAAACTCGCACCTAAATCGGAAAAATGCTTTTTGTGGGGTATCCTAAAGAAACAAAAGGATATTACTTTTACAAAAGAAAGCGAGAACAAAGTTTTGTTGCTAGAAATGGTGTCTTTTGGAGAAAGAGTTTCTTTCAAAAGAAATCAGTAGGAGTGATGTGTATTTTGATGAAGTTCGAGAATCACATGAATATGTTCAAGCTACCTCGAACCTTCACAAGATGTACAAAGTGTTGTACAACTTTGTGGAAGAGACTCCACCCCACGAGGTCGGGAGGCCACGTCATGTACCTATTAGATATGGGAATGACATATTATTGTTGGACAATGATGAGCCCACGACTTATGAAGAAGCAATGATGGACCCAAACTCGAAAAATGGCTTGAAGCCATGAGATCCGAAATTCAATCCATGCATGACAATCAAGTTTGGAACTTGGTCGATTCACTGATGGTGTAAAAACCATTGAGTGCAAATGGATTTTCAAGAAAAGATAGACGTAGATGGAAATGTTGGATCTATAAGGCACGGTTGGTGGCAAAGGGTTTCAAACAAGTTCAAGGAGTTGACTATGATGAAACTTTCTCACGGTAGCCATGCTCAAGTCTGTCAGGATCATTTTAGCTATTCTGCATATTTTGATTATGAAATATGGCGGATGGATGTCAAAACAGCCTTCCTTAATGGGAATCTTTACGAGGATGTATACATGATACAACCTAAAGGCTTTATTGATCCTAAATATGCTAAAAGGGTATGCAAGCTTCAAAGATCCATTTATGGGTTAAAGCAAGCATCTAGGAGTTGGAACATTCGTTTTGATGAAGTAGTCAAAGGTTTTGACTTTATCAAAAATGAAGAAGAGCCTTGTGTTTACAAGAAGGCTAGTGGGGCGCTTTGTATTTACGATTTTGTATGTGGATGACATATTATTAATCGGGAATGACATTCCTATGCTTGAAGATGTTAAGACTTCATTGAAAAGGAGTTTCTCAATGAAGGACTTGGGAGAAGCATGCTATATCTTGGGCATAAAAATCTATAGAGATAGATCAAAAGGTTAATTGGATTAAGTCAGAAGCGTACATTGACAAGATATTGAAAAGGTTCAATATGCATGAATCCAAGAGAGGTTTCATGCCAATGTCACATGGCATCGATCTCTGCAAGAATCGGTGTCCTTCGACATCGATGAGCGAGACAGATGAGCAAGATTCCATATGCTTCACTATTGGGTCTATTATGTATGCCATGATCTGCACACGCCCGGATGTCTCATATGCTCTAAGTGTCACGGCGGATACCAAGCGGATCTGGTGATGGTCATTGGATAGCCGTAAAAATATCTGAAGTACTTGAGAAGAACTAAGGGTATGTTCCTTGTTTTTGGAGGTGAGGAAGATCTGGTTGCAAAGGGTTACACGATGCAAGCTTCCAACCGACAAAGATGATTTTCGATCGCAATCCGGGTTTGTGTTTACACTTAATGGAGGAGCGATGGTGGAAGAGTTCCAAGCAAAACACGGTGGCCGACTCTACGACGAGCGGAGTACATTGCGGCCGGAGGCCGCAAAGGAGGCGTGTGGATTAAGAAGTTTATCACGAGCTTGGTGTGGTCGCTAGTGTCTCTAGTCAATGGACATCTATTGTGATAATAGTGGTGCCATTGCACAAGCAAAAGAGCCTAGATCACATCAAAGTCTAAACACATACTCCGTCGCTTTCACCTTATTCGCGAGATTGTGGATAGAGGTGGCGTCGAATATGCAAAGTACATACGGAAGCCAATGTGGCGATCCGTTGACAAAGCCACCGCCACTGACCTAAGCATGAGGCGCACACAAGGTCTATTGGTATTAGATACTTAATTGATTGACTCAAGTGCAAGTGGGAGATTGTTAGTGTTATGCCCTTGAGGCAATCATTTAGATGATTGTAACATGACTATGTTTATGAATAATAATATGATTATTGGTCCAATGAATGTATATCATTGTATTGATCAACAAGTATGTGACTTGATTATGAAGCTCTTTACTTAATGATGTAATTCGATAAATATCTACGATCGGATATCATCGTATAGGACTACGATGAATAGATCGGCACATGTAGTGATCGATGATCACGCTTCATAGATCATGGGATATGGAGATATCATCTCTACATTGTGGACCATGTTGAAGAACATGGGTTAGATAGACCCGCTATGGGACAACTGCGAGAATGTTTCATTCTTATGTGTCATCGATGTATCTCATACCTAGAAGATGTATGATCCTTAGACTGAGATTGTCATATTCCCTACATGTGTAATAGTTTTCCTTGGGGCTATCAAACACTACTTCCTAACCGGATAGTTATAAAGGTAGCTTTCATGTTTACTATGAAACGTGCGAGAGGAAGTGAGCGATCAAGATGGAATTTGCCACTCCAATGAAAGCGGAGATATATGACAAGGCCACTCGTGTGATATGATTAAGAAAGTGCATGGCCATGCCGTGATTGAGAGTCAATCACAACTTATTAATATATCACGGATACGAGAGATGGATTGAATCATCAAAGGATGACATGCTTCTCGCCTTGAGATCAATCTTCATATACTTGGCAAAGGGATTATTACATGAGTTCTTTTGATAGGTTACATTCGATTTGATCACAGTATGTTTGGGAGTTGGCATACTTTGCAAGAAGCCGCTACCAACTATTGGATTGAAAAGGAGTTTTCGAATCCATGTCCAAGCGTATGTGAACCTGCAGGTCACACACTTAATGGTGGGACGCATTAATTTGGATTGGATCCGTAATTAATGAACCTCGTGGGCTTAGCATCTTTGGTGGGCCTGGTTTAGGGTTTCATCTCGTGGCTATATAAGGAGGGAGGAGAGAGGCGCGAGTGTGCTTTCCACGGTTTAGGTTTGATTCACTTGAAACCCTAGCCTCCTCCTCTCGCTGCCCCTGCCGAGCGACTAGGTGCTTGCACACCGACGCACGGCGTTCCATCTCTGGACGTGTGGACTACTGCGGTGACGCTGCTGCGACTGCGGCGTGGGAGGACGATCCACGGTGCGGCGAGGACGAACCACTACATCGACACGCGAAGGATTCCGCAACTGCGCGTCTAGTGGTAATCTTATCTATGATCCCCTTCTTGCGAGTAGCTTTCTGGTTGCGTGGTAGTTTTTTTTTGTGCTAGCGTAGCATACCGCGTTTCCCTTCACATTCAACATTGTCATTATACCCATACTCAACATAAAAGCATTGATCATACTTCATACAAAAAGGTATATTGTTCATACAACAAAGAGGCCATTAGCCAAATAAAAATGCAGTGGAAAGATAGTGAATAAAACAGTAAGGTCCAACGGTATGTCTCAACCCAAAATATCCATAGGTAGCCGACAAGGATTAAGCCTAAGAAAGATCATCAACGTATTCCCTTAATCCTGTGTTAAAGTATGAATCATCGGGTATCTCAATTTCTTTGTTCTCTTAATGTCAGCAAGCAAGGATGAGTACATTTGTATTCAACAAGACATGTAGTTGATCACAAAGATAAATATATGCATGACTATGTCAAAAGAGATGGCTATCCTACTATGTTCTTTTGCATAAAGCGATATTTAGTCAACAATAACAGTAGTAGATTAAAACGGAATTTGTAAAGAGCATTTGACATGTATGTAAATAAAAAGTATATAACATAAATGTAAGTAACTCACAATCTTTCTTGGTTGTGATCAATAATCTATTTCCTGCCGTATTGGCATAACATCCGAAACAATGGCTGCCCATCATTTTTCCCGCATAAGGTTTAGTATAAAAATTCAAGACAAACATAGTGTCAATGCACCAAAGCCTCTCTTGACATGACCAACTATTGATGTCGCTATTTTCACACTCCCTTTGGTGTGTGGCAGAGAGACCATTACAAGAACCGTTATATCATCTAGGCCTAACTTTGCACCAACTGGTGATGTTTGACCCTTGTTATGGCGGCATAAATTAAATACATATAATACATAATAAAAATGACAATCCATCCCTGTCATAACACTCTCTCATAGCAACGCATACACCATTGTATTGGCAAGTGTTATTCCTAACACCTCAGTGAGGGAATCCATACGAGCAAACCTACCCGGAATGCCTATACTACTCCAGCCTTCCAATGTGCAAAGCTAGTCCTACACAACTTAATATGTTAAGGCCACCCCATAATAGCACTTGTGGTTGCACGAATGTTTTAGATTTTTTGGCACTATGCTTGGTCCTTAGTTGACCCAGAGGAGAACTCCCCTACACTACGTGCAAGTCTATCCCTCGCACTTTAGGCTATAGTAATAACTCGCCCATGTCAAAACATTAGCTTTTAATTTTCCTTTTATACCAAAATAACAGAGATAACTCATCAGCATGTCAAAATTTCCATCCCCGAACAAATGTTATAAACGACCATTTGTTCTCCTCAAATCTAAAGCATGGCTAAGCATAAACATATATATTTGAGTAAACCCAAGGTTGACATCAATTATTTTCTAACCCCTACCTTATGGATTTCAATGCTGACATTTACGCATTTATCAAGAAAGTTTCATGAAATAAGTAGGAATATCTACCAATATCCATAATATAGCTAATTTACTGAAAATACACGCATACACACATAATATTGTAAAACAATATAAATTAAGTGAAATAATAGGATCAACATGGTCAAAGGATGTACTTGACTTGCTTGTTTAGTTCTTGAGTTGGTTTGAGGTTGACGTGAAAAAATTTCGGAGCTTCGGTGTCTACACGTATAACATCGTAAGCAACAATAAGAACCAAATGAATTCAAACAGAGACCAAATCCAAATATTTTTGCCAATTTAGAAAGATCATGATTTTAGAAAAATGTTGAAACTGGTTTCACTCACTTTGGAGTTTATTTGCAAAAGTTATAAGCATTTGAATTTTAATCAGCTGGAAAATCCCTAAATGCGAAAGAGGTGACATTGAAGACTTATTTTTAGGGAATATGCCTTCTAATAGAGAAAGCGAATTCCCTACTAAATTGAAAGCGTATTTCTCATTTTTGAGGTTTCTAACTCTATTTTTCAGAGACTGACAGATAGGGTCCAATTGTTAGCATTTTATCAAGGACGTGGAAGACATCAAGTTTTCGGACTAATCCCTACCTCGGCATCATTCTCTCGATGTAAACATCTTCGTCATATAATCACTAAGAAAGCACACGACATACCTGACATAGTGCTGGGTACATTCCTTGTGTATTTAGTTCCCACCATCATTCTACTTGATTTTTGAACATCTCAGTCCTTCATATCCAAAATATTTGCCAATTAAAACAAGATCAAAGCTAACCATCTGCCTACTAAAATATAATCTTTTCAATCATCCTAGAATTTCAATACCACTCCCTAGACTCTGCAAATCTCGAGAACGAGATTTCTGTTAAGAGGGTAGTCTGTAACATCCTAGAGAAATGAAAAAATGAATAAAATATAAAATTAAATTAAAATTATGATTTTATTCTGAATTTCTGTCTTCCTTTTTTTTTGGATTTTTGGACTTTTAGAAAATTATTTTCAGCATTTGATTCTTGAGTTATAAATTTTTTGGGAAAAATTAAATAAAAACAAAATCTATAAAATTATATTTAAATATAAGGACATCATTAGAAACCCATTGCAAAACCCCAAGAATGTGTGAATATATTTAATATAGATAAGGGATTTAAAAAAGTAATTTGGACTAGCAACAGTGACATTATCTGAATTTATTAAAATAGTACAGACCTTATCGTGACAATTTTACCACGTCATCTAAAGTATAATAGTGTCCTACAGTAAAATTATCAAAAATAATAAAGCTTATTCATGCCCTTAAAAATTCAAAAATAGAAATCTAAGAAATTCAATAAATGCAATGTCAGAGCTATTATAAAATAAATATGAAAGTACATCATCTCAACTTTTACAATAACATGCTTAAGCCATAAGAAATAGCAAAAAAGTTTCAAACAAAATTAACAAAATTTTGATCCTCAGAAAAATCAAAAACCAAAAAAGGAAAATTTGAACAATAGGATTGTCAGAATTTTAAAAAATAGCACACACAAGATATTTAGCTGAAAGTTTTACTAGATGATACAATTGTTAAATTTTATACACAAAAATTTCCAAAAATATTAGACAAGATATGACAGCATATTTAATGCCAAGAAACCGTGGCTATCCAGAGGGGAAGAACCCTAATGCACTCTTTGCTTTCACTTACATGTGGGACCCACCAACAGCCTGCCCCACTCGCTAGGGATTCACAGGCCTGTCTCACTGCTCTTGGACTCCAACGGTCAATCCTCTTAGCCTACCCTCTCTTCAGCCCGAGCATTGCCTCACCTTTGCCTAATCCTTGCCACAGCAGGAAAATCAATATCGTGTCTCATCAATGCGCAAGATTGTAGCGCTGAGCTCGCCATGCCTCACAACCCCTATGTTTTTGCCTTGGACCAAAGCAAAGCCCCTAGCTCCTTCACCTCTCTGTTCCACTATCCAAGCCGAGCGCTCCAGAGCAATCTCGCTACGCCGGCCAAGATCAGGAGCCACATTCAATGTTCGCAATTAATGCTCGGCCATGATAGGACATTCCCCATACCCTGCGATGCCCTGTCACCCACAAAACCCAGGGTGGCGCCACAATTGTAACTATCGTTCACACCAAAAACCTGCACCGCCGTTCATACCTTGGCCCTCGACGAAGTGGCTGCGCTACACTGCCTTAAGCCATCTATAAAAGCCACCAAGCATACCTTGAGCTCCCTATGCTTCTGCACTCACCCCACAACCCGAGGCTAGCTCAAAGCTTCACACAATTTTCTTCCTAAACCATCATTGCCATCGTAAGCTGAAACTCGAATTTAGAAGTTCAATTGGGCAATTCGGTGAACAAAACACCAATCAACTCGGCCACTAGCACCCTGGGAATTCCCAAAACTTTTTGCCAACCTTGATTTCGGCTCTCATTGCCTACAGCTGTGTCGCACCAAGCTTCGTCTTCTCCGAAGGTGGTCACCGATGGTAGCTACAAGGATGAGTAGTCGCCATTTCCTTCCGCCACCGATCGACCATAAGCACCACCGTTCGTTAGCTGTGACCAAGCCCACCATCAGTCGCGCCTTGACACACTGGAGCCCACCATGCCGTCGGTCGAGCATGATCCCCACGGTAGCAACGCTGGTGAGTTGCCATAGCCCTCCTCTGCCTTCAACTGGCTGATAGGTGGGGATGCCCTATCAACCGGCACGAACCACAGGAACCATTTAAAGCGGTGATTACGCCTTCTATAATTAGGAAACGTACTTTTCTTTTTCAGTAATTTTTCAAACCTAAATTAATTCAAATATTAATAACTTATACAATATAGCTCTGAATACAGTGAAACAAATTTATAAATTCATGTTAAATCATATAGTTTCATAATATGCAAAAATATTTCAAAGTTGTCCACTGTATAACTTCAAAATTCAAATTTGAATTATGGATCTAGAATATGCCTTATATGGAAATTGTGCAAATGGACTTCAAATTTTGTCAAACAAAATTTCTATATACTCATGAAACCATAAGCAATCTATTTTCATAAAAACATTTAGGATTTGCAAGTAGGTCCTCATTCAATACATAAGAAGTCTAAACAGTTGTAATTTATGCGAATAAGCTCAAAATATAGTAAAACTAGTTTCTAAACCTTGTTAGGACCATAATTTTCCTAGTTATACAAATATATTACATCTTTGATTAGTAAGAACCAAGTGTACAAAAAGACCAATTGATATACATATGTAACTAGTATATATAGCCAGAAACTACTTAAATTAAGGTTAATATATGCAAAACTAGTTTCAAGACACTTCTATGGTTAAGACCTGCTAATGCTACAAAAATAGTTGCATATGTATGTGATTTGCATTTGCAAACCTAAAAAGAAATGTAACCTTTTATAACGGAAACTTTATAAAAACAAAAGGATAGAATATGAATAAACTTCAAAAGTGATTATTAAAATATGTGAAACCTATCTTCAAGTGCTCTATAGGTTCAGACCACCTAATGCTGCAAAAGTAATTCTATTTAAACCTGCTTTGCATCTGAATCCTATTAAAAACCTAACCTTTTATAATATAAACCCTAAATGCATAACACAAAAAAATGGGCTCAAATAATAAGAAATCAATATTCAAATTTTTTTATCATCAAAACCTTCTATTTTTATTTATCTTGAATTTGGTATTATTTTATTTCTTTTTGCCTCTTATTTGTTATTACTATACGTAATCACATGTAGACACCGACGTATCCGAAGCTACGACTGTTGACCTTGACCCCAAGTCGATTTCTGAATCAACAAAGCAAGGCAAACACCCCCTTTGATCATGTTGATCCCAGCAATTCAAAATTGTTTTGTGAAAACTTTTATGCATGCGTGTATTTTCAGTAAATTCGCTATGTCATGGCATTGGTAGATATAACCTTTATTGATTGAACTTCCTTAATAAATATTGACATAACATCCTTTGTAGCCATAAGTCAGGATCAGACATTTAATAATGTCAAATTGATATACTTTATTATATTTGCACATGCTTAGCCATGCTTTACATTGGGATACGAATGGTTGGTTATACTGTTCGTGATGGAAATAGAATATTGGGCATGATGGAAAATATGGGTAATGGTATTTTGGTAAAAATAAAAAAAAACTATAAATTTGACGCAGGTGATGTAACAGCCTCAAAAATTATAAAATAAAGAAAAATGAAATAAAAATCTTTTGTGTATTATTTTCGAAATTTCTGAATTTTCTGGATTTCCTGTATATTCTTTTGGCTTTTCTTTAATGCAAGAAAGTGAAACAAATAATATGGTAAATAGAAAATGGTAAAAAGTAAAAATTTTAATTCAACAAAAATTTACCAAAGTCCCCATAAATATCTAAGGGCTCTCCTCAGCTTGCTTAAGTCGGTTGGTAAGCTGAATTAGTAAAAATAATAATAAATCAAAGATAATCATGAGTAAATATCTCAGGGCAAAATGGTAAAACAGTTTGGTGAAAATATCTATAAGTCATCCTGACCCAAAATCTTTATCTTGCCGACATCAAAACAGTATCAACCTCTAGTAAAAATATCAAGAATTTACTAATTCATTTTATAATTTTAAAAATTCAAAAACAGTGAATAAATAAACTGGAAAACAGAAATGTCAGAATTTTTAAAAATTAAATAATAATAATTAAAGTCTGTAATTTTTACATAAAGTGTATAATATCATTTCAGACTATAATAAAAAGTTTTGTAAAATAATCACTTAATTTATATCGCAAATTAAAAGAAAAACCGAATGGGCAATGCTGCAACTGTTGCAATGTCAGAATTTTATAAAAATCTGTATGCATCATAAAATAGCTAAATTTTTCAGGAGACTGGCAATATCCTTACCGACCTATGGTAAAAATTTTATAAAATTTCGCCTCGTTTTGACCGTCGAAAACTCCGTTGAAAACCCGTTCGGTCTTGAGCCTTCGCGGACTTCTTTTCGCTCACGACATGTGGGCCGATGCATCGGTGAGGCGGCTCACCGACGACCTCTGCCGGCTCGGCCCCACTCGTCGGCGACCGGCCGCGTTCTTCTCCCTCTCCTGCTCTCTCTCGCAGAGACGCGCCTCTCGGTTCTTGCGCCGCGTCGCACCGCCTTAGAGCCCATATAAAAGCCTCTCCTCGCGTCGCGGCCGACCCAGCTCGCCTCCTGTGCAGCCATTCCACCGTTGCTTTGGTCATCCTCTCCAATTCCGACGAAAACCCGAAAGAAGGCAAAACTCCAATTCTTTCGCCTCAAACCATTTCGCCCCGAACCACTTCACCTGAAGCTTCCTTGAGCCTCCAGGAACCCGTTCCAAGCCTCGGCCGAAACTCTTTCTTCCCCGGCGAGCTCCTCCGCCGTGTTCTTCCTCCACCGTCGCCGCGCACGGTGAGAGCCTTCCTCCTTCATTCATTCTTCAAAGCAATTGATGAAATCGGTTCCTTAAGTCGTGCAGGTGCCCATCTGGGTGAAAGCGAAGCTCGGATAGCTCTAGTTTTGCGTCGCCGCCGCTCGGCCATGGCCGCCGCCGCCCTCGCACGATGGCGTGCCGCTGCAGAGCCCCTCAGGCCACCACGCCGCCACCAACGGGTGCGCATGGATGTCCTGAACCTCAGGGTGGAACCCATTCCACTCCGGAGGGCCTGCTTCGCCGTCGGCGAGCTTCGCCAGAACCGCCGCCGCACCTCGCCGGTGGAAACCGCCCTTCCGGCCACCTCAGACCGCCGCGCGACCGTCCCTGAGTTCGCGCGAGTGCGCTGATGCTCGGAGCGGAATCCATTCCGCCGCTCCGGCACCAGATCGCCGCCGGCGAGCTCGGATGTGCCGCGCCCTGCTCTGGGTCACCGCCAAGCCGGCGGCGATCGACCTCTTCTTGCGAGCTGCATCGTTGACGATGGGCCCGTTGGTCAGTGTCTTGCACATGCACGAGTCACTGCCATCTGGTCCCCACCTATCGACCTCGACGCTGTAGCGATCGGCGCGAGCCCGTAGCGTCGACCAGCATAGCAGCAGCTTGCAAGATCGATCGGTGATCGATGGGCCCGACTGTCGGCGCCTCGGTAGCGGTTACGCCCTAAATGGAAAGCGCGTTTTCGCAGCGAAAGCGTATTTTCCATTTTCGGCAGTTTTCTAATTTTTCAGTATTTATTCAAAACCTAGATTTTCATTTAGCTATAACTTTTGAATCATTTAACCAAATTTGATGAAATAAATTTCTAAATTCATCCAAAATCCATTAGATTCAGAATATGCAAAAATATTTCAGAATTGAATTTTATTTGGATTTCGAATTTAAATTCAAAGAAAAGATTAGAAATGTGTCATACATGAAAATTTTGGATATGATCTCCAAATTTAGTAAAATAAATTTTATTAGAATGCATGTAATCTCAGAAACCAGAATCTGTAAAAATACTTGGGGTGTATTATTAGAAAAATTTAAGTTACAAAATGGGTAGCAAATAATGCAATATTGGTTTAAATAAACTAAATCTTTAAATTGCAAATGAGAACAAGTAACTCATGTAACCATTCCTGAATTTGTGAAATCATTTTATTTGAACATTTCCATCTGATTTCTTTTTGGCCTTATTGAAATCTGGTATTTGTTATATGTCGTCGTACGACGTGTAGAATCCGACGAACCCGGTATATTCGACGACCAGGAGTTCGAAGTCGAGGATACTCAACAAGGCAAGCAAAACCCTTTGATCATATGGAACCCAGTTTTCTAAATGTTTTCATTAAATGTTTTACTGCATACTTTATTTTATTAAAGTCTGCTATATTTCGGGTAATGGTAGTTGTACCAGTAGACTTATAGAACTTACTTGATAAGTGGAAAATTGTGAATCTTGATAACCCTAGAATGACGTAGACAATATGTGATGTCAATTTGGATTACTCACATTTAGTAACTTGCTTAGCCATGCTCAAATGAACATACAACCATGACATGATTAAAAATGTTGGTTATGACATCTAAATGGGTATGACCATTTTTGTGGTTGGTATTTTGGTTGGAAAAATGAAAATGAAACTATGGTTTAGATGCGGGCAATTATTGGCAATAGCCGGTTGTGCATGTCTTGCACGTAGTGTAGGGTGGAGATTATTGCTCGTGTCGAGTTAAGGACCGAACTATGGGTTGTTTTCAGGCTAAGAATATTCATACAACCACAAGTGCTGGTATGGGACAGCTCTAACTTATTAGGTTGTTTAAAACTAGCTTTGCACTTGGAAGGCCGGAGTAGTACGAGCTGTTTCTTAAAGAATTGCTCGACGGGACGTCCACACCGAGGTGATCATGGATTAAACGTCTACCAATATAACGGTGTATGCCATACTGTGGGTAGTTCCATCATTTCTATGCTCTGAGTTCTTACACCACAGAATGGGTTTATCGTCACCGTGCTGGTGCAAAGTTAGGTTTAAATAATGTAACAGTTATAACATGACTCTCTGCGGCACACCAAAGGCAGTGTGCAAATATCGATTGCTCAAAGAGTCAGTCATGTCTTGTGGGGAAAGCTGTTTACCTCTGCAGAGTGTAAAACTAATCGATTAGCCACGTCCGCGGTCATGGACACTTGGTAAAGTCATCACATAGTTAGCAGTTTTGCTTATTTTCATAAAAAGTGGTTTCTACCACGTGTTGGTCATTTCCGCTGCGTGCGGGAGGAAATGGTTTTGAGTATGATCAGTATACCCAAACATTCGTGATTTATTGATGCTTACATTCTATCACTTTCAATATTAAATTGCTTTTATTTAAATTCCATTTTGCAATCTATTATTCTGTATTTACATTTCAAACCAGCTTTATGCAAATTAACCTTATTACCCTTTCATTGGAACGGCCTGCATGTATCTTAGGATTTGCATAAGTCTTGCGAGTACGTAAGTACTCAACTTGCCTATGTTGATATTTTTTAGGTGAAGAAACAGATTTCCCCGACGATTCTTACGTTGATGCAGGATACGGGGAATTTAACGATGAATTTATCTAAGGATTTTCCCTTGTCAGTTGCCTGTGGAACAATGGGTTAAAAAGGCATACTACAAGAAATTGTCTCCACTGCAGTTTTACTTTTGGTATTGTAAAAATAATATGTAATCTTACTTCCGCTGTGTAATAAAGTTTGTGTATGACTGTGATATCAATTTGTATTTGTGCGTACTAGCTACTGATCATGGGACTAGTACTGTATGCACATGGTATCCATTTTTGGTATTTATTTATCAAAAATGGGGGCCTTACAAGTTGGTATCAGAGCCATGCTGACTGTAGGAAACCTTAGGTAGTATGGGAATAGCAAAAACTTAAAACTTGATATTAGGATCCAAGTGAATTAAAATTTTGAATTAGGACATCTTACCTGTCTGTTCTTTATATGCATGAAACTTTTCTTTTGGTTATGTGTATACTTGTTAATAACTCTTTCCTATTTTTTTAAAATTTCTGCTAGAATCTTTTCTTCCAAAAATTACTTTACTGTCTTACATTTAATCAGGAATACTAATTCCTTGTTAAATGTGCAGATGGGCGGATACACCCCATGTTATACTTCCATTAATAGGGAGAATTCTGGCATGGCGTGATTTCTTGCTCGTTTGCTAGAATTTGCCCATTTTCCTCAAAATCCACGATATATAGTATTCCACACGGCAGTTAGTTCTGTCTCTGTGGAATACATAGCTAGGGTGGATATCCCTACCCGAGATGAAGATAGTGAAGAGTTTTTATCTTTTGAGAGTCCTGGATCTTCCCTCATGATGGCCATGAATGAAGCCGCCTATATGGCTATTGTCAGTTTGCGCCACACCTTACCTGAACTGGCAGTGGTATATAGGAGGATTCCATCTCGGCCACCAGATGGGGAGAATAGCTATATGGATGCCACTGGGTTACAAAATCCCACTTTACGTAACCTAGTGGAATTCATAAATGCCTCTGACCAGTATTGCCATCAGGCAGTAACTGAATACAGGGAGGCACGTCGCCGCATAGCATTCCTAGAGAATGCCATCGCCCACTGTGTTGCCAAAGGTATTGTTCCTCGCTCAGTTCTGGGGCAATTCCCTCAGGCACCTGTGCCCGACGACACCCCAGTACCACCCAAGTGTCGCCAGGCAAGGATGTCAGTGATAGGGAGTCGCCCTAGATTGCCGAGCATCCAGGTAGACCCCCATAGTTTTCCTCCACGGTGTCCTCAGATACCGCAGGAGCATCGCTGTCAGGAGATCCCTTATCCTCCTAATGCCGAGAGTTCTAGTCGTAGAGATAGTAACAGTCCGTGAGTTTGTCAGATGATGAGTAGTGTTAGATGAGGTTTTGGTGTTGCCCTTTTATGTAGTAACGTCAAAAATAAATGTTATGTTTTGCTGTGAATATTATAAGTTAAAATAAAGTTTTTGCTTTAGATTGCTTTGTGTGCTTTTGGTTCCTACTCGTAAATATTTAACTTTCAGTTAATATTTTTACGACGTTGTGATCCGTAGTAATAATAATAATCAAGTCATGCTTTTAAAACAATTAGTAACAACTAAGATTAAAATTAAAGTAGATCTTAATTCATTAATAATCCTGTTCCAGATGCCTGCAACCCGATCCTTGGATGAGATTCTGGGGAGTGAGGAAACCCCAGAAATTCACCCGCGGCGAGTGACTTCGGCCACTCCTGCCCAGCCTAATCCAATCCATCCGTCGGCAGTCCGAGGATCTTCGTCGCGTCGTCCAAGCCGTCGAGATTCGCCACCCCTGCAAGTCCAAGAAGAAGAAGTTCCGGAGGGGTAGTTGCCAGGGCCGCCAACCATGGCCCAAGTGCTCGCGATGATAGAACAAGGTCGCCAGACAAATACCCTGTTGCTCCAACAGTTGGTCCAAAATACGACTAACCTTGGTGCTGCAAGTTCTAGGCCCGGTGTTGGTGAAGCCTTCCATCAGTCCAAGTTGGGAGAATTTTTGAAGACCCGGCCTCCAACCTTTTCTTCTTCATCAGATCCCCTGGACGCTGATGATTGGCTACGAGCTATTGGAAGCAAGCTGACCATTGCTCAATGCAATGATCATGAGAAGGTCCTATATGCGTCGTACCAACTCCAGGGAGCTGTTGCAGTCTGGTGGGAAAATTTTCAAGCGGCAAGGCCCCAAGATCAAGAAGTTACTTGGGATGTTTTCGTCGAAGTCTTCAGGAAGACGCATATTCCTTCGAGCCTGGTGAATTTAAAAAGACGGGAATTTCTTGACCTGCATCAAGGAAATATGTCCATAATGGAGTATCTTCACCGTTTTAATTACCTTGCTCACTATGCGTCGTAGAAGTTAGTTCAGAAACCCGAAGAATTGAGCACTTCCGGGACAATCTGAATAATGAAGTCAAGCATCTTCTAGCCATTCACGACTTCCAAACACTCGTGGACAAGGCTATAATCGCCGAGCATAGTTCGCGTGATGTTATGGAAAGTCGAAAGAGGAAGTGGATGGCGCGGAAAGCTGCCAGCCCGAATTTGACGAGGCCGCGCGTTGGTCAGGCGACCAATGTTCGACCTCCTCGCCCGTCGGCAGCGAGAGCGATGAGAGGCGTCTAGGTCAGCGCCCGGCCCAGCGACCTTACGCTCGTCCCTCGAGCGGTAATGAAGGAAGGACTTACGAGCTCGAATCAAGCGCCGGTGTGACTGCTATCATTGTAAAGCGTGGGCATTATGCAAATGCACGCCTAAAAGAGGTCAGCGTCGAGGCGCGATCGTGGCAAGGAGTTCAGAGACCCCGTGTCGACCTTGAGAGCTGGGAATTCTCGGTCGTCAAGCTGCTGCGACTCTTAATCGCAGATGCGAGTAGCGGTCGTCTTCATCATGTGACCGTGAAGAAGCAAGCGAGGCGCGGATGTGGTGCGGGTATGTTTCACGTGCACTCGGTACCTACTTTGGTATTGTTTGATTCGAGCATCGCACTCGTTTATTTCTAAGAAATTTGCTGATCAGAATAACTTAGAAATTGATCTCCTCTCTGCCAAAATGATAATCTATTCCCCTGGTTCAGTCATGAATTCAATTAAGTTTTGTCCTAAGGTTAGCATTGAAATTAATGGAGTCATGTTTCATGCTGACCTTATTCTTATAGAAACCTCAGAGTTAGAAGTAATCCTTGGTATGGATTGGTTGTCTAAGTTCAAAGGATGCATAGACTGTGCCAATCGATCCATTTCTTTGGTTAGCCCTGAAGGAATTCTAGTTCATTTCTCTTCCATCCAAAGTTCTTCGAATTCTCAAGCTTCCCTTTGTTCAGCCATAATAAAAGATCTTAGCCAGATTCCAATTGTCTCCGAGTTTCCTGATGTCTTTCCCGATGAATTGCCAGGCCTGCCTCTAGATAGGGATATAGAGTTTGTCATAAACCATGTTCCTGGAATAGCGCCAATCTCCAAGCGCCCTTATCGAATGCCCCCAGATGAGTTAGTCGAATTAAAGAATCAAATTCAAGAGCAATTAAGAAAAGGTTTTATTCGACCTAGCTCTTCCCCTTAGGGTAGTCCAGTTCTTTTTGTGCCCAAAAAGGACGGTGGAATACGCATGTGCGTGGACTATCGTGCATTGAATGATGTCACAATTAAGAACAAATATCCTTTGCCTCGTATCGATGATCTGTTCGATCAATTGACCGGTGCTCAAATCTTTTCAAAAATTGATTTAAGGCATGGGTACTATCAATTGAAGATCAGACCTGAAGATATTCCTAAAACCGCTTTTACCACTCGTTATGGTTTATATGAATATACCGTGATGTCTTTCGGACTTACAAATGCTCCTGCTAATTTCATGTGCCTTATGAATAAAGTTTTCATGGAGTATTTGGATAAGTTCGTAGTGGTATTCATTGATGATATTCTCATCTATTCCAAATCCGAAGAAGATCATGCGCAACATTTGCGCATGATTCTTGAAAAGCTTCGAGAGCATAAGCTTTATGCCAAATTTGAAAAATGTGAATTTTGGCTAAAAGAAGTTGCTTTCCTTGGTCATATTCTTTCGAAAGATGGTATTTCCGTTGATCCCAGTAAATTCAAAGCTGTTCTAGACTGGGAAGCCCCTCAGTCTGTTTCGAAAATTCAAAGTTTTCTCGGTCTAGCGGGATATTATCGCCGCTTTATCGAGAACTTCTCTAAAATCGCTCGTCCTTTGACCCGGCTTCTCAAGAAAGAAAAGAAGTTTGAGTGGACACCTGAATGCGAAGAAAGCTTTCAGGAATTAAAGAAAAGGCTAACAACAGCTCCTGTGCTAGTGTTACCCGATGTCCATAAAAACTTTGATGTTTATTGTGATGCTTCCAAGAATGGGCTTGGGTGTGTGCTTATGCAAGAAGGAAAAGTCGTAGCTTACGCCTCTCGTCAGTTGCGACCTCATGAGCTCAATTATCCGACTCATGATTTGGAATTAGCTGCGGTAGTGCACGCTTTGAAAATTTGGCATCATTACCTGATTGGAAACAAATGCAGTGTATTCACCGATCATAAGAGTCTGAAATATTTCTTCACTCAGCCTGAACTAAATTTAAGACAACGAAGATGGCTAGAGTTGATAAAAGATTACGACCTTAGCATTCAATACCATCCTGGTAAAGCCAATGTCGTAGCAGATGCTCTAAGTCGAAAGCTTCATTGTCTTTCTGTTTCATCTTTGACCGATCAATCCGATCTGGTAAAAGATTTCCAAAAGCTTAATTTGGGAGTTGTCGAAAAAGGTTATTTGGCCGCCCTAGAGGTGCAACCAACCCTTAAGTCCCAGATTAAATCTGCTCAGCTCAAAGATGAAGTGATTATCAAAGTGCGTGAAGAATTGAAGCAAGGAAAGGAATCCAAGTTTCATGAAAGTTCAGATGAAGTGCTTATGTTCGAAAATCGAATATATGTTCCTGATGATCCGGAATTAAAAGAGTTAATTCTCAAAGAAGCCCATGAGTCTCCCCTCTCAATTCACCTGGAAGTACAAAGATGTATCAAGATCTCAGCGGGAATATTGGTGGCCGGTTTGAAAAAGGATGTCATTGCATATGTCGCAACTGTGATGTATGCGCGTGTCAAAGCCGAGCATCAACGCCCATTGGACTTCTTGACCTTTGAAGATTCAGTGGAAATGGGAAGACGTCGGCATGGATTTTATTCTTGGTTTGCCAAGAACCGTGAAAGGGCATGATTCCATATGGGTAATCGTTGACCGATTAACTAAAGTAGCTCACTTTATTCGGTCAAGACTACTCATTCGGAGATAAGCTTGCCGAGTTGTATCCGGAGAATATTGTCCGTCTTCATGGCGTCAAGACAATTGTTTTCGACCGAGGTTCCCGGTTTACTTTCGTTTACGGGAAAGTTTGCACCGTCTTACGGGTACTAAGTTGAATTTGATCTGACTTATCATCCTCGCACGGATGGACAAGCGGAAAGGACCAATCAAATTTTGGAAGACATGTTAAGAGCACGTGTCTTTGTCATACGGCTCTAATTGGGAGAAAAGTTTGGCTTTCGCCGAATTCTCTTATAATAACAGTTTCCAATCTAGTCTGCAAGTGTCGCCTTTTGAAGCGCTGTATGGAAGGAAATGTCGAACCCCTCTTTTCTGGTCTGAAGTTGGAGAAAGAAAATTCTTCGGCCCAGATCTTATTCAAGAAGCTCAAGAGCAAGTGGACATGATCAGAAGCCGACTGAAAGAAGCTCAATCTCGTCAAAAGAGTTACACCGACAATCGTCGTCGTGAACTTAGTTTTGAAGTTGGTGACCATGTCTACCTTAAAGTCTCGCCTCTTCGTGGAGTTCGTCGATTTCAAATCCGTGGGAAATTGGCTCCTCGATTCATTGGACCGTTTCAGATCATTGGAAAGATGGGTGAGATGGCATATCAATTGGGATTGCCACCTCAACTATCTAACGTTCACAACGTCTTCCATGTATCTCAGCTTAAGAAATGCCTTCGTGTTCCCTCCGACCTCGCTGATTTGGAAGGGATAGATCTTCAGCCAGATTTATCTTATCGGGAGCATCCAGTTCGTATCTTGGAAGAAGCCGAACGCCAAACAAGAAACAAGACCATCAAAATGTTGAAATTGCAATGGAGCAATCATATTGAAGACGAAGCTACCTGGGAAAGGGAAGATTATCTTCAACAAGAGTTCCCCGATTTCTTCTAGTCATCCCCAAATCTCGGGGACGAGATTTCTGTAAGGGGGGTAGATCTGTAACAGCCTCAAAAATTATAACATAAAGAAAAATGAAATAAAAATCTTTTGTGTATTATTTTCGAAATTTCTGAATTTTCTGGATTTCCTGTATATTCTTTTGGCTTTTCTTTAATGCAAGAAAGTGAAACAAATAATATGGTAAATAGAAAATGGTAAAAAGTAAAAATGTTAATTCAACAAAAATTTACAAAAGTCCCCATAAATATCTAAGGGCTCTCCTCATCTTGCTTAAGTCGGTTGGTAAGCTGAATTAGTAAAAATAATAATAAATCAAAGATAATCATGAGTAAATATCTCAGGGTAAAATGGTAAAACAGTTTGGTGAAAATATCTATAAGTCATCCTGACCCAAAATCTTTATCATGCCGACATCAAAACAGTATCAACCTCCAGTAAAAATATCAAGAATTTAATAATTCATTTTATAATTTTAAAAATTCAAAAACAGCGAATAAATAAACTGGAAAACAGCAATGTCGGAATTTTTAAAAATTAAATATTAATAATTAAAGTCTGTAATTTTTACATAAAGTGTATAATATCATTTCAGACTGTAATAAAAAGTTTTGTAAAATAATCACTTAATTTAAATCACAAATTAAAAGAAAAACCGAATGGGCAATGCAGCAACTGTTGCAATGTTAGAATTTTATAAACATCTGCATGCATCATAAAATTGCTAAAATTTTTCAGGAGACTGGTAATATCCTTACCGACCTATGGTAAAAATTTTATAAAATTTCGCCTCATTTTGACCATCGAAAACTCCGTTGAAATCCCGTTTGGTCTTGAGCCTTCGCCAGACTTCTTTTCTGCTCTCGCTGACATGTGGGCCCGGTCTGTCAGTGAGACAGCTCAGCCGACAGCTGCTGCCAGCTTGCCCCCACGCATCAGCGACCCAGCCGCGTTCTTCTCCCCTCTCCCCGCTCTCTCTCGCGCGCAGAGACGCCGCCTCTCGGTTCTTCGCGCACCGCCCGCGTCGCACCGCCTTAGAGCCCATATAAAAGCTTCCCCTCGCGTCGCAGCCGACCCAGCTCGCCTCCTGTGCAGCCATTCCGCCGTTGCTTTGGTCATCCTCTCCAATTCCGGCGAAAACCCGAAAGAGGGCAAAACTCCAATTCTTTCGCCTTAAACCATTTCGCCCCGAACCACTTCACCCGAAGCTTCCTTGAGCCTCCAGGAACCCGTTCCAAGCCTCGGCCGAAACTCTTTCTTCCCCGCGAGCTCCTCGCGTGTTCTTCCTCCACCGTCGCCGCGCACGGTGAGAGCCTTCCTCCTTCATTCATTCTTCAAAGCAATTGATGAAATCGGTTCCTTTAGTCGTGCAGGTGCCCATCTGGGTGAAAGCGAAGCTCGGATAGCTCTAGTTTTGCGTCGCCGCCGCTCGGCCATGGCCGCCGCCGCCCTCGCACGATGGCGTGCCGCTGTAAAGCCCCTCAGGCCACCATGCCGCCACCAACGGGTGCGCACGGATGTCCTGAACCTCAGGGTGGAACCCATTCTACTCCGGAGGGCCTGCTTCGCCGTCGGCGAGCTTCGCAGAACCGCCGCCGCACCTCGCCGGTGGAAACCGCCCTTTCGGCCACCTCGGACCGCCGCGCGACCGCCCCTGAGTTCGCGCGAGTGCGCTGATGCTCGGAGCGGAATCCATTCCGCCGCTCCGGCACCAGATCGCCGTCGGCGAGCTTCGGATGTGCCGCATACTGCTGCAGGTCACCGCCAAGCGGGCCCGAGCATCGACCTCTTTTGCGAGCTGCATCGGACGACCGGCCAGGCCTGTTGGTCGATGTCTTGCACATGCGCGAGTCAACGCCATCTGGTCCCCTTTGTCGACCTCGCAGCCATGCGATCGCATGTGAACCCACAGCGTCGGCCATGTGCTGTAGCACATCGATCGCTGACCGATGGGCCGACTTTGTCGGCGCCTCGTGCGGTTTTGCCCTAAATGGAAAGCGTTTTTCAATAAAGCGTATTTTCCATTTTGGCGATTTTCTAATTTTTCAGTATCTATTCAAAACCTAGATATTCATTTAGCTATAACTTTTGAATCATTTAACCAAATTTGATGAAATAAATTTCTAAATTCATCTAAAATCCATTAGATTCAGAATATGCAAAAATATTTCAGAATTGAATTTTATTTGGATTTCGAATTTAAATTCAAAGAAAAGATTAGAAATGTGTCATACATGAAAATTTTGGATATGATCTCCAAATTTAGTAAAATAAATTTTATTAGAATGCATGTAATCTCAGAAACTAGAATCTGTAAAAATACTTGGGGTGTATTATTAGAAAAATTTAAGTTACAAAATGGGTAGCAAATAATGCAATATTGGTTTAAATAAACTAAATCTTTAAATTGCAAATGAGAACAAGTAACTCATGTAACCATTCCTGAATTTGTGAAATCATTTTATTTGAACATTTCCATCTGATTTCTTTTTGGCCTTATTGAGATCTGGTATTTGTTATATGTCGCCGTACGACGTGTAGAATCCGACGAACCCGGTATATTCGACGACCAGGAGTTCGAAGTCGAGGATACTCAACAAGGCAAGCAAAACCCTTTGATCATATTGAACCCAGTTTTATAAATGTTTTCATTAAATGTTTTACTGTATACTTTATTTTATTAAAGTCTGCTATATTTCGGGTAATGGTAGTTGTACCAGTAGACTTATAGAACTTTCTTGATAAGTGGAAAATCGTGAACCTTGATAACCCTAGAATGACGTAGACAATATGTGATGTCAATTTGGATTACTCGCATTTAGTAACTTGCTTAGCCATGCTCAAATGAACATACAACCATGACATGATTAAAAATGTTGGTTATGACATCTAAATGGGTATGACCATTTTTGTGGTTGGTATTTTGGTTGGAAAAATGAAAATGAAACTATGGTTTAGATGCGGGCAATTATTGGCAATAGCCGGTTGTGCATGTCTTGCACGTAGTGTAGGGTGGAGATTATTGCCCGTGTCGAGTTAAGGACCGAACTATGGGTTGTTTTCGGCCAAGAATATTCATACAACCACAAGTCTTTGGTATGGGACAGCTCTAACTTATTAAGTTGTTTAAAACTAGCTTTGCACTTGGAAGGCCGGAGTAGTACGAGCTGTTTCTTAATGAATTGCTCGACGGGCGCCCACACCGAGGTGATCATGGATTAAACGTCTACCAATATAACGGTGTGTGCCATCTTGTGGGTAGTTCCATCATTTCTATGCTCGAGTTCTTACACCATAGAATGGGTTTATCGTCACCGTCTTTGGTGCAAAGTTAGGTTTAAATAATGTAATGATTATAACATGACTCTGCGGCACACCAAAGCGGTGTGCAAATATCGATTGCTCAAAGAGTCAGTCATGTCTTGTGGGGAAAGCTGTATACCTCTGCAGAGTGTAAAACTAATCGATTAGCCGCGTCCGCGGTCATGGACACTTGGTAAAGTCATCACATAGTTAGCAGTTTTGCTTATTTTCATAAAAAGTGGTTTCTACCACGTGTTGGTCATTTCCGCTGCGTGCGGGAGGAAATGGTTTTGAGTATGATCAGTATACCCAAACATACGTGATTTATTGATGCTTACATTCTATCACTTTCAATATTAAATTGCTTTTATTTAAATTCCATTTTGCAATCTATTATTCTGTATTTACATTTCAAACCAGCTTTATGCAAATTAACCTTATTAGCCTTTCATTGGAACGGCCTGCATGTATCTTAGGATTTGCATAAGTCTTGCGAGTACCTAAGTACTCAACTTGCCTATGTTGATGTTTTTTTTAGGTGAAGAAACAGATTTCCCCGACGATTCTTACGTTGATGCAGGATACGGGAATTTAACGATGAATTTATCTAAGGATTTTCCTTGTCAGTTGCCTGTGGAACAATGGGTTAAAAAGGCATACTACAAGAAATTGTCTCCACTGCAGTTTTACTTTTGGTATTGTAAAAATAATATGTAATCTTACTTCCGCTGTGTAATAAAGTTTGTGTATGACTGTGATATCAATTTGTATTTGTGCGTACTAGCTACTGATCATGGGACTAGTACTGTATGCACATGGTATCCATTTTTGGTATTTATTTATCAAAAATGGGGGCCTTACAGGTGAGCTATTGGCAATAGCCAGATGTGCATGTGATTTGCACATAGTGTATGGGAGATTTCACTCTCGGGTCGGATTAAGGACCGAACTATTATGTTGTTTTCTGGCTAAGATAACCGTACAACCACAAGTGCTGGTATGGGACAGCCTTAACCTATTAAGTTATTTAAAACTGACTTTACACATTAGAAGGCTGTAGTAGTACGGGCTTTCGAATAGAGGTTGCTCGAAGGGACGTCCAGACCGAGGTGACTATAGAACAAAAGTTTATCGATACAATATTGTACACCTGACTATGGGGAGATGTGGGGCTCCATAGGAGTGAACTGTATGAGAAGTACTGTATGTATGAATATCTTTTACCGTCGCAGTAAGGGTTTGTCGTCACCGAGTTGGTGCAAAGTTAGGTCCAAGTAATATAACGGTTATATTATGATCTCTCTGCGGCACACCAAAGAAAGTGTGCTAATAGCTTGCACAAAGAGTTGATCATATTTTGTGGGTAAAGCAGTACACCTCTGCAGAGTATAAATCTTTTCGAAAAGCCACATTTGCGGTCAAGGGCACTTGGTAAAGTCATTGCATAGTTAGAAGTTTTAACATTTTCATAAAATGGATTGGAATTGGAAATATGTGTTGGAAAGTTTACATTTCAGATGATTCACTATTATGCTATGTGTTGGCAAAGACTTATTTTATGCCATGTGTTACGTCATGGTGAACTCTGAGTTGCTATATTTATGCTTACATACTTGTTATTTTATATACCTATCAAATCGCTTTTACAAAATTCTGTTTGCAATCTATTTCATTATTTACAATTCAAATTCGCTTTATACGAAATAACAATAGTAGCCTTTCCTTTGATACAACCTACATTTATTATGTACATTTGCAAACACCATAAGTTTTACTGAGTACACAATGTATTCAACCTTGATATTATTGTTATTTTTAAGGTGAAGGAGTAGAAAACCCTGACGATACTTTCTATACCACAGGTTACGGGGAATATTATGATGAGCTTTTCTAGGGTTTATACCTTGTCAGTTGCTTGAGGGTTATGTGGCACACTATAAGACTTTTGGAATTTTCGCTCTAGTTACTTTCTCTTTCAAGACCATATTGTATAAATGCTTCTACTATTATATGTAATATATTGTGTATGGATGTGATTTTCAACTTTGTAAATGTGCGTACTAGCCACTGATTATGGGACTAGTACTGTATGCACATGGAACCTGTTATTGGCATCTAATTCCAAAAATGGGGGCCTCAGAAGTGTATATGGGAGGTGTGTTACTATTCATACCCCCGCCCGTATATATATATGTGTGTGTCTATATATATATATATATGTACTCCATCCATTGTAAAGATAACAATGAATTTTTATGTTAAAGATATACTCTTTATTCTATGGCTTGTGCTCCAATGCCCCATTACAATAAGAAGTTCCAATATAAAATTATCACCATTGTTCTTGCAACTTTTTCGAGGTGATTGCAAGGAAGCGTAAGTCTAATTTCGAGTGGTCAAGTAGACGAGGATCGAAATGTGTTCTTGGACGACTTCACATGTCACAGGTTGCCATATCGAGACGGTGGTAGGTGCTAGTGTTCTTCAGGATTCACGGATCTAAATTATCTTCTTCAACATCACAAGATCAGGTCACCTCCTTAGCCTTCCTGATCACCATACTTCTACTAGAATCTACAGAAACTTATCTAGCTTTTTTTAGTTATAAGCACAATTTACTTTAGTCATCTTCCCAGCACAATCAGCATAATACCACAACTTCGACTCGGAGCGACCAATTTCTAGACTATAGTGTTCTCTTAGCCATAACTTTTTAACTGCTTATCCAAATTTAATATTCTTTCACTCTATAAAAGCTTTAGACAATTATATACACTTTTTATAATTTAGCCAAACTATGAAACATACTATAGATGTCCTAAAACTAACTCCGAACAAAGACAACACAATTTACGGATCCCCGTCCACTACCAATGACCTTCCCGGTGCTATCCAACGTTGGACCACATGACCACTCCACTACAAAGCCAACATGAGAAACATTGCGCTGAAGGGTATAACTGCTAACCAAAGATTCGCCGAAAATATTGAAGGAGGCGGTTCTCTATGATCCCCACGCGTTCCTTGCTGTCTTACTCTCCAAAACTCTCACGCCATGTCCTGCAGGATACCCGACAACTTCTGCAAATGGTGACGCGAGTGGATCCAAAAAAAAAAAATGACACGTTTAGCGTGGAACGCAAAAATATGAAGGGTGTAGTCGCGGACATGTCCTGGGCACTCCCGGGCTTGGTGCAGTGCGCTCTTACATGGTATGTCCAACGCGATGAGGCGCGAAGCGGCAGCCCGGTGCGGGCGCTGCTGGTGTGGCGTGGCGTTGCCCCAACGCGGGCTCGGCGCGGCCTCAGTAGCACGGCTGCTCGGGTGAACGTGGCGGCTACGGCTGCGGCGATGATGGCTAGGCGGCGACGTCTTGGCGGCCTCGCCCACGACAATAGCGGCTCAGGCGGCGGCGTGGCTGGACAGCTAGGGTTAGGGATTGCCTTCACCCCCATCCCGCTCTCTTTTTATGGCCGGACGGCACGGAGTCAGGATCGGGCACACATGCTAAGGCCGAATCGACGCCGGCCAGCATAGCCCACTAATATTTTTTTAGAATATTACAAGAAAGTGGGAATAAAATCACATCAATCGAGCGGAAATTCATATCGAGCGTACGTACACCACACTATATCAATGCTAAGGTGCAACCAACAGCACGGCCGGTTTAGGTATGAAAACCGTATAAAAAATTCTTGCCCAAACATCCTTCCAAAGACAAACTTGGAAGCTATATAACATCAACAGAAGATCCAAAATATGCTTTGGTGTCGTGTTTTTAGTTCTGAGTATACGGCAATGATAGGCAAGTAGCCATGCCAAGTAGGCAACATCGATATGGAACACGCCAAATAGTCAATATATAAGTGGTGTATTTGAGGCGGAAAAAAGCTACTAGGGATCGCTACACTGAAAAAGGTCATCAGTGGCGATTTATAACTGCCATCAGTGGCGGTTATTAAAGCGCCACAGATATAGTGCCATTGATAATCGAGGATTATCAGTGGCGATTTTCTAACCGCCACAGATAATAGTTATCTGTAGCCACCAACCGTTACAGATAACAATATTATCTGTGACGGTTAAATTAACCAACCGCCACAGATAATATTGTTATCTGTGGCGGTTCTATACACCAACCGCCACAGATAACAATATTATCTGTGGCGGTTCTATCCACCAACCGTCACAGATAATACCTGACCGAAGAAATAAAAAACCGCATTTTGGGCTAGCCTTAGGTGCTGCTAGCCATGCTCTCTGAAACATATACATCAATCACAAATTTTGCATATACACAATTACAATGTACAACAATACACCGATTTGATCAGACAACAACAATATACCAGTGCGGAAGAAATGATGAATTTGTTGCTAACATATACATCAATCACAGATGAGGCTAAGAATTTACCGCGATGATCAATAATATAAAACAAGCCATAGGAAGTTCCGACAAGGATGTCCAAATTTCCATCACCATCCAAATCAACCACGGTTGGAGAAGAATATGCATGGGCACGGAGGTTTCGATGCTCGATTACTCAAATCAAGGTCTGCGATCCATTTAACTTGTCTTGTGTCAAGGTTAAAAACTACTATCTTGCTTGCAACATATTTTTCAATGTCAATCCCTCCTAGCTCCTTTATATGCTCACGGGTTATCGTAATACACGCATTAAAAGCCAGCAAGTTACTAGTGCACTAGGTACGACAACACGATAACACAAACAAGAAATCATGAAGTGTTCATATTGTGGTTGCAAGTTTTGCATTAAGAAAAAGTATTTCGATCATAACCAAAAGATAACACAGCAAGATAAGCAAACACCTAGCGTTGGCACCTTTCGATTCATTGTTGGAACCAGCATGATAATACTTAACAAACAAATCTATGCTCGCTAATTTAGCGAAAGAAAAAATGTCTAGTAGTTACCTCTACAGATCCATAGTCTAAGAAAATCAATCAAAGTGAAGCATATCAAGCTGGTCGAGGAAGCAAAGGCCCAATCTAAGCGAGATCGGCGTAAAGCACCATCATCAACCAACCCACCCATAATCGGGAGAAAAAAGGGTTATGATTTTATATCTTGGACACATAAATGGCGCATGCCATCACAGGATAGCACAAATATACAAGTATCTTTTCTTATTTTCAAAGACTTAATCGAAACCTCACTTTCATTATATAACAAAACAAAATTGTAATTATTTGAAAGTCTTTGTCATTAAGAAGTCATGAGCAACACGCGCAGAATGTTTTAGCGGCAGAGAAAGCAGCCTTACTCGCGGTCAAAGAAGTAGGATACAGCAATCACCATTTCATGTACACCATCTTTGTCAATATCTGCAATTACCTGTAGAAAGAATGTGAAAAACAACTCAAGGTCATTTACAGAACGAACAGCTAAATGTAAGCAAAAAGATACAAAAGGTTCACTTACTGGGGTGGACTAGAAGATAAGCTTTACCTCCCAAATGCAAATAACAAAAGAAGACATTTCTTAGAATAGACCAATGAACAATGTGGCAAAAGATTATAAGCTGGCTTACGGGACTGGGGTTCCTTAGAAGATTCTTTGACAACCGAGGGAGCGCTCACGTCTAGAGCACACACACACACCACCCATCAACACACATACACACACGCACGGGAGAAGGGCAACAACATACAGGCAGATCAATCACAACTTCTTAAATCAAATGACAGAAATTAGAACATGTGCAAACCATCCCATCCAATACTAAACTTGACATTTAATGAAACATCAGTTTACACCATTGTAAGAAAAAATTAACTATTTTTCTGAACTATAAGCCTACGAGTCTTCAGTGTTGGTAGGGGCCTCAGCAGGTGGCAGATGAGTATGAAAGACTTCATCGTTATTATCTGGGTCATGAAACTCGCCGTTCTTGTTGAGTACTTCCTTCATGATGAAGTAGGCGAGCTATCCCTGGATGCCTTAGATTTCATTTAGAACCAGTCCTCCCGTAGGCAACTTGAGACGCTATAAATAGAAAAAGTTTGTCTTAAGAGCTTATATAGAGAATGAGATGTACGAATCAATATGTGATGTTAGCATGGAAAACCTCTACGTCATTGTTTACTATTGTAGAGCCTAAGATTTCGTGCATGTATTGGCACACGAAGTACATCTCATTTATCTCATTCACAAGGTGAACAATGAGATGAACCATTATATCGAAAAATGATGGAGGGAAATACATCTCTAGCTGGCATAGTGTCTTGACCACATCATTCTGCAGTTCAGAAAGTCCGATGGGATCGATGACCTTCTGTGAAATCGTGTTGAAGAAGAAACACAACCTCATGATTGCCTCTCGGACCTTTTCAGGTAAAATACCTCTAATTGCAATAGGAAGCATTTGTGTCATCATCACATGACAATCATGAGACTTCATGCCAGTTAACTTCAAATCTTTCATCGAGACCGGTTTCTTGATGCTTATGAATGTAGGACGAAACTTTCACACCATGCAAGCATTTGCAGAGGTGCATTCTCTCTTTCTTGGATAGAGTGTAGTAAGCTGGGGGAAGGTAAAGTCGCCCTTTCCGCGTGTCTTGAGGATGTAGCTCAGCTCTGATTTTCATATCTTCCAGGTCCCTTCGTGCCTTCAGTCCGTCCTTAGTTTTGCTAGGAATGTTCAAAGAAAAGCCCAATCAAGTTGTCACATACATTTTCTCTCGTGCATGCGTCTATGCGATGTCGCACTTCTAAGTCCTTCCAATAGGGCAAGTTCAAAATATCGATCTCTTCTTCCACGTGGTCTTCTCGATCGAGACCTCGATTTATTATTACTATCTCCCTTTCCAAGTACAACATTAATATCCTTAACCATATCATATACCTCTTCCCCACGACGAGGCTTTGGAGCTATACCATCCTCTTTTGTCCCGTCGAATTGTTTCTTCATATTGCGGTAGGGGTGATTCCTGCGAAGGAACCTACGGTGATGCATGTACGATTTTCCTCGAGTTATTGAGCCACACACTAGCGGTTTCATCCATGCACTAGGGGCATGCTTTGGCCCTTTACGATGCGACCGGACACTACTACTGCACTGTACATCGAATCGGTTCTTTTTGTCATTACGATCGGTTCAAGTGGCGTCTGAAGTCTTTGGATAGTGATGAGGTGGAGTTATCACAGTCAGTTTTGCTCCGATTGTGATAAAGCCTCATTAGAATCGGTTCTTAGATCAAACCGATTTTGATGAACACATTATCACAATCAGTTTTTTCTAATAATCGATTCTGATAAAGGGTCATCAGAATCGGTTCTTTAAAGGAAGCGATTCTGATGACCCCCTCATTAGAATCGGTTCTTTTGTGGAACCGATTCTGATTTATCAGAATCGGTTCCACAAAAGAACCGATTCTAATGAGGGGGTCATCAGAATCGCTTCCTTTAAAGAACCGATTCTGATAATGGATCATCACAATCGCTTGATTCCAAGAACCGATTGTAATGGTATGGTTATCACTATCGCTTCCGTAAAAGAACCGATTCTAATAATGTGGTCATCACAATCGCTTGCTTAAAAGAACCGATTCTGATGAGAGGTCATCAGAATCAGTTCCTCATAAGAACCGATTCTGATGATAGGGTCATCACAATCGCTGTGAGACCCCGTTTTTGCAAACAGGAACCTCCATGTGAATACTGTACTAGTCCCATGATCAGTGGCTAGCACTCACATGTTTACAACATTTATATCACAACCACAAGATAAATATCGCGGGCATATATTACAAGCGGTAATAATTATCTGAGTTAAATCTTTACAAAATGAAAAATGAGAGGAATTAAAAACTCCAAAAGCCACGTGGTTTGCCCGCTAACCCTCAGGCAACTGACTTGACAAACCTAAGGAAACTCATCGTCAAAAGTCCCGCACCCTGCGTGGAAGTAAGAGTCGTCTGGCGCGCGCGAGTTTCGTCCTCGAGACAATGAGATGCAAGATTGAGTACTTTGGTACTCAGCAAGACTTATAGTGTTTGACGGATGCAATAAAGTAATTATGCAGGCTAATCAAGGCAGGTTAAAGGTTATTTTGTAGTTGCACAAACATTTGAGAATATGACGTAATAAATTGAAACACCGCATTCTCAAGTAAGCATTTGGAATATAAGGTGATAATCAATACCCAAGTCCTTCAACCCAGTCTACCCGACTGCAAAGATCCCCGGAGTCTGTCCTCTGACCCAAAAGTTAATTGCAAAACGGTTTCCTTTTTAAACCCAGTTTTCCAGAAAAGTACCAAATCATTCTAACATTGGAATGACTTCACCAAGCGTCCATAACCGTGGACACGGCTAATCGATTAGTTCTTACACTCTGCAGAGGTGTACACTTTACCCACAAGGAACGATCAACCTCTTTTGCCAGGCCAACTTACACACTTCCTTTGGTGTGTCGGCAAGGAGATCATACAGAGCCGTTACATTATTTAGATGTAGCTTTGAACCAACCCGGGACATTTGACCCTCGCCATGAACACAGAAACACTCACCCAAGACGTGGATCCTTTCACATCACACCCAACACCACGTTTCTGTTCACGGCAAGGCGTACACCGTTGCATTGGTAAGTAAACCCCCTACAGACATGACCGACCGGAATGCACATGCATTACTCCGTCTTCCTTAGATGTAAAGCCACACCTAAACAACATAATAGGCTAAGACTATCCCATACCACCCTCGTGGTTGTGCGAAATTCTTGGATCATGGCGCCCCATTGCTCGGTCCTTAATCCGACACGGCGATACTTCACCCTAACTACGTGCAATTCCCTTTTGCACCTCGGCTATCGCCAATAATCGCCGCATCAAAACATAGTTTTAGTTTTGGGTTTTTAATCAAAGTACTAGCAACATTTTCCCAAATGAGGATCATCCATTCGTTTGAAAAGGTTGAAAACACGAACAATGACTTAAGCGGATATTTTATGCTAGCGGTCATACCCAAAATGACATTAAGCATGTCTAGTTTTCCGACTAAGGCTTACAAGGTTCACATGTTCATACGGATCGAGGCAAACCATAATTTACGGGACTAACTACTGTTCTAACCCAAATTAGCATTTTTAGGAGAACTATCCGGATGCCTTGTACATAAGCAAAAACAACATAGTGTAGGTAAATTATTAGGCTCGGCATGTTCAAGGAGGTGCTTGCCTTGCAACTCATTGTCTAGCTCGGATCGGATCGGCGATGGCGTCGTCTTCCTCGTCGAGGACGTCGGACTCTACGACGATCAAGCGAAAATATAGTAAATATCCAAATTCGTAAAAGGGCGAAAAGAAGGCAGAAAGATAAGTCAAATAAAGAAAAGCGCAGAAAGCAGGTTATCTGTTGAGAGTTGAAATGTAAATTTTAGATTTCTCACGGCAAAATAATTGTACATTTAAAGCGTTAATGCGGTTTGTGTAACTAACAACATGGTTTCTCTTACAGATTAATTGTTTGGAATTTACGAATTCAAGAGGCTAAAAAAAATGAATTCTAGTATTTATAACTTCGAATTATAGATGCTAAAATTATTTGAATTAATAAAATTTAATTCACAAGATAAAGGGTTGATTACACAAAATTTTATTAAACTAGGTTACTAAGTTTTTCATGGCTTGAACCAATTAAACTAGATTCTAGTTATTCAGCTTCCAATGCACATATATATATATATATACATATATATGCGTGTGTGCATTTGGCACAATAATTACTACATGATTTAAGGTCAAATCAAACCAAAATTCCTACTTCATCAAATTTAACCATGCTACTGCCATCCTGTTATTTATAGTTAAACTTTTATTTCTTTTATATTTTTTTAATACTATTATGCCTATTTGAATTACTAGTGTATTGGAAACAAAACCTAAGTAGAATATAACTCAAACTAGCATGAAAATTAAATATTCTTATATATCTGGGTTCCTGGAAACATAAGGATCCTAGAAAAATTAGTTTCATAATCTTCTAAGCTTATTTACAGAAACTTTGTATGTAGCTTCTATTTAGCTTCTTTATTCAAATTTAAATTTCAAAATTACCCAGTGATGGTTTCCAAAATGTTTTTACATATTCTGAAAGATCTTGATTTTACAAGAATATAGAAATTTATTTCACTGATTTTGGAGTTATAGTTCAAAAGTTATGGGCAATTGAAGTATCACGGTTTTGGAAAATACACTGAAAATCCAAAATACGCTTTCACCGGTGGAAAACGTCTTCCTGCTTTTGGCGCGACGCATTTGAACTCGGCCGGGCGGTGACAAGTCGGCCCTTTGCCGCCATGACGCATGGCGCGATCTGCGGTGACGGTACCGTGGCCCGCAAGTCGGTGATCGCACGACGGCGGCGCACAGAACGCCCGAACGGCCGCGGCGGGTGGGCCCCGCTCGTCAGCGACTAACCGGCTCAAGCGACTGCGCCACTGACAACCCGGACCCACCGGTCAGTGACCCGAAACAGGGCCTTTTGGTCTAAGGCTCGCCGCCGCAGCGGAATGGGTAGCTCCAAGAGCATCAGTGTTCCAAGGCGAACCTAGGGACGTTACCCATTCGCCGGGAGGTGGCCGAAAAAGGGGTTGGCACCGTGGAGGGGCGGCGGCGCTACGGCCGAGCAAGCTACGGCTCGCCGCCGGCCATGATTTTGTTGGGGAAGTAAGGCGTGAGCATCAGTGAGCTAAGGGCAAGTCGCTTTTCACGAGGAGAAAGAGAAAGGCCAAAGATGACTGACCACGCGCGCCGGAGCTGAGGAAGAAGCGCGGCGGAGAGGAGGCGCTGCATACGCAGAATAATGAAATTAGGGTGTGATCGATAACCCAGGATGCTCAATGAAGCTCTAGATGGAACCAATACCGATGATTACCAATGGCTTTGCTCAATTCACCGATTTCCCCTCTTTTCGGGTTTTCAGCGAAAATGGCGAAGAACTGGGTGATTGGCTCGGGTGTTCGGCTCAGGGAGCGGATGAGGAAATGGGAGCCTCAGTGCGACGCTCTATTGGTATTTATAGCCAGGGAAGAGTGATGGCTCTAGTGTATTGTGAATCCGAGAAGAAACGGCGGTGACTCGGTTCTGCGCAGAGACGAGCTGGCGCGAGATCTTTCGGGCTCCCGGCAGCGCGGTATGGCTGGGGCGTGGCGTGGCGGTGAGGATGAGCCGTGGCGACGCACGGCGTGGGCTCGGCGGGTTTTGCCGAGACACGGAGGAGAGCCGCGAAGGAGCGAGGCGTCGGTGGTCTCGGCGAGAGAGGAAAGGGGCGAGCGTGAAGAGGAGGCGACAAGTGGGTCCGGCCCCACCGGGCAGTGAGAGAGGATCCGGTTCAGCTGCCAGCGCATCAAGCCGCTTCAATGCCCGGCCCGCATGTCGATGAGTGGAGCTGAGTTTAAAGGATGACTCAGGCCAGGACAGCTCCCATGTGGGCATTAAACTACCATCAAATCACTTTGAAAATTTTCCACACTTTTTGACTGGGTTTATCTGGTAGTTAACGGCGTCCAGATAAATTTTCAGATAAAAATACATTATGGTTTATTTATAAGAATTCTGACATTGAGGACTGGTACAGGAACCAAATTTCGGTATTCTATTTATTTAAAGGTGTAAAATTAATTAATTATTTTCCAAACTTTTTATGGAGGTTAATTTTGTCATATGGATGTCTCCATAAAACTTTCAAGTCAATAACTCAAGTGAATATGTTTTAAAAATTCTGACATGAAGATTTCTTGTTTTTAATAGTCTCTGTTTTTGAATTTTTAGGAGGCTTTACCGACATGATAATTTTCTGAGATTTTTACCAGATGTAACTACTGCTCTAAGGGTTATTTGGTAATTTTTTGGGCTCCTAGTAAATTTTGATTACTTTTAATTAATTCAAACTTTACTGTTTTTAGTCAAAAGCAAGAATTCAGGCATTTATTTTTGCTCCAAATCAGCACCAAAGATTTTTACTAAGTGTTTTTACTGGTTTACCAGATTGGTCATGGTCAGATGGTAATTGTTCTTATTTTTTTACTTTTACCTTCTTACCATTTTCCATTTGATAATTCTATTAATTGGGCTTTTCATGCAAAGCATAATTCCAGAAATTCCAATAAAAACCAATAACATCAGGAAAACTCAGAAATAAATATATTTAAATCCAAACATTCATTTCCATTTTATTATATACTGTTCTTTCATTTTTGGGCTGTTACAAATCTACCCCCCTTACAGAAATCTCGCCCCCGAGATTTGGCGGGTCTAAGGCAGAAAAGGATCTAAAAGAAATCAGGAAATTCTTCTTTAAGCTTATCCTCCTGTTCCCAAGTCGCTTCTTCTTCCGTATGGTTACTCCACTGTACCTTTACCATTTTATGAACTTTATTCCGAGTGCGCCTTTCTGCTTCTTCGAGAATTTTAACTGGGTGCTCACGATAAGTTAGATCAGGCTGGAGTTCAATCTCTTCCAACTGAGTAAGTTCAGCCGGGATGCGAAGACATTTCTTAAGCTGCGACACATGGAAGACATTGTGTACACTAGATAGTTGAGATGGTAGTTCCAACTTGTATGCTTTTTCTCCCATCTTATCCAGTATACGATATGGACCAATATATCGAGGGGCTAGCTTGCCTCGAACTTGGAATCGACGGATTCCGCGAAGAGGTGGAACCTTAAGATAGACATAGTCATCAATCTCAAAGCTCAAGTCACGTCGACGAGTGTCGGCATAACTTTTCTGGCGGGATTGGGCTTCCCTCAATCGGCTTCGTATCAAGTCCACATGTTCTTGGGCCTCATTTATTAAATCTGGGCCAAAGAACTGCCTTTCTCCCACTTCAGACCAGAAAAGTGGAGTTCGACACTTTCTTCCATAAAGGGCTTCGAATGGTGACATTTGTAGACTTGTTTGAAAACCATTATTGTAGGAGAACTCTGCAAAGGCTAAGCACTTCTCCCAATTTGTGCTATAAGTTAGCACACAGGCCCTTAACATATCTTCCAGGATTTGATTTGTTCTTTCAGTCTGACCATCGGTCTGGGGATGGTAAGCAGTACTGAAAGTCAATTTAGTCCCCAAGAGACCATGCAATTTTTCCCAAAAACGGGATGTGAATTGCGATCCCCGATCCGAAATAATTGTTTTCGGAACCCCGTGCAAACGCACAATATTGCTAATGTAAAGTTCTGCCAACTTGTCTCCAGAATATGTGGTCTTGACCGGAATAAAATGAGCCACTTTGGTTAGTCGATCAATGACAACCCAAATGGAGTCATTTCCTTTTTGAGTCCGGGGAAGGCCAGTAATGAAGTCCATACCGGCATCATCCCATTTCCATTCCGGAACTTGCAATGGTTGGAGCAGACCAGCTGGACGTTGATGTTCAGCTTTGACACGCCGGCATACATCGCATTTCGCGATATACTCGGCGATATCCTTCTTCATACCGGGCCACCAATACTCTTTCTTAAGGTCTTGATACATTTTGGTACTACCCGGATGAATAGATAACGGTGACTCATGGGCTTCAGATAGAATCAACTTCTTGATGTCGAATTATTAGGCACATAAGTACGAGTTCCTTTCATAATTACCCCATTTGGATTTTACGTGAACTCTAATTTATGCCCCAATTAAATGATTCCGTATCTCTATAATGGCTTCATCACGAGTTGAGCATCTTTAATCGGCTTTTAAGAGTTGGTGAAGTTGGAGAGCGACCACATATCCATTTTCCACTAGATTCAAATTGAGCTTTTGGAAGGCATTGATTAGGTCGGATGGCGAGGATCCAAAGACACAATACAACTTCCGACTAAGGCGTCGGCTCGACATTGGCCTTACCGGGATGGTAATGAAGACCTATGTCATAGTCTTTGATCGACTCCACCACCTTCTTTGTCTCAAATTCAATTACATTTGGGTAAAGAAGTACTTAAGACTTTTATGATCAGTATAGATCTCCGTCCTATTCCCAATAAGGTAATGCCACAGATTTTAAGAGCATGAACCACGGTGCCAATTCAAGGTCATGAGTAGGGTAGTTACGCTCATGGGGACGAAGTTGTCGAGAGGCATAGCGACAACCCGGCCTTCTTGCATTAATACACATCCCAACCCTTGGAGGATGCATCACAATATACTTCAAAATCCTTATGAATATCCGGTAGTATGAGGATGGGGCAGAGGTTAGCTTTTCTTTTAACCACGGAAACTCCGTTCACAATCAAGTCCATTCGAACTTCTTTTCTTTCTTTAAAAGTTGCGTGAGTGGTTTGGCTACCTTAGAAGTTCTCAATAAACCGCGGTAATAACCAAGCAAAGCCTAAAACTTCAAATTTTGGGATGATTGTGGCCTTTCCCAAGCCAACACCGCTTGCACTTTACTTGAGTCGACAGCAACTCCGCCTCCTGATAAAACATGCCCGAGAAATGCCACTTCTTTCAACCAAAACTCACATTTCTCGAACTTGGCATATAATTTATTTTCTCGGAGTTTGCTGAGGGCCATGTGCAAATGCTGCTTATGCTCTTCTTCAGTCTTGGAATATATCAGGATGTCATCAATGAATACCACCACAAACTTGTCCAGATACTCCATGAAGATCTTATTCATTAAGCTCATGAAGCTCGCCGGAGCATTAGTGAGCCCAAAGGACATCACGATGTATTCATATAATCCATAACGGGTAGTGAAGGCAGTCTTGGGGATGTCTGATGGTCTGACTTTCAGCTGGAAATACCACAACTTCAAGTCTATCTTGGAGAAAATTTGTGCCCCATTTAATTGATCAAATAGGTCATCAATCCGGGGTAACGGATATTTGTTCTTGATGGTTACTTCATTTAAGGCACGGTAGTCCACGCACATGCGTAAACTATTGTCCTTTTTCTTGACAAAAAGAACTGGACTTCCCCAGGGTGATGTACTGGGGCGAATAAATCCCTTGTCCAATTGTTCCTTGAGTTGCTTTTTCAGTTCCACTAATTCATTTGTGGGCATCCTATATGGACGCTTTGATATTGGTGCCGTCCCCGGCACCAAGTCAATGATGAACTCCATTTCTCGATCCGGAGGCACTCCTGGCAATTCAGCAGGAAATACCTCTGGAAATTCATTAACTATTGGTACATTTCCCAATTCAACTGTGGATGCTAAACACCGGACTGGCTGAGATGCTAATTCATTGACACTTGAGGCAAATTCCACAGATATTCCATCATGATTTACCAGAGTTATAGATCGATCGGCACAACTTATGCAACCCTTATGTTTGGCCAACCAATCCATGCCTAAGATCACGTCTAGCCCAGGTGTTTCTATTAGGATGAGGTCAGCATAAAATGTAACCCCATTAATTTCTATGTTAACTCCAGAACAGAAACTAGCAGTTATAATAGTGGCTCCAGGTGATTGCACACTCATGCGAGTGGGCAACAGAGAAACTTCCAACTTGTTTTGTTCAGAAAACTTCTTGGAGATAAAAGAATGAGAAGCTCCAGAATCAAACAAAACCAATGTAGGCACAGATTGCACAAGGAACATACCAAGCACAACGTCTGATGCCTCCTGCGCCTCTTCAGTCGTCATATGGTGAAGGCGTCCAACATTCCCGCCTTGCGCAGGTGGCGGCGTCGATCCTTGAGTCCGGCCTTGAGCTTGTGGGTGAGGTTGCCCGATCTTCTTCTTGGGGCGAGGCGGCGTAATGTCCACGCTCATTGCAATGGAAACACGTGACATTGGGCGCCTTCTTCTGGGCAACAGCAGCAGTCCTAGGCTGTTGCACCGGGCGAACAGACTGCTGCGGTGCCATTGACAAAGCGAGTAGCGACCACGAGACCTCCGAGTGCGAGAAGTCGGTCGTTGGGCTCTTGGTCTTTGGCGGTGGTGGTGGTCGGCGAAAACGGTCATTGCCACCCTTGTGGCCTAGATGACCCACCTCCGGATGAGCTACGCGCAAGCCACTTGCGCTACGGCTCTCCATCACTGCGCGATTGCCGTGCTCCACTCTTACCTTGTCTGCAGTCCGAAGTCGTCAATATCTTGGGCAATTAAAGCCCACTTAATCTCTTCATTTAGATTTTCCTAAACCTCTCAATCCTTCTTGCCTCATTAGCTACTTCATAAGTGGCATATCTTGACGGTGATTGAAGCAGTGCAGTACTCCATCATTGTCATCGAACCTTGCTTAAGGTCAAGGAACTCCCTCTTTTCACTTCAATCACCTTGGTGGAATGTGGGTGCGCGGAATGCAGCTCTAAACTCGTGCCATAAAACCACCCGACCTTACAGTAGCACCGCTGGTAGTTCTCCCACCAAGCTGCTGCAGTCCACCAAGCGATAAGAGGCATATAGGACCTTCTCCCTCTCATCACACTTGAGCAATTTCTAACTTGCTTTCCACACCCGCAACCAATCATACGCATCAAGAGGCTCGCGAAGGGAGAAAGTGGTGGTGGGTCCTTAGGAACTCATTCAACTTGGACACTTGAGGAGCTCCACCATTTCCTCCACAGGCGACACCACGAGCTGCAGTGTTCGGGCTATCTGCTGCGATGTCGAGTATTCACCGCCTCCCTGTTCAATTAAAGCCAGCACTTGAGCCATGGTAGGGGGTGGAGGCAGCTGTTCCTCATGAACCTCTTCCCTAGCCGGAGATGGGACGGGGCATCTTGGCGGCTGTTCGAGATGTCGAGGCTCTTGTTGTAGGATGTTGAGGATTAGGTTGTGCGGCGTTGAGACACTCGCTCGGGATCGCGAGTATCTGCGGTGCATCGTTTCGAGATCCGATTGAGTGACACAGTCGGCCTCATCTGAATTAGTACCACTTTAGTACGTGACAAAGACTAGAGTAAGATTTCAAATGTACCCAGCACATGTTTGCTCTAAAGTTCTTAGTTTAACTATCGCCTCTAATGACCTTTTATTTATCGATCCATCATTTTTTTTTTGGATTTTCTCATCGAAAATTTTCACCCCATAGTTACAATTTGCGAGGGAAAATCCATTATTATTATTCATGCAAAAGAGATACAACTTAAAAACTTACAATACCAAAAGCATTTCATGCAATTATTAGGGATACATACACACACCACTATTTTACAATTTATTTCTATAACATAAAGTTTCTAGGGAAAACCTATCCACTACTATTCCCCAGAGGTGGTGATGGCGATCCGACGTCACAACTGCTCCCAGAACTGGAGGGTTCGGGAAGCGGCTCCGGATTCCCTACCGGGCGAAACTGACGTAGATACTCTTGTCTATTTCCTGTTCTGCGCCTCCTAGGTCCCAATTCGGTATCTTGGTCACCTATACGCGCTTCATATGAGTGCACATATGCGCTCATATCCACATGGTGTACTTGACAAATCTTTCTTGCTAGCTTACGACTTGTCTCTTGGATAGCTTGGACTCTATTTGAACTAAAATGCTTAACTTGATGGCGCACGCGACGCCCTTTCTTTATAGTAATAGCGTGCGCACACACTTTAAACCCATCAACTATCTGTCTAACAGTGAGCATAGGGCGATGTTTTCTTGCCCATAGTTTTACGCTAAGTCCTAGCTATAGCTGCCCAACTGGAGGGGTTGGTCATCTGAAATTTTAAAGCAAGATAAATTAGCATTAATATAATGCCAGTAGTAACAAGGAAACAATAACTATGCTACTTTTGCATGGATCAATTTTATCTCACAATTCTTATATACTTAGCCCTTACAATTCTTATGAACTAAGTTATTCCTATATTATTCTTTATTACATGGTTCTCAATCTTAATTTAACTGCTTCCACATTACTCATAGCAAAAGAACCACTTTATTTATTTCGCACCTCCCGTATTTACAATAACTGTTACATCCCTTCCATGCACTCCTATCTATTCTATCTCATCTAAAGTCCTAGCGGTGTAGGCTCTACGCCTATACACCCGAGGGGCTTCAGGCTGAAACTCACAAGTACTACGGGGATTTATGCCCTTATCGTTAATAAGGCGCGGGCAACTACCTATGCAGGATATCCTGGCTCCTCTAGGCACACCAGGTGTAGGTACATAGGAGTCAGGTGGATAGCGATGTGCGGATGGGATTTGGGAAGTCCCCTCGCTTAGCACCGTGCGTGGTATTGTACCTCTCGCTACGCACGGGGCCAAGCGGGCCTCCAGAAATGCCATCCGTCGTAGAGTCTCCAACAGTTCCTACGCTATCTGTACATAGTGCTTGTCTAGCTTATTTACAAAGTTCAACATAACCCTAAGACCATTATTTCTAACTCTAGTGTGGTCCCTATATACATTATCTCCAAGCTGGGGTCTTCGGGAAGATAGCGGTAAGCAAGATCAGTGCAGGATCACATGGCGGAGGTGGATCACAGCCTGATAAGCAGCTTCATTCATCGAAGCATCGATGGATGATCCATATCCTTCAAAAGTTCTTTCACCCTCATTAACAGCCGGTCTTGGAGGTATAAAGACTCTAGTAGCATATTCCTTAGTCTCCGAGCTCAAGTATGCTTGGAACACCACATATCTCGGAACACTCTCGTAATGACAGTCCTCTAGTAGATGATGTAGTACCCCCATCATTCCACCTAGCTCTGGAGTGACCGACTCATGGCAAGGTACATAACGTGCCATCTACAAAATAACATAAAAGGAGAGATTAATAATAATTATTTATGATTAGATAAGAGACCACAAATAAGAAAATTAGCATATATGCTAAAGTTCATTATTAGTAGAGAGTAGAATTTTGTTTATTCTTCAAATTAAGTTTCAATTCTAATAACTAACGACCATTCACCCAAGGCTTCCTACGATCGGTGTGGCTCGATACTAATTGTGAGACCCGTTTTGCAAACAGGAACCTCCATGTGAATCTTGTACTAGTCCCATGATCGATGGCTAGCACTCACATGTTTACAACATTTATATCACAACCACAAGATAAATATCGATGGGCATATATTACAAGCAAGTAATAATTATCTGAGTTAAAATTTTACAACAATGGAAAAATTAGAGGAATTAAAAACTCCAAAAGCCACGTGGTTTGCCCGCTAACCCTCGTGCAAGCGACTTGGCAAACCTAAGAAACTCATCGTCAAAGTCCCGCACCTGCGTGGAAGTAAGAGTCGTCTGGCGCTTGAGTTTCGTCCTCTGAGACAACAGATGCAAGATTGAGTACTTTGGTACTCAGCAAGACTTATAGTGTTTGACGGATGCAATAAAGTAATTATGCAGGCTAATCAAGGCAGGTTAAAGGTTATTTTGTAGTTGCACAAACATTTGAGAATATGACGTAATAAATTGAAACACCGCATTCTCAAGTAAGCATTTGGAATATAAGGTGATAATCAATACCCAAGTCCTTCAACTCAGTCTACCCGACTGCAAAGATCCCCGGAGTCTGTCCTCTGACCCAAAAGTTAATTGCAAAACGGTTTCCTTTTTAAACCCAGTTTTTCCAAAAAAGTACCAAATCATTCTAACATTGGAATGACTTCACCAAGCGTCCATAACCGTGGACACGGCTAATCGATTAGTTCTTACACTCTGCAGAGGTGTACACTTTACCCACAAGGAACGATCAACCTCTTTTGCCAGGCCAACTTACACACTTCCTTTGGTGTGTCGGCAAGGAGATCATACAGAGCCGTTACATTATTTAGATGTAGCTTTGAACCAGCCCGGGACGTTTGACTCTCGCCATGAACACAGAAACACTCACCCAAGACGTGGATCCTTTCACATCACACCCAACACCACGTTTCTGTTCACGGCAAGGCGTACACCGTTGCATTGGTAAGTAAACCCCCTACAGACAGACCGAACCGGAATGCCAGTGCATTACTCCCGCCTTCCTTAGATGCAAAGCCACACCTAAACAACTTAATAGGCTAAGACTGTCCCATACCAGCCCTCGTGGTTGTACGAAATTCTTGGATCTGTAACGTCCCATTGCTCGGTCCTTAATCCGACACGGGCGATACTTCACCCTAACTACGTGCAATTCCCTTTTGCACCTCCGGCTATCGCCAATAATCGCCCGCATCAAAACATAGTTTTAGTTTTGGGTTTTTAATCAAAGTACTAGCAACATTTTCCCAAATGAGGATCATCCATTCGTTTGAAAAGGTTGAAAACACGAACAACAGCTTAAGCAGATATTTTATGCTAGCGGTCATACCCAAAATGACTTTAAGCATGTCTAGTTTTCCGACTAAGGCTTACAAGGTTCACATGTTCATACAGATCGAGGCAAACCATAATTTACAGGACTAACTACTGTTCTAACCCAAATTAGCATTTTTAGGGAGAACTATCCGGATGCACTGTACATAAGCAAAAACAACATAGTGTAGGTAAATTATTAGGCTCGACATGTTCAAGGAGGTGCTTGCCTTGCAACTCGCTGTCTAGCTCCGGATCTGGATCGGCGATGGCGTCGTCTTCCTCGTCGAGGACGTCGGACTCTACACGACGATCAAGCGAAAATATAGTAAATATCCAAATTCAGAAAAGGGCGAAAAGAAGACAGACAGTAAGTCAAATAAAGAAAAACTGCAGAAAACAGGGTTATCCTGTTGAGAGTTGAAATGTAAATTTTTAGATTTCTCACGGCAAAATAATTGTACATTTAAAGCGTTAATGCAGTTTGTGTAACGAACAACATGGTTTCTCTTACAGATTAATTGTTTGGAATTTAAGAATTCAAGAGGCTAAAAAAAATGAATTCTAGTATTTATAACTTCGAATTATAGATGCTAAAATTATTTGAATTAATAAAATTTAATTCACAAGATAAAGGGTTGATTACACAAAATTTTATTAAACTAGGTTACTAAGTTGTTCATGGCTTGAACCAATTAAACTAGATTCTAGTTATTCAGCTTCCAATGCACATATATATATATATATATATATATATATATATATATATATATACATATATATGCGTGTGTGCATTTGGCACAATAATTAATACATGATTTAAGGTCAAATCAAACCAAAATTCCTACTTCATCAAATTTAACCATGCTACTGCCATCCTGTTGTTTATAGTTAAACTTCTATTTCTTTTATATTTTTTTAATACTATTATGCCTATTTGAATTACTAGTGTATTGGAAACAAAACCTAAGTAGAATATAACTCAAACTAGAACAAAAATTAAATATTCTTATATATCTGGGTTCCTGGAAACATAAGGATCCTAGAAAAATTAGTTTCATAATCTTCTAAGCTTATTTACAGAAACTTTGTATGTAGCTTCTATTTAGCTTCTTTATTCAAATTTAAATTTCAAAATTACCCAGTGATGGTTTCCAAAATTTTTTTACATATTCTGAAATATCTTGATTTTACAAGAATATAGAAATTTATTTCACTGATTTTGGAGTTATAGTTCAAAAGTTATGGGCAATTGAAGTATCTCGGTTTTGGAAAATACACTGAAAATCCAAAATACGCTTTCACGGTGGAAAGCGTCTTCCTGCTTTTTGCGCGCGACGCATTTGAACTCGCCCGGTCGCGGTGACAAGTCGGCCCTTTGCCGGCGACCATCGGTGGCGCGATCTGCGGTAGCGGCCGTGGTTCGCAAGTCGGTGACGCGCGACGACGGCGCGCAGAAGCGGCGCCCGACGCGCAGGTGGGCCCTTCGTCGGCGACTAACCGGCTCAGCGATGCGCCATCGACAACCCGGACCCACGGTCGGTGACCAAACAGGCCTTTTGGTCTAAGGCTCGCCGCCGGCGAACTAACGCCGCCGCAGCGGAATGGGTAGCTCCAAGAGCATCAGTGTTCCAAGGCGAACCTAGGGGTGTTACCCATTCGCCGGGAGGTGGCCGGAAAAGGGGTTGGCACCGTGGAGGGGCGGCGGCGCTACGGCCGAGCAAGCTACGGCTCGCCGCCGACCATGATTTTGTTGGGGAAGTAAGGCGTGAGCATCAGTGAGCTAAGGGCAAGCTGTTTCACCTGTGGGAGAAAGCAGAGAAAGGCCAAAGATGACTGACCACGCGCGCCGGAGCTGAGGAAGAAGCGCGGCGGAGAGGAGGCACTGCATACGCAGAATAATGAAATTAGGGTGTGATCGATAACCCAGGATGCTCAATGATGCTCTAGATGGAACCAATACCGACGATTACCAATGGCTTTGCTCAATTCACGATTTCCCCTCTTTTGGGTTTTAGTGAAAATGGCGAAGAACTGGGTGATTGGCTCGGGTGTTCGGCTCAGGGAGCGGATGAGGAAATGGGAGCCTCAGTGCGACGCTCTATTGGTATTTATAGCCAGGGAAGAGTGATGGCTCTAGTGTATTGTGAATCCGAGAAGAAGCGGTGACTTCGGTTCTGCAGAGGCAGTGGCGCGAGATCTTTCGGGCTCCCGACAGCGCGGTATGGCTGGGGCGTGGCGCGGGCAGGCTGAGGACGAGCCGTGGCGACACACAACGTGGGCTCGGCGGGTTTCGCGCTGAGACACGGAGGAGAGCCGGCGAAGGAACGAGAGACGTCGAGCTGGTCTCGGGCGAGAGAGGAAAGGGGCGAGAGAAGCGAAGAGGGAGGCTGACAAGTGGGTCCGGCCCACCGGGCAGTGAGAGAGGGATCCCGGTTCAGCTGCCAGCGCATCAAGCCGCTTCAATGCCCGGGCCCGCATGTCAGTGAGTGGAGCTAAGTTTAAAGGATGACTCAGGCCGGGACAGCTCCCATGTGGGCATTAAACTACCATCAAATCACTTTGAAAATTGTCCAAACTTTTTGACTGGGTTTATCCGGTCGTTCAAGGCATCCAGATAAATTTTCAGATAAAAATACATTATGGTTAATTTATAAGAATTCTGACATTGAGGACTGGTACAGGAACCAAATTTCGGTATTCTATTTATTTAAAGGTGTAAAATTTATTAATTATTTTTAAAACTTTTTATGGAGGTTAATTTTGTTAGATGGATGTCTCCATAAAAATTTCAAGTCAATAACTCAAGTGAATATTTTGTAAAAATTCTAACATGAAGATTTCTTGTTTTTAATAGTTTCTGTTTTTGAATTTTTAGGAGGCTTTAACCAAATGATAATTTTCTGATATTTTTACCAGATGTAACTACTGCTCTAAGGGTTCTTTGGTAATTTTTGGGGCTCCTGGTAAATTTTTATTACTTTTAATTAATTCAAACTTTACTGTTTTTAGTCAAAAGCAAGAATTCAGGCATTTATTTTTGCTCCAAATCAGCACCAAAGATTTTTACTAAGTGTTTTTACTGGTTTACCAGATTGGTCATGGTCAGATGGTAATTTTTCTTATTTTTTTACTTTTACCTTCTTACCATTTTCCATTTGATAATTCTATTAATTGGACTTTTCATGCAAAGCATAATTCCAGAAATTCCAATAAAAACCAATAACATCAGGAAAACTCAGAAATAAATATATTTAAATCCAAACATTCATTTCCATTTTATTATATACTGTTCTTTCATTTTTGGGCTGTTACAATCGCTTTATTCAAAAAACCGATTCTGATGACCCTTATGGGGTGTTTCAATTTTGCATATTATCCAAAATAACACATATTAACATTGGGCATATATATATCACATTGACAATACATAACACAGAATGCACATATCACATTCACAGAACACGAATACGTAAATTGCAATACATATAGCCCATTCGTTCACAACATACAAACACAAACATGCTTAACAATTAGTACACGTGCATATATATCACATTGACATATACAATTAATATTGTTTCCATATGGACTAGTAGGACGCTTCAGGATCTCTAAACCTACCGTCCTCCGATATAACTTCTAACCAGTACCATTGGCATAAGTGGTCTCGTAAATTATTGAGTGCTTTCCTATCTAAGCTCTTCTGGGGGATATTGATCTTCTGCAAAACATAAATGAGTGCGTGAATTTAAGTTTCAAAATTTGTATGTGAAAGGCTAAGTATGCATGTACATATACCTTAGGAAAAAGGTGTGAGCCACGACCACAACCAACATGTGTTGCATGACATAGAAGCCGCATACAGTCATCGCTGCCCTGTTGATGACACTGTGAAGAGAGAAAGAAATTAACACACGAAGATTAGATGTCAAAAAAAATTAATCGTATATATGCTAGGCACTTGTACCGTGAATTTCTTATACTCCAGCGTCTTGCCCTTTTTGTTATCGTGTGACCCTCCTTCATCGACATAGTCAGAAACCCCTACATATATTGGAGAGATGCCATTGAGTAAAAAATATAGTTAAATTCAGAAAGTGTTAGGTTACGGTAATGTACTTATACGCAAAGGACACTTGATCGCGTAGGCCATCGGTCTCTTTTGATTGAGTTAAAAATGTAGACTGTGTTTTCACTCTAGCGAGGGCGAGTAGAACCCAATGGTTGCTTATTAAATGGAATGTAGTGTAAGGAAATAAGTTCGCATACGGTTTAAGTGCGTACAAGTAATTGAAGGGTTTGTACTACTTACTCCTCGTGGTGCGGTATTACAACGAAGTCCTTCGTCGACTCGATGCAATACCCCTTAGCGTAGCCAAACAACAAACACCGAATGTAGCCTAGCCATGGTCGCAGACACAAGCTCAGGGTCGACGAACCCAACTTGGTTTTGATTCGTCACGGCTCGTTGTCTCATTGCCCTGCAACTCGTGTTAATATTAGAAAACATAATGCAAAATCCTATGAAAGTAGAAATATCGACGGCTTTTAATTGGTACACACGAAACAGATCCTCAAAACTGACAGGGAATATCCCATTCTCGTCACGGTGGAAATGTTCCTTTTTATACATCACATTGAAGTCAACTCGACGCTCTTCCTCATTCACCTTATCAATGTACCATCCATGGAGCATGCGAGTCCACCTGCCTAGATCATTTAGTTAAATCGGATGCAAGTTGGGGCTTTCCATGTCGTAGGCCTTAAAATCGTAAGGGATGTCATGGCCTATCTTTGACTTTCCTTTACGGGCGAAGGAGTCTTGAGGTGAGGGTAGTGGGCTTTTCAAGTACCTCAAGGGGCTTTGTGGCCTTTATCAGCTTTGCCTTCTTGGCGGAAGGAGTCTCAGAGGCCTCTTGTGGTTCTGTTGGTGTCGTGCTTGTCCTTTTACACGTGAGCTCTGCACTCTGTGTAGGACTTATCACGGTGATGGGAACAGAAGCAGCAGCAGGAGCAAGCACAGGTACGTACGGTAGGAACCTGCAAAGCACGCGCATATTTAACTTATTGCAGTACTACTGGAATGGTCGAGATGATGCGGGGGATTTTTACCTTGACCAGTACGACACCCATCGTGGGCCACTTGATGAGCGACATGCGTGCTTGCCCGAGAGTCTTGATATCTTCGTTGGGGAACTTCGAGCACATGTGATAAGAAGTGTTCATGGGCGTAGTCCACCGCACCCTCATGTAGCCCTTCCCCAAAGGTCGACCATGCATGTCGGTCTCCTTGCATGGAAATGCAACCCGTGTGCAGACCTCGATAGGAAATCCGTCCTCCGTCGAGGTGGTGGTGGCACTTAGCGGGGCACTGCAAGATGTACGCAACTTGAGGAGAAACATTGTGGGAGTTACACTTGTAGCTTTAAGTTAGGAAAAATTAATTATTACCTTGGTGGGATCGGTCTTATCATTTTGGAACCACAAGCGCTAGGTCGGGGCCTGAGCTTCTCTACAAGAGGCGAGGACTCGCTCGACTCGGGAGATCATCGCCATCATCTTGGCCTCAGCGCTCCTCACGTGCCATCATCTCCCCTTATCTCATCTTCACGTGCCATCATCTCCCCCTCATCTCATCCTTGATCTCCTCCCTTAGTTGCTCCTGGCGTCTCCTGTGGCGCCCATGCGTGCCTCCCATGATCTTGATCTAGCACTCGAGCGTCATCATGGAAGTAGGACTTCTTCGTATGCCCGACCCTACGGCAAGCACCCGGCCCTTATGGTGGGCTTCCGATCGCAGAGCGGCAGGATATCCTTCGACCCTTGGCTCTGGAAGGTCCCCTGCTCTTTCCGCTGGCTTACCTCCTCCTGCAATAAGCGAGTATGAATCAGATCTGAAATACAACAAGCTGGGCCAACTGCAATGTACTAAGTCGGATGTCTTACGATGGCGAGAGCAGCGTCTTGTGATGGCGGGGTTTGCGACTACAAGCTGCCCGTCGGGGGTTTTCTTTGTCCTCGCTAATACCCAGTTGCGTGCCCGTTCCTCACATATATGGGAGTAAGGCATCGTCGTCCCGGAGTTCGTGCACTCCTCGGCTAGTCGCGCCCACTCTGCCTTCTTCCCCTCATAGCCGCTTGTACCGAGGTGGTGCGAGTGCGTGTTGTGCCTCTGGATAGCGGTATTCCTCTCTCTTAGCTGCTCTGCCTCGGGCGTACCCTTCATCGTCATGAACTCCTCCCAAACATCTGTAGTAACGAACGGATACCTCTCGAATGGTGTACGACCTTTCAGTACGTACTCACTGTCTCGACAACAGGTCAAGAGGGGTGTATACCCGGAGAACACCGTAGGGAGATGCTACCGAAATCTACTCTGCAGTTGTACAACAGCTCAGGAACTTGCCCGAACTACATATCCTCGAACTGTCCAAAAAATCGGGACAATTCGAGACTGCTTGCTTATGAATGTGACGAAATGGCATATTCATAAACAAGCACTCTCGAATGGGAGATGTAGGTTACGCATTTTTAACTCTAACGTAGATTATATTATAGTAACATGTAGGTAAAAATTAATTACTGTAATTGCAGTAGATGACGAAAGCATTCATTATGAAATTTAGTGAGACACTCTCCACGGCAAGGGGCACCGGCTTTGATCTGTCCAGCTGCAGCACCAATAGCTAGGTTGGAAATGAAAGTGGCGTCGGTGTCTGCGGTACACAAAACAGATGAACTACCTGTGGAGTGAAAGAATCCAGAAGGCAAATACTATATGTGCAAGCAAGTGGCTCTTGCAATCTTATGTGCCTACAACCTGCTAGTAGTTCAATTCAAATGTTGCTCATCATCCAGTGAATTCAAGTACTAAATGGATTGACTATTCGTATGACACTTGCAGATTGATTATCATGTCATTGTCTGTAAATGCCCTTAAACCTCAACTCATATGGCACAAAACTCAGTGTGAGATCCTGACCAAACTAGAAAACAAAAACACAAAAGAACACTACGCATGGCGAGAATACTCATTTAACTATCAATCCGACCTCCTCACGACTCCACCAAGTTGGAGTGGTTTCTTCCCATCTTTAGAACCAGACACAAACACATATTTGCAAAAATGGCAATAATCGTCGTCGTTTCATACATCATCAAGAAATGCTAATTCCTCGGTCCTCACCCAAAAAAACCACGAAATGCTAGATAAAATGGTGAACTTGGCGTCTCGATTCTTGAATTGATCCTAACATACCTTGAGAGGTTGTCGACCTTCTAGAAGTTCTTGGCGACCTTGATGATGCGGCCGTGGGCGGCGTCGGCGGGCGGGGCGGCGAAGGCGGTGCGGCGGGCGGGCAGGCGGCGGGGGGCTGGGCGTCGGGGTGGTTCGTGGCGTCGGGACGGGCGCGCGGGCGGTTCGTGGAGTCGGGACGAGGCGGCAGCCGTCGGGCGAGCTGAGCGTCGGGTGAGGCGGCGGCGGCGGCGGGGCTCCTCCGGTGAGAATCGCGTCGGACTTCGGGAGCAAGCTAGGGTTAATGAGAGCGATGTCACGCGTGAATAGTGTGCTCGCGGGAATAAAATGGGGATTTCAATCATCAGTATCGCTTCTTGTAAAAACCGACGCTGATTAGTCACAATATCCATATCGTTTTTTTAAGAAAAAACCGACACGGATGTGTATAATCCGTATCGCGTATTAAACTAAAACCGACACAGATGTTTATCAGTATCGGTATCGCTTTTTTATAGAAAACCGACATGATGTGTCTCAATATCCGTATCACTTTTATAAATAAAACCGACAATGATGAAGTCATATATCCGTATCGTTTTTTTTAAAAACCGACACTGATGTGTCTAATCCGTATCACTTTTTAAAATAAAACCGACACAGATGTGTATCAATATCTCTATCAATTTTTTAAAGAAAACCGACACTGATGTGTCTCAATATCTTTATCACAGGTCTGCAAGTTCTGAATTTTCAGCATTTCATCAAAGAGAGAAAATATCATAACTTTTTTATATTTTGTTGAAATTATTATAAATTTTACAGAAACATATTTCAGGATACTGCAAAACTTTTTATAAAATAATTTTTGGAAAAAGTGGACTCATTCAAGAAATATGCCCAAATTCATTTTGTAGACATGATTTGTGCATAAAGCGTAGAAAAGTCAAAACTTTTTCAAATTAATCCAGAATTGTACGAAAATTTCCATAAATCAACTTTCCACTATTTACAAGCTTTCCCAGCAATAATGTTGTCAAATGGAATTTTCTTTCACAACATATGGCACAAAGTGCAGGCATAAAGAGAAATTGCATTTCCATCAAAGCCTCAACGACAATTCACCTTGGATTTTTACAACAAACATTACTGATGAGTCCATTTATTTACAATCATCCTTCATGATGATCTACTCGCATGTAATTGGCTCCATGTGTGTCGTCATCCCGCTAAAACAGCCCCATCTCGCAAATGAAGGTATCTCATCGAATTGGTTATACTCTTCTTCATCTACAACATCTTCAACTCCTACGATCCGTCTCTTGCCATGAAGAGCGGCGTGCAACCTCGGATTGGCGGATCACGCACGTAGAAGACTTGAGTTGTTTGCTTCGCAGAGGACGAGCGGGTCATCTTTGTGGCGAGTCTCTTGAGATCCACAATAGTAAAGCCTCTCTTGTCGACCTCCACTCCATGTGGAAGTCCTACCCACTTACATCGGAACAATGGAACTTGGTATATTCCGTAATCGAGCTCCCAAATTTCTTTGATCAACCCATAGTAGGAGTTCATTGTGGCTGGGAAGACTCTTTTCCAGTGATGATAGTCGGAGAAAGCATTTATGCACACACCACTGTTTTGGACTACTTTTGGCATCTTGACTCTCAGTGTAAAAGGTGTAACCATTAATATCGTACCTCTGCCATGTCTGTACATTAAATCTTGGTCCGTCGACCAACCATTTTACATTCTCACTAAAGGAGACCTCCGCTTTTCTTTGAACCATGTGAGAATCGATCATTGTGTTCTTGTGCGATGGAAAGCTCATCCATTTGTGGATTCTCTTCCGTAATATCAACTTATCTTTGCTTTCGATGTATGGGCGAACCTGCTACTGCTCGCAAGGCTATCAAATGCACTTTGTAATACATATCAAACCTCGGACTCATTAGTTTGGACCCAGCGGTTCCTTTACCGACAAATCGCCCTCGTGGCGAGATATAGGAACACCGATTGCTTGTCTTTTACCTAGGTAGTCCACACGAACTTAATAACCTCTTGATCCATAACCTTCAACAATACTACCCTCGAGGCTTGACCGATTCCTCACGTAGGACTTTAATATACCCATGTACCTCTCGAGCGGATACATGTAGCGTAGGAAAGCGGATCCACATATCTTAATCTCTCGACTAGGTGAACCACAAGGTGGACCATTACATCGAAGAACGACGGTGGGAAATGCATCTCAAGGCGACATGAGTGCGCACCACCTCACTCTGTAAGTTGTCTAGCATATCGGGGTCAATAACTGCGAGGAGATCGCATTGAAGAAATAACACAACCGTGATTGCCAACGACATCCTCTGGCGAATATTTGGATTACAGCCCAGGAGCATTTGGGTCATCAAGACATGGCGATCGTGGGACTTCATGCCCAACAACTTCAAATCATCCATGGACACAAGCTTCTTAATGTTCGCGGAGTAGCGGATGGAACTTTAATACCATGGAGACATTTGCAAAGGTCCTCTTTCTCCTTCTTGGGCGAGGTGTAGCATGCGGGGATATACGGACCTTTTCCATCCTCCTCTATCACTTTGCAAGCTGGGCACGATTCCCATGTAGGCCATGTCGCGACGAGCATTCACACCATCCTTTGTCTTTCCGGTATGTTCAAAGGGATACCAACCAAATTGTCATGAGACATTCTTCTCAACGTGCATGACATCAATACAATGTCGAACATCTAACTCCTTCGATGCGGTAAGTCCCAAAATATTGACCTCTTCTTCCAAATGGTCCTAGAGCGAGCAGATTTACGGCTCTTTCCGTACTGAACATCGATATCCTCTACACGTGAATATACTTTCCTTCCACTCATAGGCTGCGGTGCCGAACGGACTTCCCTCTTCCCATGAAATTTGTCATCCATCTTACGGTATCGATGACTTCGAGGTAGAAACCTACGGTGACCCATATACACAGTTTTCTTAGAATTAGGCAGCCATAGGCTCTCGGTCTCCTCTTCACAAATAGGACACACTTTTGCTCCTTTCGTACTGTAGCCCGCCAAATTATCAAGAGCCGGGAAATCATTTATGGTGCAAAATACCATAGCCGTAGGGTGAAATGCTCTCTTACAGACGCATCCCACACAATGACCCGTCATTCCACAATTTTACCAAATCCTCGATCAATGGGCGAGGTACACATCAATATCATTTCCGCTGTTTGGGTCCGAGATTATAGCGACATCATGATATATTTCCGCTTCATGCACAACCAAGGAGAGAGGTTGTAGATACACAATGAGCGGCCACGTCTTGTGACGATCGCTCATGTTACCAAGCGGATTCATTCCATCGATACTCAATCCAAATCTTATGTTCCTCATTTGGCACCAAACTCCTCATGTTTCCAATCGATGTTTCTCCATTGAGCGAATCGTGAGGTGTCTCGACTTGCCATCTTCCTTTCGAGACTCATAATGCCAACGCAACAATTTTGCTTCTCTAGGATTTTCAAACAACCTCTCCAGACGGGGAATGATGGGCAAGCACCACAATACCTTGGCCGGTGCACCTTTAGTGACCTCTTCACCCTCGTTGCCCCGGCTCTTACGCTTCTTGTCGTTACGCTTCTCCTTTTGTTTGTACCGAGGCACACCACAAACTGGACAAATGTGCAGCTCCTGATGTGCGTTACGGTACAAGATGCAATCATTTGGACATGCATGTATCCTTTCTATTTCCATTCCCATGGGACATAGTAGCTTCTTCGCTTCATAAATGCTTGTTGGCAACTCGTTTCCCTCCGGAAGCAGATCCGATAGTAGAACTAGAAGTGCATTGAAACTTGTATCATCCAGCGGTGTTTTGCCTTGATTCGAACAATGCAAGGACCGAACCCAACTTGGTGTATTCGCTTTGCAACTTTGTGAGCAGTGGTTTCGCATCGTCTTCTATCAAGCTTTTAAACTTTCCAAACTCTCTTTACGTGTAATTACCCTCCACATCCCGCGACATTTGCTCCAAATTCTCCTCCTCAAACATATCAAACGCAACTCATCATCCGGTTCCACCGTGTCTTCATTGCATCTGCAGGTACTACTGTCTCCCGTGATGGATCCAACACGTGTAATTCCTCACGAAGCCACGTCGAATCGGTGGTCCTCAATTTGAGTGAGTTGTTAAATCTTCTCAGATTAGTGCAATCAATGCAAGGACAATATATGAAGTTTACACCCTCCTCACCATGTCCTCTTGGCAATTTTTTGAACTCCTTAACACCCCTCGAAATTCGGCACTCACACGACTTTTGCATACATCCATTCCTTATGGTTCATCCGCAATTAAACTTCACACAATAAATTAAGCACAAAGCTGGAGCGACAACAAGCTAGCTATTTGAAATATTGAGACATCATTTGATTAATATTACCTTTGCAAAATAGATGACAATTTCTGCAACATATATGAAATATGTACTCCGATCGATACTTAGATTCTTCCTGGTTTAGAGCTTCCAATTTTCTAGATAAGAGACATACATTTTTAACATGAACAATGATATCAAACAATCTAATTATATAGTGCAAGTAGCTCACAGATCTTTTGACTACAGCGAAACAAAATAAGGGTACCAACGATGACTCCTAATCTCTAAATAGGTTTGGTCCTAATCCCATTCGAGGATATGTGGTTCAGACAAGTTCCTAAGCCGTTGTACAACTCGGAGAAAATTTGGAAGACATCTCGCTATTCTCCATATACACGTCTCGACAACAGGTCAAGAGGGTGTGTATCCGGAGAATACCAGGAGACGCTACGAAATCTCTACTCGCAGATTGTACAACACATCTCGATCGAGAACTTGCGAAGCACATATCCTCGAAGCTATCAAAGGGCGTGGACAATTCGAGCTGCGCCGCTTATAAATATGCCATTTCGTTCGGTATATTTATAAACAAGCATCCTCGAACGGGAGACGTAGGTTCTGCACCCTAAACTCTAGCATTCATTAGGTGACATCAATAATAATTCCATATTAATATCAAAGCACTACAAATTATGATAATTAAATACATGTGTACATGCTTGTGAAATAAAGGGTGTGAAATCTGATAGGATATACACAATACCAGTGCAATCTAAACTTTCTTCGCGACATATCAAAATTACATAGTGCAAAATTAAAGGGGTTTGAAGGAATGCTCACATTTTGAAGAAAACCACAAATTATGCAAAATGAGATGAAATCTCCTCAAGTTAGGGCTTCAAATTTACCCTCTTAACACCCACCCTTGAGGATTTCAAATTTTCTCACCCAAGTATTGCTTCCAACCACAGAATATGAGCTATTTTTTCTGGTGGCGGCGGAGAAACCTCCTCTGGAACAATAACAGAGAAGAGTTCAGCTCGAGTGGTATAAATAACCTAACGAGGTACATCACTATCGGTTCTCATATAAAAAGCGATAGTGATGTGATCATGCACATCACAGTCGGTTCTTATAAGACAAGCGATAGTGATTATCATAGTCATCACAATCGGTTCCCACATAAGAACCGATAGTGATGAGCACGTACACATCACTATCGGTTCTTATTTAAGAAGCGATAGTGATGATAATGCACATCACTATCGCTACTCACAAAAGAACCGATAGTGATGAGCACGTGCTCATCACTATCGGTTCTTTTGTTGCTCATCACTATCGGTTCTTTTGTGAGAAGCGATAGTGATGTGGATTATCATCACTATCGCTTCTTAAATAAGAACCGATAGTGATGTGTACGTGCTCATCACTATCGGTTCTTTTGTGAGAAGCGATAGTGATGTGCATTGTCATCACTATCGCTTCTTAAATAAGAACCGATAGTGATGTATACGTGCTCATCACTATCGCTTTTTATATGAAAACCGATAGTGATGATAATGCACGTCACTATCACTTCTCGCATAAGAACCGATTGTAATGTTCCCAGTGCTACATCACTATCACTTCTAACCTGAGAAACGATAGTGATTATGATTAATGCCTCTCCTAAGTCATCTATCACAATCATTTCTTCCTAAAAACTTAAGAACCGACACAGATGAAGCGATAGTGATGTACCATTCTATAGTAGTGGGATAGGTTACCAAGGGCTGGGAAATCATTGATGGTACAAAACAACAATGCGCGTAGGATGAAGTACTCTCGCTTGTACTCATCCCATACCTGTACACCTTCGTTCCACAAGATCTTTCACTAATGGTTATAGGTATACATTAATATCATTGCCAGGTTGTCTCGGCCCTTGGATAAGCAGCGACATCATAATGTACTTTCGTTTCATACACAACCAAGGAGGAAGGTTGTAGATACAGAGAGTCACGGGCCAAGTGCTATGAATACTACTCATGTTACCGAAAGGATTCATTCCATCCGTACTCAACCCAAACCTTATATTCCTCGGTTCATTCCCGAAGTCCTTCCTAAAGAGCCTATCGATGGTTCTCCACTGGGCAGAATCAGCAGGGTGTCTCAGCTTTTCATCCTTTTTACGCTCTTCTGAGTGCCATCAAATCAATTGGGCATGCTTTTTGTTTCCAAATAAACGTTTCAACTGAGGTATTATTGGTAAATACCACACCACTTTAGCGGGAGCTCCTTTCTTCACCACGATGCCCTCGCTGTCATGGCCTTTACGCTTGTATCGCGATGATTTGCACACCGGACATATATGCATGTCTGTATACTCTTTGCGATAGAGTATACAATCGTTTGGACATGCATGTATTCTTTCTACTTCCAATCCCAATGGACATACAACCTTCTTAGCTAAATAAGTGGTTATCGGCAATACGTTTCCATTTGGAAGCATGTCCGCTAAGAGATGTAATAGCACCGTGAAACTCTTATCGGACCAACCATTGCTTGCCTTCAATTTTAGAAGTGAAAGCACGGTGTGCAACTTTGTGTATTCCTCCTTGCAACCCGGGAACAAAGGTGTGTCCGAGTCATCCAACAAACCCTTGAATTGATTAAACTCTCTCGACTAGTGTAGTTCCATACGCATCGCGCAACATCCGAGCAAGATTATTATCATCATCAATGTCCAACCTATCCTCATCAGATCCATAACCGATGTCAGCTGCCATAATGCCTTCTCCATCATCCAATATGTTATCACCTTCATGGATGTTTTCCTCTTCACCGTGACTTGTCCAACGTGTATAGCCAAGTACAAAACCCCTTCGAATCAAGTGCAAGTGGATGTGCTCTTTCTCTGAAAACATTTTCGCATTCTTGCAATCAATGCATGGACAATGTATATACTCCGTCTTCTTGTGCAACTTGTTCTCCTCAGCGGCTCTTAGAAAAGCAGATACCCCATCGATGTAATCTCGGCTGTACCGGTTCGCATTGTACATCCATCTCTGGTCCATCTAAAATTAATTAACATATAAAAATTGATTAAAACATTAATGTAATTACTTATCATCTAAAGGAGCTACATAATAAATTCATCATCTAGAAATAATGAGCACCAACCTACCAAATTAACTAAAATTTCATGTATATTAATATCCACTAATCTTAATTAAACAAATTTAATATATGCAAGATGTATATTATATGTGCACACAAATGGAACCAAATTAATAATAATTAAAAAACTAATCTAATTACTTATCATCTAAATGAGCGAGATAATAAATTCATCATCTAGAAATGATAAGCACCAACCTACCAAATTAACTAAAATTTCATGTATATTAATATCCACTAATCTAAATTAAATAAATTTAATATATATAATATGTATATTATATGTGCACACTAATGGAACCAAATTATAGTAATTAAAAAACTAATCTACTTATTTATCATCTAAACGAGCTAGATAATAAATTCATCATCTAGAAATGATAAGCACCAACCTACCAAATAAACTAAAATTTCATGTATATTAATATCCACTAATCTAAATTAAATAAATTTAATATATAGAATATGTATATTATATGTGCACACTAATGGAACCAAATTAATAGTAATTAAAAAACTAATCTAATTACTTATCATCTAAACGAGCTAGATAATAAATTCATCATCTAGAAATGATAAGCACCAACCTACCAAATTAATTAAAATTTCATGTATATTAATATCCACTAATCTAAATTAAATAAATTTAATATATAGAATATGTATATTATATGTGCACACTAATGGAACCAAATTAATAGTAATTAAAAAACTAATCTAATTATTTATCATCTAAACAAGCTAGATAATAAATTCATCATCTAGAAATGATAAGCACCAACCTACCAAATTAACTAAAATTTCATGTATATTAATATCCACTAATCTAAATTAAATAAATTTAATATATAGAAGATGTATATTATATGTGCACACTAATGGAACTAAATTAATAGTAATTAAAAAACTAATCTAATTACTTATCATCTAAAGGAGCTAGATAATAAATTCATCATCTACCAAATTAACTTAAAATGCATTTTATACTAAATATATGCTTGATCATAATTCATCATCTATAAAAGGAACACAACATCATCTAATGAACCTAACTAGGAAATAAATTCATCAACTACAAAATGGTAGGTAAAAAAAAACAAAATCTAAACTTTTCATCTCATCTACATGTAAACCTTAAATAAACTAGGTTTAAAAATTAAATTGCAACAAGATTAACACAAATCAAGAGAGGAGAAAAAATAACTCACCAAGGAACAACTAGAGGAAGTACAAGAACAAGAATTGGAGAAACGAAATCTGAAAATTAGAACTTTTGGTTTGCTCTCAGGAGGAAGAAGACTAGTGCTGCTACTGACCACCTATTTATAGGCAATATTATCGATGTGGTATTAACTAGAATCGCCGCGATAACATTATCCGTGGCGGTTGGAGGATAGCACCGCCACTGATAACCAATAGTATCAGTGGCGGTTGGACGATAGAACCGCCACTGATAATCCAATAGTATCAGTGGCGGTTGGGGATAGAACTGTCACGGAAAACCAATTTATCAGTGGCGGTTCTATCATACAACCGCCACTAATGATGTATTTGTTATCAGTGGCGGTTCTATCCTCGAACCGCCACTGATATTCTTCCCGCCATTTTCAATATAGAACCGCCACTGATAATTATATTTGTGGCGGTTCGAAAAAAACCGTCACAAATAGACCGTCACCTATTGCAGGTTTTGGCGTAGTGGATACACAACATACAAATTGGTTAATTTAAAAAAAAGCCCTTAGAGCTCGAATCAAAATTTCTTCAATTACAGTAGTTAATAGGTTTAAAATTAGAATAAGGCAATTTCGAGCGAAAAAAGTTAATCAGACTCGGCTCGATAGTGACTCGTTAGTTCGAATTTGAAATAACCATTTAAATGATATCTAAAATGATTTTATATTAAACTATCTCAATTTCGAAAGAAGCTCGATAGTCAGCCTTACACAGGTGTGTACCACCATCCTATTATTTGTTCACCATGCATTGGGCACCCGCAAAACAAATTAAAATAAAAATACGTTCAATGTGGATCAACGTCATGTAATTCGAGATCGAATACATCGATAAGTTGTATAAGAGCCACCTTAATTACCCGTGATCTTGATTTGTAAACATATATGCAGCATGCATGGCCTGCAGGAAATTAAGGTGCACATATTTGCAATAATGGGCGCCGGCAGTTGATTAGTACAGGTGCATGTCTGAAGGATTATATAGTTTAACCACTATTCTGTTCATTTCTTATATATAATTGGGAAATGACGCGACAAGGACAGCATATCACAGATCTGCACAGCAGGAGCCTCGAGTACAAATGATGGTGTGTTGGGATGGCAATCGGGAGCAGTGGATATAAGTAGTGCTCGTCTATATCTGTATCTGTCAGCCACAATTTTCCCTACAAGCATAACCATAAAGGGTGGCGGGTGGAGAATCTTGCCCATACTAGTCACTCGTAGGTATCTGATACCCGCGGTGAAAGACCATGTAGTAGTCTATCAATGTTGTGATGAGCTATTAACTTGGTTTGAGCATATGGTGTTCGAGTTTGAGTTTGATTTGAACTCTATTTTGAATTTAAAGCAATTTGAGTGTTGTTAGGCCAAAGACGGCACTATCAGCCTTGTAGGAGCGGTAGTGCAAGCCAGGCGGCACTACCGGCCTAGTGTTGGTCCAGCAGTGCTATCGGCCGTAGAAGCGGTAGTTATTTCATAGAGAGGTTTTTTCTTCTGGGTGTGCTAGGTGCGGCATTACTGGCCATGGGGGCGGTAGTACCGGGGGTGCGGTACTACTGGCCGTTAGTAGACGGTAATTATTTTCCAGAAAGAGTTTATCGGGAAATTTACAGGGCAAACGGCACTACCGGCCCCAAGAGGCAGTAGTACCGACATTCCAGCGACTTGAGCTTAATGTTTGCATTAAATGTTGATTAATTCATATTATTGTGAATAGTGCTACGTGATGTGTTTCTTGTCTATGTTGGTTGTAGGACTTTAGGGCTAGGTCATAGTAAGGCAAAGGGGAAACCGGGACTAAGCTAGGAGAGCTGAGGTCCAAAACGGTCGATGGACGCTGGAAAATGATTGAGACCAGGAAGTGGTTGCAAGCCGGGAATACAAGGAACCAAAGCATGTAACACTAGTGATAGACATGGCAGGCAATGGCATGGACCGGGACTAGGCTCAGGGAGGAGTTGAGGTCCAAAGCGGTCATGGAACCGATGCTGCCATGGTGAATCTGAAAAGGACACATGGCGCGTCAAGTGATTTGGGCCCGCTTTCAAGCAAGGACAGCTCGAGGGAGTCCAAATGCGTGAGAGGCTTGGCGGCAAGTATTGGGGCCCCGTGGAAAACGTGAAGCATGGCGATGCTTCGAGGAGAAGGAAGACCGGTCATTAGGGCAAATTGGTAATTTGTCCAATACCGACGATCGAGATGGTTTGGAAAACCGCGGCAGTGGCCTAAGTAGTTTAGGTCATGCTAAAGTGGTGTTTGACGCAAATTCGGACTCGTGGAGCAGATTTAGCGTCAATGTAAGTGAAAAACCCATTAAGAGTGTTGAGTTTCGAGTTAACCCATGTAAATGTGGATAGTATCCGCTTGTTGTGTCCAGGTTTAGGATTAGGGTTGCCTCCACTATATAAGAAGATGTAGTAGGAGGTGATTACTTGAAACCTTAGACTTAGTCAATAGGAGTTTTAGGTTTCTCACAAGATTTTGTGTTCTTGTGTGGTGTGTGTGCTCCTTAGGAGCTTTGCCCTGAGGTGAGAGGCTTTGTAAAATTCTCTCCATGATTTGAATGCAAATCATCTCTTTGCTCAAGTGTTTGCCTCGAGTTTTGTTCTTCTTCTTTGCTCTTGATCTTTTCTTATAATTTATTTCTTGCTTGACCTCATGCTGCCAAGGATGTATGATTGATAGATGTATCCTCTGTAGATCATCTTCTCAATCATCTAAGCAAGCTTCTTATTGATCAACCAAGTTTCTTCTAGAAACCGATTTTTGAGTTGAGAAGGAAGTCCTTGAGGTAGATCTTGATCCTGCTGATTTGAGGGATCTTTCTTAAGTGTTCTTACTTACTGTGACATGTGGAAGGCCATCTAAGGTTATTTTCACTATTAAATCCCCACAAGCAAGCACAAAGTGAAGATTTGGGTTTTGACCCGATTTTTGTGCACTCTTCCTTGATCTGGAAAAAGGTCAGAACTTTGACATCAATACTTACGATTGAAGGTTGGAATAGGTTCCTAACATCCATAGGAAGGTATCTACAAATTTTCATAGTATTTGGATTAGCCTATCAAAAGTTACACAAATTTTTAATCTTGATCTCACGCTGGTACTGTTCATACCCTGTTTACTGTTCATTTGACACTTGTAACATCCCAAAAAAATAAAATAAAATGAAAATGAATAATCTGGATTTGAATATATTTATATCTGAGTTTTCTGAGAATTATTGGTTTTATTTGGATTTTCTTTGGATTTATGCTTTATATGAAAAGTCCAGTAAATAGAATTATTAAATGGGAAATGGTAAGAATGTAAAGAGGTAAAAGTAAAAATGGGAAAAATTACCATGAAACCTTGTTCATGCTGGTAAACCAGTAAAACTATCTAGTAAAAATCCTAGGTGCTGAAATGTAATTTAATAAAATAATTGGTTGTCTCTTTTTGACTAAAAACAGTGAAGTCAGAATTAAAGAGAAACTTATCAGGAGACATAAAAATTACCATAGTACCCTCAGAGCAGTATGTACCTCTGGTAAAAATCTTAGGAACTTATCATGTCGGCAAAGCCTTTTAAAAATTCAAGAACAGAGACATTTAAAAATTGAATATCCTCATGTCAGAATTTTTATAAAATATTTACATGATATTTTTATGGAGATATCCATGATCGAAACTGAACTCTTATAAAAAGTTTTCAAAATAATCAATATGATTTACACCCTTAAATAAATAAACTACTGAAATGCAAATCCTGTACAGACCACAGTGTCAGAATTTTAATTAATTCATTATCATATATTTTGGTCCAAAAATTTTACTGGGAGATAAAAACTTCTAGGAGATGTCGGTCAAAAAGTTTCAGAAAATATTAATGTGATTAGATAGCCGTTTTAATGCCCACATGACGCTGTCCGAACGGAGCCTATCTCTTTTGTCAATCCGTTTCGCTGACATGCGGGCCCGGGGGCACTGTAGCAACTTGATGCGTCGGCAGCCTAACTGGAGAATCTCTCGCTGACCGGTGGGGTCGGACCCACCCATCAGTCTCTGGCTTTGCTCTCCCTCGCCCCTTTTCCCCTCTCGCCCGAGGCGAGCTCGAGCCCTAGCGAGACTTCGCCGGCCTCCCTCTACGTCTCAGCGCAATTTGCGCCACCCTGAGCCGGTTGGTTGCTGCCACGCTGAGCCTCAGGACTCCCGTGCCATGCCCAGTCCATCTCGCGTCATTCCTTGCCGGCGAAACTTCAAGCCATCTCGCCGAAACGGTCCAAAGCGAGCCGCAACCCCGCGAAGTTCAAACCACAGTGAAGTCGAGATCTGGCTATAAATCGGGGCGGCGTCACCCTTAGCCCCCCATCTCTCAGTCATTTCCTGCCTTAGCGTGAAAAGCTGGCCCCTTTTCTTCTCACCTCGCCATTTCCGTCCAGGGTTCAGAGAAGGGGGAAAAATCCAATTCGAGCCAATCCGTTGATAATCTTCGGTATTGCTTCCACCTAGAGCTTCATTAAGCATCCTGGGTTATCGATCATACCTTAATTTCATCATTTCACGTGCGCAGTGCCTCCTCTCCACCGCACCTCTTCCCCAGCTCCGGCGCTCGTGGCGACCACTTTTGGCCCTTCTCGCCTTCACTCGGGTGAAATGGGTCGCCCCAGCTCCTTGGTGCTCATGCCTTTCTTCCCCAGGGAAATCGTGGCTGACGGCGAGCTTTTGCTCGTGCAGCCATGGCGGCCACCGCAACCTTGCGGTGGCAACCACCTTTCCGGCCACCTCCGACCGAATGGACACCACCACTAGATGCGCGATGTCGTGCTGAAGCTGTTGGTGCCGTCCATTTCGCCGCGGCGGAGTTAGTTCGCCGGCGGTGAGCGGGAGAGCCTAGCCCCTGCTTCGGGTTGCTGACCGGAGGGCCCCAGCTGTCAGTCACCTCGCATAGGTATACCGTAGACTCGTGGGCCCATTTCGGCAGTCGCACTTCGACGCAGGCAAATGCGCTAGTGGTTTTCTGTCACCACGTGCGCGCGCTAACAGGTGGACCACCACGTTTAGTCGCGGGTCGCGCTGTGCGGTCGCTGGCGGATCGGCCAGTTGTCGACTAGCGGGGCTGATTCAAAAGCGCCAAGCGCAAGCAGCTTAAAAGCCGTTTTGAAATCAGCGTATTTATGAATTTTTGTGATTTTCAGAAACCGAGCTAATTAAATTGTCCATAAGTTTTGAATCACAACTCCAAAATTAGTGAAACAAATTTCTAAATTCATGAAATATTCTTTAGAATTAGAATAAGCAAAAATATTTTTAAAAAAGATCCCTGGGTAATTTTGAAATTCAAATTTGAATAAAGAGGCAGAAGATATGCTTTATAAATCTTTTTTTGCAAATAAGTTTAGAAATTAATGAAACTAATTTTTCTAGGATCTTCATATTGCCAGGAGCTCAAATATAGAAAAACATTTAGTTATCATGCATGTTTGAATTTGCTTTCTAATTAAGTCTTGTTTTTAATACATTAAGAATTCAAATATGTATAATAGTATTAAGAAAATATAAATGAAACAAAAACTTAATTCATGAATGCTGGGGTGACAGTACAATAATGAAACATGATTAAGGAGTGACCTTGATTTGTATTATCTTTAAATATATAATATAACCCTAGTGTCAATTGTGCGCACACACATATGTATATATATATATATACATGTGTGCATGGAAAATTAAGTAGTTAGAATATAGTTTTTATGGGTTCAAATCCATGAATAAATTTAGTAACTTAACTTCATGAGCTTAGTTTAATCAACCTATTTCCTTATGCATTGCTTTAGATAAGTGCTTCTGCGCAGAACCCTTTGCTTTATGTTCTAAATTTTGTTAATTCAAATAATTTTAGCATCTATAATTCAAAGTTACAAATATAAGAATTCACAATTTTAGCCTCTTGAATTCGTAACTTAAGAATAAATAATCTATAAGAAAAACCCATATTGTTCATTATAGGAAATATTAACTCTTTGGATGCGTAATTATTTACTTCATGAAGTCTTAAAATTTTATAGTCCAAACTCTAAGAGATACCCCTATTTTCTGCAGTTAATCTTTATTTGGTTTACTGTCAGTTTTCTTTTTGCCCCTATTGAAATTTAATACTTGCTATATTTTCGTTCGATCGTCGTGTAGAATTCGACGTGCTCGAAGAGGAAGACGACGCCGTCGCTGATCCAGATCAGGAGCTAGACAGCGAGTTGCAAGGCAAGCAACCCCTTGATCATGTCGAGCCCGATAATTTACCTACATTATGTTGTTTCTGTCTATGTACTATGCATCCGGATAATTCTCCCTAGAAATGCTAATTTGGGTTGAAACTGTAGTTAATCCTGTAAATTATGGTTTACCTTAATCTGTATGAATATGTGAACCTTGCAAACCTTAGTTTGAACTAGACATGCTAAATGTCATTTTGGGTATAACCGCTAGCATAATATACACCTTAAGCCGCTTGTTGTTTACTTTCAGTCTTTTCAATAAATGTATGGTCCTCATTTGGAAAATGTTCTTTGGTATTTGGTTAAAACCCAAAATGAAACTATGTTTTTGTGAGCGATTATTGGCAATAATAGGAGGTGCAAAGGATTTGCACGTAGTGTAGGGTGGAGTATCGCCCGTGTCGGTTTAGGACCGAGCAATGGAGCGCTATAGATTCAAAATTTCGTACAACCACGAGGGCTTGTATGGCGGGTCTTAGCCTATTAAGTTATTTATATGTGGCTTTGCATCTAAGGAAGGCGGGAAATTGCACAGGCATTCCGGTTTGGTTTGCTTGTAGGGGTTTCTACATACCAATGCAACGGTGTACGTCTTGCCATGAACAGAAATGTGGTGTTGGGTGTGATGAAAATGGATCCACGGCTTGGGTGAGTGTTTCTGTTTCTTTGGCGAGGGTTAAACGTCCCGGGCTGGTTCAAAGCCACATCTAGATAATGTAACGTCTCTGTATGATCTCCTTGCCGACACACCAAAGGAAGTGTGTTATCTGGCCTGGCAAAATAGGTTGATCATTCATTGTAGGTAAAGCTGTACTCCTCTGCAGAGTGTAAATCTAATCAATTAGCCGCGTCCACGGTCAAGGACACTTGGTGAAGTCATTCCAATGTTAGAGTCTTTTGGTATTTTCTGGAAAAATGGATTTGGGATGGAAACCAAGTTTGCAACTAGCTTTTGTGTCAAAGGACAGACACCGGGGACTTTTGCAGTCGGGTAGACTGGGTTGAAAGACTTGAATATTTACTTATCAAATTATGCTTTGACTTGTCTATTTAAAGATGCGACATTTCAATCTACTGTATTGGTATTTTGAATGTTTATGCAACTGCAAAATAACTTGTAACCTGCCTTTGCTTAACCTGCATGATTAATTATTTTTCATTTGTTAAACACTATAAGTCTTGCTGAGTACCAATGTACTCAATCTTGCATCTATTTGTCATGAAGGATGAAACTGCGAAGTGCGGACGATCAATGCTTTAACGCAGGACACGGGGTGTTTGACGATGATTTTCCCTAGGTTTGCCAAGTCAGTTGCCTGAGGGTTAGCGGGCAAACCACGAGGCTTTTGGAGTTCTTTAAATAATCTAGATAAGCACTATGTTCAGTTAGCGCAAGAGTTGCTGGAAACCCGTCGTCATATGGCATTTTTGGAGACCCACTTGGCAACGTGCGTAGCGAGAGGTGCTATACCACGCACGGTGCTAAGTGATGGGACTTCTCAAATTCCATCCGCACGGCGTCCTCCACCTGCCTCTTATGTGCCTACGCCTGGTGTGCCAAAAGGGGCTAGGATGTCTTGTGTAGGTAGTCGCCCACATCTTATTAATGATAAGGGCATAGATCCCCGTAGTACTTGTGAGTTTCAGCCCGAAGTTCCTCGGGTATATAGGCGTAAGGCTTACACCACTAGGGCTTTAGATAGGGTGGAATGAGTAGGAGTATGTGGATGAGATGTAACAACTTTTGTAAAAATGGGTAGTATGAAATAAATAAAGTGGTGCCTTTTGTTGTAAATTGGTATGACATTAGTTGTTGTGATTTGTGAATCTCATGATAAAGGAGGATTAAGAAATAACTTAGCTCATGTAGATTATAAGAACTAGATGTAAGTCTATACAATAAGTAGTGCAGTGGTTTTCTTTTATAGCTGCTAGTATTATATTAGTACTGATGTTGTTTGGTCTTAAATTTTCAGATGACAAATCCAGCTAGTTGGACAGCTATAGTTAGAGAATTAGTAGAGAGTTTGGGCAAGAAAAGAATCGCCCCATGCTTACCATTAGGCAAGCTGCCGATGGATTTAAAGTTTATGCGCACGCCGTTACTATAAAGAGAGAGCGTCGCATGCACCATCGTGTTAAGCATCATGGTTTGAATAGAATCCAAACTATACAAGAAACAAGTGGTAAATTGATGAGAAAGATTTGTCAAGTACATCGTGTGGATATGAGTGCGTATGTGCACTCGTATGGAGCACGTGTAGGTGCCCAAGAGGCTGAGTTAGAACCTAGGAGGCGCAGAACCGGGAATAGACAAGAATATTTGCGCGATTTAGCCCTTGAGAATCCAAGAGCCGCTTCCCAAGCCCTCTAGTTCGGGGAGTAGTTGCGATGCTGGATCATCATCGCATTATCCGGGAATTATTAGTGAATAGGTTTTCCTAGTAACCTTGTGATGTAGTAATAAATGTGTAAAATAGTTGATATGCGTGTGTATGTTTAATATTTGAGTAAGGTACTTTTGGTATTGTAAGTTTCTGAGTTGCATCTTTCTATATGAATAATAACTATGGATTTTCCCTCGCAAATCGTAACTATGAAGTGAAGATTTTCGATGAGATAATCCTTCAAAAAAAATTGATAATAAGGATAATAGAAACAAGACATATAAAATGGCTATGTGATGAATAAAATTGAAATCATATCCTTGATTTTGCAACATACTAAAATGGTAGTGATTGCAGGATGAGGCCAACCAGATCGCTCAGTCAAATTCTGGAAGCCGATGCGGCTCATAATGCTAGCGACCCTCGAGCAAGCCTCTCAACGCCGGCCGCGGCGAATCCGCGACATCCGAGCGACAAGAGCCCGACATCTCGGCGGCTCGTCAAGATGCCCCTATTCCATCTCCTCTTCGGGATAATGTTCACGATGGCGATTGCCTCCACCGCCTACTATGGCTCAAGTATTGGCCCTCATTGAGTAGGGAAGGCAGGCAAATACTCTGCTGCTGCAGCAGATAGCTCAAAACACCGCAACTCAAGGTGTTGCTTGTGGAGGAAACGGTGGACCGCCACAAGTGTCCAGGCTGACTGAGTTCTTGAGGACTCAGCCACCGGTCTTCTCCGCTTCAGCCGGGCCCCTTGATGCGGATGATTGGCTGCGTGCCATGGAGAGCAAACTAAGCATTGCTCAGTGTGATGATCGAGAAGGTTCTTTATGCCTCCTACCGGCTCGAGGCTGCGACCATTTGGTGGGAGAATTATCAAGCGAGATTGCGGAGGGGCGAGAAGTGCTTTGGCGAGTTCAAAGCGCGCCGCGCCTCATATTCCACTAGTGTGATCAAGTGAAGAAGAGAGTTTTGGACTGAAGCAAGGCTCGATGTGCGTGATGGAATACTTGCACCGCTTCAACCACCGGTGTCCCGATATGCCACATATGAGGTAGGCGATGAAGCGAGAAGGATTGAGAGGTTTCGAGAGAATCTGAATGAGGAGATCAAGTGAGCTTTAATTGCCCAAGACATTGATGACTTCCAGACTCTGGTGGATAAAGCCGTAAGGGTGGAGCACGGCGATCCGCGGTGTGATGGAAGTCGCAGCGCAAGTGGCTTGCGCAGAGCTCGGTGAGGCTGGATCATCCAGATCGCAAGGGTGGTAGTCGACCAACGCTCGTCGACCACCACCACCCCAAGCACCAAGGGCTCGGCCGACTCCCGGGCTCGAAATCTCGAGTCGGGCTCCCGCTTCATCTGATGGATGCTCTACAGATCTGTTCGCCAATTACAACGACCTAGGGACGGTTCTTTGTTGTCGTAAGCGAGCACCCAATGTCACTTGTTTCCCTTCGCAGCGAACGTGGACATTATGCGATTCTGTCCTAAGAAGAGGATTTGGACAGCCCGTCCACAAGCTCAAGGCCGATCTCGAGAAGCCGCAAGGCGGCGGTCCCAGGATCGACTCCACCGCTGTGCAAGGCGGAAATGTTAGCGCCTTCATCATATGACCTTGAAGAAGCACAGGAAGCACCAGATGTTGTGCTTGGTATGTTCCTCGTGCAATCTGTTCCTACATTGGTTCTGTTTGATTCAGGAGCTTCCCATTCCTTTATATCCAAGAAATTTTCTGAACAAAACAAGTTAGAAGTTTCTTTGCTACCTACTCACATGATTGTGCAATCACCTGGGGCCCCCATTAGAACTGCTAGTTTTTGTTCTGGAATTAGCATAGAAATCAATGGGGTTATATTTTATGCTGACCTCATCATGATAGAGACATCTGGGCTAGATGTAATTTTAGGCATGGATTGGTTGGCTAGACATAAAGGTTGCATAAATTGTGCTGACCGATCTATATCCCTGGTAAATCAAGATGGAACACATGTAGAATTTGCTTCAAGTGATAAAGATTCAGCACCTCAGGCCATCTGGTGTTCGGCATCTACAGTTGAATTAGAAGATGTGCCAATAGTTAATGAGTTTCTAGAGGTTTTCTGTTTGAGTTGCGGAGTGCCTCCGGATCGTGATATGGAGTTCATTATTGATTTGGTGCCGGGAACCGCACCAATATCAAAACGTCCGTATAGGATGCCCCCAAATGAGTTAGTGGAATTGAAGAAACAACTTAAGGAACAACTGGATAAAGGATTCATTCGTCCCAGTACATCACCCTGGGGGAGCCCTGTTCTTTTTGTCAAGAAAAAGGATAATAGCCTGCGCATGTGTGTAGACTACCGTTCTTTAAATGAAGTAACCATCAAAAATAAATATCCGCTTCCCCGGATTGATGATCTATTTGATCAGCTGAATGGGGCACAAATCGTTTCCAAGATAGACTTGAAGCTGGGATATTTTCAGTTGAAGGTCAGGCCGTTAGATATCCCAAAGACCGTTTTTACCACACGTTACAGTTTATATGAATATACCGTAATGTCCTTCGGGCTTACTAATGCTCCGGCAAGCTTTATGAATTTAATGAATAAAGTTTTCATGGAGTATTTGGACAAGTTTGTAGTGGTCTTTATTGATGATATCCTGGTTTATTCCAAAAATGAAGAAGAACATGAGCAGCATTTGCATATGGTCCTCAGCAAACTCCGAGAAAATAAGTTATATGCCAAGTTCGAGAAATGCGAGTTTTGGTTGAAGGAAGTGGCATTCCTCGGGCATGTTTTGTCTGGAGGCGGAGTTGCTGTTGACTCAAGTAAGGTGCAAGCAGTGTTAGCTTGGGAAAGACCACAGTCAGTTCCAAAGATTCGAAGTTTTCTAGGCTTTGCCGGTTATTATCGCCGGTTCATTGAAAACTTCTCTAAAGTTGCCAGGCCACTTACACAACTTTTAAAGAAAGAAAGGAAATTTGAATGGACTTCTAATTGTGAACAAAGTTTCCAAAAACTAAAAGAAAAGTTAACTTCTGCACCAGTGCTTATATTGCCAGATATTCACAAAAATTTTGAAGTATATTGTGATGCATCGCTTCAAGGGTTGGGTTGTGTGTTGATGCAAGAAGGCAGAGTTGTCGCTTATGCCTCTCGACAACTTCGCCCTCATGAGCAGAATTATCCCACACATGACCTTGAACTAGCCGCTCTTGTTCATGCCCTTAAAATCTGGCGGCACTATCTTATTGGGAATAGGACAGAAATCTACATAGACCATAAAAGTCTCAAGTATTTCTTCACACAGCCAGAATTAAACCTGAGACAAAGAAGATGGCTAGAGCTGATTAAAGACTATGACCTTGGTCTTCACTACCATCCTGGTAAGGCCAATGTTGTAGCTGACGTTCTTAGTCGGAAACTTTATTGCATGTTGGGTTCAAGTCATTCTGACTTAGTCAATGACTTCCAGAAGCTTAATTTGAACTTAGTGGAAAATGGTTATGTGACCGCCCTCCAGTTGCAACTAACTCTCAAAAGTCAGATTAAAGTTGCACAACTCAAGGATGAAGTCATAATAGAGATACGAAATCATTCAATTGGGAGCATAAGTTCCGAGTTCATGGAAAGTCTGGATGGGATAATCATGAAGGGGACTCGTATTTATGTGCCCAATGATTCTGATATCAAGAAATTGATTTTATCTGAAGCCCATGAGTCACCACTATCTATTCATCCTAGTAGTACCAAGATGTATCAGGACCTTAAAAGAGAATATTGGTGGCCCGGTATGAAGAAGGATATCGCTGGATATATCGCGGAATGCGATGTATGTCAGCGAGTCAAAGCTGAACTTCAACGTCCAGCTGGGCTTCTTCAGCCATTGCAGATTCCAGAATGGAAATGGGATGATGTCGGTATGGACTTCATTACTGGCCTTCCCCGAACTCAAAAAGGGAATGACTCTATCTGGGTTATTGTTGATCGACTAACCAAAGTAGCCCATTTCATCCCTATTAGAACCACTTATTCTGGAGACAAGTTGGCAGAACTTTATATTAGCAACATCGTGCGTTTGCACGGGGTTCCAAAAACAATTGTCTCAGATCGTGGATCACAATTCACATCCCAATTTTGGGAAAAATTGCATAATCTTCTGGGGACTAAATTGAATTTCAGTACTACTTACCATCCTCAGACCGATGGTCAGACTGAAAGGACAAATCAAATCCTGGAGGACATGTTGAGGGCTTGTGTGCAGACCTATAGCACCAATTGGGAGAAGTGTTTAGCATTTGTAGAATTCTCGTACAACAATGGTTTTCAAGCTAGTCTGCAAATATCGCCATTTGAAGCCCTTTGTGGAAGAAAATGTAGGACTCTGCTTTTCTGGTCTGAAGTGGGAGAAAGACAGTTCTTTGGCCCAGATCTGATAAATGAAACCCAAGAACATGTGGATTTAATCCGAAGTCAATTGAGGGAAGCCCAATCTCGTCAGAAAAGTTATGCCGACACTCGTCGACGTGACTTGAACTTTGAGATTGATGATTATGTCTATCTTAAGGTTTCACCTCTTCGCGGAATCCGTCGATTTCAAGTTCGAGGCAAGTTAGCTCCTCGATATATTGGACCATATCGTATACCGGAAAAGATGGGGGAAAAAGCATACAAATTGGAGTTGCCATCCCAATTGTCTAGTGTACACAATGTCTTCCATGTATCACAACTTAAGAAGTGTCTTCACGTTCCGGCTGAGCATACTCAATTGGAGGAAATTGATCTTCAGCCTGACTTGACTTATCGAGAGCACCCTGTTAAAATTCTTGAAGAAGCGGAGCGCCATACCCGAAATAAAACTCATAAGATGGTAAAAGTACAATGGAGCAATCATGTGGAAGAAGAAGCAACATGGGAGCAAGAAGATAAACTCAGAGAAGAGTTCCCTGATTTCTTCTAGACCCTATTCTACCTTCGACCCGCCAAAATCTCAAGGGCGAGATTTCTGTAAGGGGGGTAGATTTGTAACATCCCAATAAAATAAAATAAAATGAAAATGAATAATCTGAATTTGAATATATTTATATCTGAGTTTTCTGAGAATTATTGGTTTTATTTGGATTTTCTTTGGATTTATGCTTTATATGAAAAGTCCAGTAAATATAATTATTAAATGGGAAATGGTAAGAATGTAAAGAGGTAAAAGTAAAAATGGGAAAAATTACCATGAAACCTTGTTCATGCTGGTAAACTCGTAAAACTATCTAGAAAAAATCCTAGGTGCTGAAATGTAATTTAATAAAATAATTGGTTGTCTCTTTTTGACTAAAAACAGTGAAGTCAGAATTAAAGAAAAATAATCGGAACTTATCAGGAGACATAAAAATTACCATAGCACCCTTAGAGCAGTATATACCACTGGTAAAAATCTCAGGAACTTATCATGTCGGAAAAGCCTTTTAAAAAATCATGAACAGAGACATATAAAAACTGAAAATCCTCATGTCAGAATGTTTATACAATATTTACTTGATATTTGGACTTCATATTTTTATGGAGATATCCATGATCGAAACTTAACTATTATAAAAAGTTTTGAAAATAATAAATATGATTTACACCCTTAAATAAATACACTACTGAAATGCAAATCCTGTACAATCCACAGTGTCAGAATTTTAATTAATTCATTATCAGGTATTTTGGTCCGAACATTTTACTGGGAGATAAAAACTTCCAGGAGATGTCGGAAATTTTTTTAGAAAATATTAACGTGATTAGATAGCTATTTTAATGCCCACATGATGCTATCCGAACGGAGTCTATCTCTTTTGTCAATTCGTTTCGCTGACATGCGGGCCCGGGGCACTGTAGCAAGTTGACGCGCTGGCAACCGAACTGGAGAATCTCTCTCGTTGCCCGGTGGGGCCGGACCCACCCGTCAATCTCTGGCTTCGCTCTCCCTCGCCCCTTTTCCCCTCTCGCCCGAGGCGAGCTCGAGCCCTCGCGAGACTTCGCCGGCCTCCCTCTGCGTCTCAGCGCAATTTGCGCCACCCTGAGCCGTTGGTTGCCGCCACGTTGAGCCTCGGGACTCCCGTGCCATGCCCAGTTCATCTCGCGTCATTTCTTGCCGGCGAAACTTCGCGCCACCTCGCCGAGCAGTCCAAAACCGAGCCGCAACCCCGCCCGAGTTCAAACCCTGTGAAGTCGAGATGCCGGCTATAAATACCGGGCGAGCGTCACCCTAAGCCCCCCATCTATCAGTCATTTCCTGCCTTAGCATGAAAAGTCGACCCCTTTTCTTCTGACCCCGCCATTTTCGTCCAGGGTTCAGAGAAGGGGGAAAAATCCAATTCGAGCCAATTCGTTGATAATCGTCGGTATTGCTTCCACCTAGAGCTTCATTAAGCATCCTGGGTGATTGATCATACCTTAATTTCATCATTTCACGTGCGCAGTGCCTCGTCTCTGCCACGCCTCTTCGCCAGCTCCGACGCTCGTGGGCAGCCACGTAGAAAAATGTTTAGTTGTCATGCACGTTTGAATTTGCTTTCTAATTAAGTCTTGTTTTTAATACATTAAAAATTCAAATATGTATAATAGTACTAGGAAAATATAAATGAAACAAAAACTTAATTCATGAATGCTGGGGTGGCAGTAAAATAATGAAACTTGATTAAGGAGTGACCTTGATTTGTATTATCTTTAAATATATAATATAACCCTTGTGTCAATTGTGCACACACACATATGTGTATATATATATATATACATGTGTGCATGGAAAATTAAGTAGTTAGAATATAGTTTTTATGGGTTCAAATCCATGAATAAATTTAGTTACTTAACTTCATGAGCTTAGTTTAATCAACCTCTTTACTTATGCATTGCTTTAGATAAGTGCTTCTGTGCAGAACCCTTTGCTTTATGTTCTAAATTTTGTTAATTCAAATAATTTTAGCATCTATAATTCGAAGTTATAAATATAAGAATTCACAATTTTAGCCTCTTGAATTCGTAACTTAAGAATAAATAATCTATAAGAAAAACCCATATTGTTCATTATAGGAAATATTAACTCTTTGGATGCGTAATTATTTACTTCATGAAGTCTTAAAATTTTATAGTCCAAACTCTAAGAGATACCCCTGTTTTCTGCAGTTAATCTTTATTTGGTTTACTGTCAGTTTTCTTTTTGCCCCAATTGAAATTTAATACTTGCTATATTTCCGTTCGAACGTCGTGTAGAATCCGACGTGCTTGAAGAGGAAGACGATGCCGTCGCCGATCCAATCCGGAGCTAGACAGCGAGTTGCAAGGCAAGCAACCCCTTGATCATGTCGAGCCAGATAATTTACCTACATTATGTTGTTTCTGTCTATGTACTATGCATCCGGATAATTCTCCCAAGAAATGCTAATTTGGATTGAAACTGTAGTTAATCCTGTAAATTATGGTTTACCTTAATCTGTATGAATATGTGAACCTTGCAAACCTTAGTTTGAACTAGACATGCTAAATGTCATTTTGGGTATAACCGCTAGCATAATATACCTGCTTAAGCTGCTTGTTGTTTACTTTCAGTCTTTTCAATAAATGTATGGACCTCATTTGGAAAATGTTGCTGGTATTTGGTTAAAAACCCAAAATAAAACTATGTTTTGACGCGGGCGATTATTTGCAATAGCCGGAGGTGCAAAAGGGATTTGCATGTAGTGTAGGGTGGAGTATCGCCCGTGTCGGATTTAGGACCGAGCAATGGAACGCTATAGATCCAAGAATTTCGTACAACCACGAGGGCTTGTATGGGCGGGTCTTAGCCTATTAAGTTATTTAGATGTGGATTTGCATCTAAGGAATGCGGGAGATTGCACAAGTATTCCGGTTTGGTTTGCTTGTAGGGGTTTCTACATACCAATGCAACGGTGTATGCCTTGCCATGAACAAAATGTGGTGTTGGGTGTGATGAAAATGGATCCATGGCTTGGGTGAGTGTTTCTGTTTCCATGGCGAGGGTTAAACGTCCCGGGCTAGTTCAAAGCCACATCTAGATAATGTAACGGGTCTGTATGATCTCCTTGCCGACACACCAAAGGAAGTGTGTTATCTGGCCTAGCAAAAGAGGTTGATCATTCCTTGTGGGTAAAGCTGTACTCCTCTGCAGAGTGTAAATCTAATCGATTAGCCACGTCCACGGTCAAGGACACTTGGTGAAGTCATTCCAATGTTAGAGTCTTTTGGTATTTTCTGGAAATATGGATTTGGGATGGAAACCAAATTTGCAACTAGCTTTTGTGTCAAAGGACAGACACCGGGGACTTTGGCAGTCGGGTAGACTGGGTCGAAAGACTTGAATATTTACTTATCAAATTATGCTTTGACTTGTCTATTTAAAGATGCGACATTTCAATCTACTGTATTGGTATTTTAAATGTTTATGCAACTGCAAAATAACTTGTAACCTGCCTTTGCTTAACCTGCATGATTAATTATTTTGCATTTGTTAAACACTATAAATCTTGCTGAGTACCAATGTACTCAATCTTGTATCTGCTGTCTCAGAGGATGAAGCCTGCGAAGTGCCAGATGATTCATGCTTTAACGCAGGGCACGGGGTGTTTGACGATGATTTTCCCTAGGTTTGCCAAGTCAGTTGCCTGAGGGTTAGCGGGCAAACCACGAGGCTTTTGGAGTTCTTTAAACTCTCTATTTTCCGCTGTCTGATCTTTGTAAATTTTAAACTCTGTATAATTATTCTGCTTGTAATATATGCTTATCAGTTTTATATCTTGTGGTTGTGATATAAATGTTGTAAACATGTGAGTGCTAGCCACTGATCATGGGACTAGTACAGTAATCATATGGAGGTTCCTGTTTGCAAGAACGGGGTCTCACAACACTACCGCTACAGTAACATAGTAGTACCAGAGTTGTTATTTATCCCAGCACTATTGGCATCTGTAGCGCGGTAGTGCTGCCCCAGAGCTGATATTCGAGATATTTTCTTCTTCCGCTCTTCTGAGGTCTTGAGAGATTTTGATTCGATTCTTTGGGGAAAATTTGTTGTATGATCATTCACCCTCCCTCTGATCACCATTTCCAGTCCTTTAATTGGTATCAAAGCCACTGTTTTGCTCTCTTTAGATCTTGACCGGTCTCAAGAGCCATGGCGTCGGACAAAGACTCCACCAAGCCTCCAATCTTTTGTAGGGTGGATTATCCTTTTTGGAAATCCAGGATGGATTCATACGTCATTGCCTAGGGTTTCGTGATATGACAGAAGATGAAGCTCCCGTATGTTGTTCCTGTCGATGAGATCGTCAATGCCGTGAATATGGCTAAAGTTGAGGCAAATGCTAAGGCAAGGAATATCCTCATACAGGGGATTAGCCGTAGTAAGTATGACCGGATATCCCACTTACGATCTGCACAAGTGATTTGGGTGACCCTTGATGCTTACCATGAGGGCACCACCCAAATTAAGACCATGAGACAAGATCAGTACAAGTGTGACTACAACAAGTTCAAGCAGTATGCCGAGGAGTCTTTGGATGAGTGTTTTGGTCATTTCACAAAGATCCTAAGTGATCTCTGAGCAGTTGGTACCACATACCTTGACTCCGACGACACTCGATCCTCGAGTTTGGGAGATGAAGGTAACCTCCATCAAGGACACCACGGACATGTCGACCTTGACTCTTGACGGGATTTATTCCTGACTCACGACTTATGAGATTAGCGTTGTCTATCGCATTATGAAGTCACAGTCAATGGCCTTGCTCACCAATCCCACTTCTGAGAGTTCTTCTGGTTTTTCCCTCTTTCTCTTTGTGAGATGAGCGATGACCATCTGGAGAGATTTTCAGAAAATGAGCTCGCCCTCTTAGCCAGAATGTTCTCCCACGCATACAAGGTTGTGAGAGAAAGGAGGAGAGGTGGATTGATCACATGCTTTGAGTATGGTGGCCCCAACCACATTCGAGCCAACGGCCCAAGCTGGAGAACGGTAAGAATGATCACGATGGTTCCGGGAAGATCGACTACACCGACAAGAATCACAACAAGAAGGCTCCAGTTTGTGATCCTGCGTGTGAGAAGAAGTACCGCAACTTCGCAAAGAACAAGAAGCTCTTTCATCGTGTTCTCGCCGCACTTGATAACATCAACCTCTCCGACACCGAGACATGGAGCGACAACAATGGAGAGGATGATCCGTAAGATAAGACCAAGGGTGGCGACAACTTTATCGGGATGTGCTTTATGGCTGACAAGAACGGCATCAGCTACACCGAGCTCTACAGCAAGTCAGATGAGGTACCTTCCTATGATGAGCTTAATGAAGCATTCTGTAAGCTAGGAAGATTCCATGCTAAAGCTAGGGCTAGGTGTTCGGAGCAAGAGAAGAAGGTAGATGATGTCATGGGAGATAGCTTCACTTAGATCTTTTCCCTCCCGTAATGATGATTATGTGCTCTATGATGCCATGCTTGTGGAGCTTGAGAACCTAAGAACCCTGCATGATAGTGTGTTTTCTGAAGTAGAGGTCCTTAGAGGGAAGAATGCTAGCTATTGCTCTCGACTGGTTGCTAAAATTGAAAACATGAGAAATAAGCTTCTAAGAACCTAGTCAACTCATGTGAGGGCTGTAGGCAACTAAAACTTGACAATAATGTCTTAAATATTAAAGCCCTGTTTGGCAGAGCTCCAAATCTCAGCTCCACCTTAGATCTGGAGCTTGTAGGCTAAAATAAAGTGAATTAAGTTTATATTTTTAGTCTAAAATGTAAACAAGATGATTCACCTAAATACTATTAATGTACCTATAGCTGTAGCTCCATAAATTTCAAGAGCTAAGAATACCTTGCTCCACCAACTCCATGAATTTTGGTGGAGCGGAAGCTGTGCCAAAAACCCCGTAAGTATGCTAATCTGACCAAGGACCTACTAGTTAAATCACAATAAGGTTGCTTGCTATGTGCTGAGATTGAGAAGGACACGAGTAGAACCCATGATGAGCTTAGAAAGAAGCTAGAGGCCTAGACCTAGTAATAGAAATGCCAAGTGCGTATCTTGTGAGGCCCTCAAAATTGAGATAGTCGTGCTCAGGGAGAAAAATGCACCTGCTGGTCATTCTTTCTTGTCTGGCTCTTCTTCATCTTCTTCCTCCTATGCCTCTTTCTTTCAAGAGTGTGGTACCTCATGAGCACTCTTGAAAAGTTTGTAGGAGGCAAGAAGAAGCTCAATCTCATCATAGACCAGTCCAAGATTAGTAGATTTTATCAAGATTTAGGATTTAACTACTTGGAGCACGCTCAGGCACATCCTCGCACCATTGTATGTGAATCCAAGAGTGGAGAGATCGTGGTAGCTCCCAAGGCGGGCACCACTATGTTTAGCTCTACTAGGGTTGTCCATAGGATCTCTAACTAGAAGGTTACTCCTCCTGTTGCTTCTACCTCTAGCATGGTGAAATATACATGCACTTTTTGCTAGAAGGATGGACATCAAGTAGATTTCTACTTCAGACGTGCTAAGATTGCACATCGTGAGCGTGGTCGCACTCTTATGGGTATTCAGGGACATCCCCAGACGTAGAGTACTCCTAAGGCACCCGCGGCTTTTAGATAGGGTAGAGTTTCTCCTGTTTTTGGACAGCGTCCAAGACTTGGTTTTCAAGCTGTCCCTTCTAGTTTGTGTTGGAGCTACTCGTGGTCAGTCTTTCCTCTATCCTTTTGATATTTCTTTTTCTTTCCATCGAGGTAGATATCAGCGGCGTGAGGTGTTTTCGAGTAGTAGATTTGGGCAGCTTCACTGGGATGGTCCAGCTTTTGCACGATGATGGGTCAACCCAGCTTCAGCTGCTAGATCTACTGCTGGTGCTGCTTCTAGATTTATGAGAGTTGAGCGCCAGAGAGACACTAGAGTCCAGTCTTTTGTTCCTATTACTAGTATTTTTGCTCGTCGTGTGATTCAGTATTGGGTTCCCAGATCTGCACATGCTTTTCCCAGTACTGAGTCATCAACCTCTCGCTTTCTGTAATCCAGGTTCGTCAGGCAGGGAAGGGAGATATTTGGCTTGTAGACTCCGATTGCTCTCGCCATATGACCAGAGACTCCCATTGGTTCTCTTCTTTAGTTCGTTCTCTTCGAAGGATGAGCTTTTTACCCATTTTAGGGGTTTGGTTCATATGTTGCCTTTTGAGCTCTCAGGTGCCTTACGAGCTATACGCAGTGATAATGGCATAGAGTTTAAGAACTCCACTTTGAGAGCTTCTGTGAGGAGTTAGGCTTAGAGCATCGGTTCTCCTCTCCATATGGCCCTCAACAAATGGCGTAGTGGAAAGGAAGAACAGGACCTTGGTAGTGCCGTCGCAGAGCTGATTTTCGGGAGATTTTCTTCTTTCGCTCTTCTGAGGTCTTGGGAGGTTTTGGTTTCATTCTTTGGGGGGAAATTTGTTATGTGATCATTCACCCTCTCTGATCGCCATTTTCTGTCCTTCACGTGGACGTATCCGTGTGCCCACTGCCACTTCATGCAACCAACATCTCATCATAAAGGCAATGAACATATTAAAAGACAAAGAGTAGCTAACCCAGGTTGGCTACTACTTTCTAGAGTCGACATCTGAGAAACATGTAATATAGCTTACAGATCTAAGAGCTCAACACAAATTACAAACAATACAACACAAATCATAAGCAACAGATCGGGATTTAGGATAGGGAATAGATGAAAAACGAATTTGATGGTGGAAAATCATGGGCCAGGAGGGTTAGGACCATGCAATGCCTTTTGGGTTTTTCATACATGGCCCACTTATCGTTGTTAGGTAATTGGGTAGAAATGGGTACCGGTGAAGCTCCCCTATACTAGTGCTAGTTTATCTATCGGGTAAAAAATTGCCCCCACGAACATGCCCACAGGCAAAAAAGGAGGAACTTACCCACCTCTACTAGAATTTTTACCCCAGGTTTGTTGGTCATCGGGTAAGATTACCATGCCTAGTCGTGCACGTGGGTGGAGTGCACTTCATTTTTACTGTGGATTAGCCAACTCTCTAAGTAAGTAAGTTGCAAACCGTTCAATGCGTGTACTTTGTTGGGCACTGGTGTGTTAGCTATATATATAGGAAGACTTTTTCGTACTCCCAGGAGTACATACTCCCACCTCTAATATACCACTTAAATGAACGTTTTATACACCTTATCACTTTCGGTATACTCTAATAATAATTCTAATATGCTCCAATGCGACATGATTGAAAAATTTCATCAGAGCACTTTATTTTTTTTTTGCTACATACACTTTTCCATTTGTAAAACGAATATATAAACAAATTATGCTATAAATGGTGGATTTTGATAAAATTTTTCATGGAACTCACTTTGGAGTATCTTATAATCAGTATTAGAGTATACTCAAAAGGATAAAGAGGTATAACAACATCATTTAAACGGTATACTAGAGGTGAGAGTACGTACACCCAGGAGTATGGAATCATTTTCCTATATATATATATATATATATATATATATTCTCCACAGACAAGTGAAAAGTGAAAGTAATTAACTACTGCGTGCAGCATCAACGTCTTTTTTTTCTAATATGCCCGTGCATGGTAATCTCTCTGAAATTATCCTCTCTGTCTCATTTTTTACATCAATATGAAATCCAGATGGATATGACAAGCCAAGGGTCCGCTAAAAAAGTCACTAAAGATTCAATATAAAATCACTACTACATAAAAGTTCATCACAGACTGTTCAGAACTGTCTGTAACCATGTGTCGGTGATGTTATGGCATATCACGGACGGTTTTTAAACCGTATGTGATATACGACATCACAGACGGTTTTTAATTACACCACTACAGAAAAGGACATCACTGCCGGATCAACATCAGCATCACTGCCGGATGTTGACCCGGCACTCCCTAACTGGCAGTGATAGTCGGGACTATCACTGCCGGTTCTTCAACCGACAGTGATAATAATATCACTGCCGGTTTATATTATACAACCGGCAGTGATAAGACTTATCACTGCCGGATTTTTATCCATAACCGGCATTGATAAGAACTTATCACTGCCGGTTGTTATTTTTCAACCGGCAGTGGTAATCCATATCATCGCCACTTAATATTTTTCAACCGGCGGTGATAAGGTGTTATCACCGCCGATTATTCTCTAAAACCGGCAATGATAAATACGATTGCCATATTATCCTCCAAAATCGGTTACATAATTTTTTTTATTATATGTATGATGTAACATGTACTATATATATATATTATACAAGTACATTTATTTTATACGGTATATATTATGCATAATATTAATGAAGTATTGGTAAAGAATAATTCAAATATATTAAATCATCATAATATTTAACATTTAATACGAATACTCATTTAATCATGACAATATTAATGAAGTATTTGTAAAGCATAATTGAAATCTGATAAATCATCGTAATATTTAATTATTACATTGTTCATTGACAATCGTTCACATTTCAGTTAATTGTAGCGTGTGGCTCGTAAAACTCGCCCTTCGGGTTGATCACTTCTCGAACGATGAACCCAGCCATCTGCTCTCGAAGGGCTTCAACTTCGTTGTCAAGTAGGCTGTTGATGCCGAGCTTCATGCGCTGTCATTGAAGAAAATGATGCATTAATTAGTGTCATAGTTTTTATAAAGAAAAGTAGGCGTCAACATGTAATGATATACCATCTTGCCGTTGTAGTCGGTACTATCAGTGACGAACGTGTGTATGTGTGTCATTAAGTAGTATGCACATAAATTGTTCCCTTGCGGCTGTCTTAGGCACGAAAAATCGGTTTTTATTCCGAACTTCTTCGTGAATGGACGGTACCGCGTGCTCTTCTTGCGGTATTTTGTGTACGCCCTGTGCATGGTTATGAATACTCATTAAACTTAATTAGGTGCAATTAAGTGCAATGGAATGAAAGATTACGGGAGCAATAACGCAACGACCGAGTTTACCTGTCTAGCAATTCTATTACTTCTTTGTAATCGTTTGTCGGTTTCCTCCTTGAGTCCAACACAGTGATCGTGCTATCGCCTAACGTAATGACGAGAAGGATCCAGTGAAAGCTGCAGAAGCCCATTAGTCATGACATGGTGTTGCACATGATAAAACTGACTAGTAGGTAGGGAAACACGTACTGAAAGTTGTAGGGTAAAAGCACGAGGTCTTGTCTTGTAACTTTAGCAAGTGCCTTTAGTACGTACTCCTCGATCTCTCTCACGCCAATGGATCTTTAATAAGTTTGCGAGTTGACAAGGCGGGATCGAGGAATCCTACCCTTTCATTTAAGTCCGCTCTGAGTGTCATTGTCTCCATTCTACATAAGAAAGAAGTTAGACACTAAGTTTAAGGGTACGTGAATGTACAGTACGAATTAAACAAGAGACTTACAGAGTCCAAATTCTTAATATAGACACGTCCAGAGCATCTCGTTGGTACAATTGGTATAACTCGGAGGTTCCTACCCAGAAAACTCCGTCCATATTGTGAAAATCCGTTTCTTTGTATTTGACAGGGAACGCGTCATTTTTTGTCTCTTGGATAAACTGCCGATACCATTGATGTAGACGCCAGAATCGTGTCGTCGTCTACGCTCCTCGTTTGGATCCACCAATGCTTCCCGTTAACGAACTTCCACCTTAGAGGCCCCCCTCGCCTTTAGCACTTTTCCGTCCGCAGTAGCTCTTTTACCAACTCCGTCCTTTAGATTTCTGCCTAGAGATGCGCTCGTAGTCTAATCGTTGGCTAGGTTGAAGAGATTCGGTTGCCCGTCCAGTCTGTTTAACCGTCGCTATGTCTAGGAAGAAGTATCTTTTGGCAGCTTCGATTTCAACTTTATCAGGTGCTGGAGTCTTTTTGAAGTGAGCTGTCATGCTGGCGTCTACTTCCTTTCTAGTTTCTTCTTTGGTCATGTCATATGCTCATTTCTTACCAGATTGTGCTGGCTTCACAGATGTGGCACTTTTCCCCGCTGACCGTGATGAATTTTGAGATTGCGGTGCTCTTTCATTATTTTTCCGTGGCGCTGGAGCAGGAGGCGGACTTTTTTTCGGTGACGGAGGAGGACTTTTACTACTGGATAGGCGCGTCGTCATCATTAGTATCATCATCGCCATTGTCGTCATCGGATAAAAACATTATGTAGCGCTTGCGCCACGCGATGAATGTGCGTGCTTTGTCCAAGAGTATTTACGCCTTCCTCGCCGGGATCTGTACCTCAACTTCACGGTAATTGTCAACCACACTGTCTACTGATACTCTGGCGTATCCCTCAGGAATTGGGCGGTTATGCAACATCTGCCCCTCGCCGCATGACCAAGCCATCCCTTCAACCACCTTAATGGTTATGTTCGCTAGGGGCAAGTGCAGACTGCAACGTGTCGGCTCTACGATTTTGTCCACGGGAAAACTACAGGCCGAGTCCTCTTCGGGAGGATCTGCGGACACTTGGCTGCTTTTACGAGCAACGGCGGGACTCTGGAGTTTATGTGCCTGACGTTCGCTGAGGACGCTCGCTAGCATTTCTTGCATCTTTTGTATCTGTTCTTGAAATTGAATTTCCTTTACCTGCATCCTTTCTTTTATTACTCGTACACGTGCATCCAACTGTTCTTGTCTAGTTAGCTTCGGACGCTTATAGATAGAAGCGTCCTCTGGGAACGCTGCTTTCTAGGGCACCAAACCTAACCCTCTAGTATGACCAGGGTGCTCTTTGTTACCCAGGGCGCGTGTTAGCTCGTCGTTCTCTCTTCTTGGTTGGAAGCAGCCCTGGGTAGCTTGGGCATGGGCATCTGCGATCTTCTTTGAAATTTCCTCTTCTTTCTCACTTCTGAAGCTTAAGCTGCCATCATCCGACAGACTAGCTCCCCTCGCAAGCATCCAGTACTTTGATCTTGGGGCCATCTCGGACGTTGCAGGAACAACTCCACTAAGAATTAGCTCTTCTTCCCTTGCATCCCACTTGGGTACTTTCTTCACGTAGCCACCGATGCCTAGCGTATGGGGGTAAATGTTCTTGTCCGAGTTTGCCTTGTTTTGCTGGCTGATAGCCTGGGCTTCATCAGACTTCTTATATTGCACGAATTCATCCCAAAATTGCCTCAACCTCGGGTACTTATCAAAGTTCGGCGTTTCATCCTTCTTCACATACTCCTTATTCAGCTTTGTCTTCCAATTCTTCCGGGAGATTCCCATGATGGCTAGTGCACGTTTCTTCGCATGCTCCAACTGATCTTCGGGAAACTGAAACTTGGATATCAAATCTGTCCACAATGCTTCCTTGATTTCATCGGGAACATACGATGGGCAAACGCCACGACGTGTCCTTGATTTGTAGGTGATGGGCACGTTATCTCTAGCTAGGACCCGCATCTTTGTCGGTATGGCCCAAGCGGTGATCTTTGGTATAACCGGTTCGCCGATTGCATTAAGCTCCACGATCACCTTTCGTTCACCCGTCCGCAACTTGTTAGGACCTCGTTGACGATGCTGTCTCTGTTCACGTGATGTCTGGCCCTGCATTTTGACTATTTCATTACTCATCTAATCGGTATACGTGAAGATTTGCTCTAAAATAATTACCTCGGGTACGTTTGTTGCCTCTGTTTGCTGCAGGTTGAGGAAGCTTGTCGGGCTTTGTTCTGGGGTTTGGTTCAAATGCTCAGCGCCATCAAGACTTGTTCTGGTTAGCGACCATGTGCACTAATTTATCTAAAATTTAAAATTAACAAAGGCATGAGATGAATGTGATGATATACGTATAAATTGGTCACGCGAAGTTGTGGACCGAAATGGACTAATTATCGTACAATATTACACACATTTGGCCATTAGTTTCTTAAAGCTAGTGATATTATTTCCATGCGAAACTACACTACTCGGTACATAATTAAACATAGGAATGGTGATATTACGCCTAGTTTCACGTTTAACTCATTTCACGCATGCATTGCACTAGTATAGAGAACAAAACTGACACATACAATATATAAGGTATTTATTACATGAATATAATAAATACAATGTATTGTTAAAACAACAAAAATCTCATTACATGAATATAACAAATACAATATAAGGTATTTATTACATGAATATAATAAATACAACATAATAAAATCTCATGATGCTCCTAGAAACAAGCTGCCAAATTGTCTTTAACGTCTGCTGCCTCCGTATATCTCCGTGTAGCCTTGCCATATCATAGCAGTAGCAAAATAAAGTAGACATTAAAAATGCAACATAAAAGCTAATCTGTCAATTTTTTAACATTTCCATGAGAACAAGAACTGAGATACTGAATCATGATATTAAGCAGTATAACATATTCATAAAAATGATCCCATTCCAACATATTCTTGACATAGCAGACTAATCCATAAAAAATGATCCCATTCCAACATATTCTTGACATAGCAAAAAGATGATTCGTTACATATCTTGCATTGAAAAAGTTGTGAAAGTCTAGGAACTATCACCAAGAAAGTAAAGCCAATACATGTCACTAGGAAAAAAACATAATCACTAAGGCATTAAAAATAGGAAGCTAATAACAAAAAAAGAACTGCATCGAGCTTGTATAGTAGCTTTAATTATTTTCTAATCAGGAAATCTTGCAATTCAATTGTGATTGAATGAAATGATTCAGAGTGACATAGACATCATCAACTCAGTCAAATCATGATGCGCCTTATAGTCAATTGTATGGATTGTAATATGTATATATTTTAGAGTACTTATCTGTATATTATTTTCCTATATATGTTTGACCTCTCATGAATCAAATAGCCATGAACAATACAGTTTTGTTCAACCATCATGAATCACAGAAAAATTAACTAGCATCCATCACAGAAAAATAACTTCAAGCTGTGTCTTGGAAGGAGTTCACATATAAATTAACTATCATCCATCACATAGAAATTAACTATCATCCATCACATGAAGAGAAACCCTAAAGCATCACAGTATCCCATGAAGAGGAACCCTAAAGCATCACATGGAGGGGCAACCGACGTGGGGAAGACTAAGAGGAGGGGTGCAAGGGAGGACTCACGGGTGGGGAGTTGGCGTGGGCAACACGGAGGGCAGCGGAGGAGGGCGGCGTGGGGAGGAGGGCAGCGTGATGAGGAGGGCCGGCGCGCGATGAGGAGGGCCGGCAGCGGGGAGGAGGGCGGCCGAGGCGGCGGGCCGCGGTGGAGGCGCGGTGCGGAGGCTAGGGCGAGTGTGGGAAAAAGCGGCGAAGTGTGGGAAGAAGACCGCGCCGTTTATATAGATATGACAATCACCGCCGGTTCACCAAAGAAATCCGGCAGTGATATAACTATCACTACCGGTTGAAAATAGAACAGGCAGTAATACCTCCACATCACTGCCGGTTCGAATTAGAATCGGTAGTGATGTGTAGGTATTACTGCCGGTTCTATTTTCAACCGGCAGTGATACCTAAACATCACTGCCGGATTTTTCTCTAGAACCGGCAGTGATGTGGAGGTATTACTACCGGGTCTAATTCAACGGGTAGTGATACCACAACATCACTGCCGGTTTTTTCTCTAGAACCGGCAGTGATGCGTGTCGGCCCCAAAAGTCACTGGCTAAAGCCAAGCTCAAATTCAAACTAGCATAACTTTTCATATATAGCTCCAAAAAGGATGAAATAAATTTATAAATTTGTATAAAATCATGAAGTTTTAGAATATATGAAACATTGATTTTTTTAATCAAAGAAAAATTAAGTGAATTACAAAATTGATAACTGAAGATAAAGCATATCCGTATATTACAAATGGAAGCATGTTCTCCATACAAAATAAAGTACATCCGTATATTACAACTGGAAGCATGTTCTCCATACAAAATAAAGTATATCCATATATTACAAATTGAAGCATATCCTTCATCCAACATAAGACATATCCGTATATTATTACAACTAAGCAACGATTCGACCTTCGTTATGATCACGGCGTATGTATGTAGCTTCCTCATTGTCTTCCATGAGACCTAGGTCGATGTTCTCACCAAAAGGAGGAAGCTCATCGAATTGGTTGTAGTCTTCCTCGTCGACTACATTGTCAACCCCTACAATTCTTCTTTTTCCTTGAAGAACCACGTGGCGTTCTTTGTCAGCCGGGTCCCGAACAAAAAAGATTTGTGTAACGACATTAGCAAGTACGAATGGTTCTTCTCTCAGATCCGATGTGCTTGAAGTCCACGGTAGTGATACCGTATTTGTCGATGTTCACGCCCCGTGAGAGCGACCCGCGGCACGAAAAAGAGGAACCTTCAAAGACCCATAATCAAGCTCCCAAATCTCTTCTATGAATCCATAGTAGGTCTGCATATTACCATTGGTATCGTAGGCATCTATACGGACTCCGCTGTTCTGGTTGGTGCTCTTGTTATCTTGTGCTCTCGTATAAAATGTATATCCATTTATGTCATATCCTTCAAATGTCAGGATTGTACATGACGGTCCCTGAGACAGCGCTCTCAACTGAGCACACTCTGTTTGCGTATGCATCATGTGTCTAAGCAACCAATCTCCGAAGTTATCTCTGTGGTATCTCACGATCCAAACCTCAGATTTAAATGGGTTTTTTCTTCTTAGCATATTCTTGTGCATATCAACATACGGTGCCGCTACAACTGATTGGTCCAGAACTGTAAAATGTGCTTGAATGAATGAAGCACGATCGTTAGTATGCAGCGATTTACGACCTAATGTCCCTTTGCCCTGTAGCCTCCCCTCATGGCGAGATATGGGCACACCAATCGGTTTGAGATCCATGTAATCGACGCAGAATCCAATGACCTCCTCGGTTCCTCAACCTTCGGCAATGCACCCTTCTGACCGATGTCGATTACGAACATATTTCTTCACAACCCCCATGAACCTCTCGAAAGGGTACATCTGATGTAGAAACACTGGGCCAAGAAACTGTATCTCTTTCACATATGAACAATGAGATGGACTATAATATCAAAAAAGGATGGAGGGAAGCACATCTCAAGCCGACATAGAGTGTGGATCACGTCTTGCTGCAGCTTACCCAGTTTCATTGGATCAATGACCTTTTGTGAAATCGCATTGAAGAATGAACACAACTTTATAATTGGGTCTCGCACTTTCTCTGGCAGAACACCCCTAATTGCAACAGGAAGCATCTGTGTCATCATTACGTGGCAATCGTGAGACTTCATGACAATTAATTTAAAGTCTTTCATTGAGACTAGCCCCTTCATGTTGGCAGAATAACCGGACGGTACTTTGACTCCGTGCAAGCATTCACATACGCTAATTTTCTCTTTCTTGCTAAGAGTGTAGCAAGCTGCCGGAAGGTACTTTTTGCCTTTACCCAAATCTTCATGATGTAGCTCCTTCCTGAGGTTCATATCTTCCAGGTCCATCCGTGCTTTGAGTGTATCTTTTGTTTTGCCAGGTATGTGTAGTAAAATACCGAGCAAGCTATCACACACGTTCTTCTCTATGTGCATAACGTCGATTGCATGTCGAACATCCAGGTGCGACCAATAAGGTAGGTCCATAAATACTAATCTCTTTTTCCACAAAGGAGCTGTATCACGGGAACACGGGACTGATGTACTGCCGGCTCCCTTTCCATGGATAATTTTAATATCCTTTATGGCCGCAAATATCTCTTTGCCGTTGTGATGTTTTGGAGCTGAAGCTGTCTCCTTTGTACCATCAAAACCTCTCTTGTTGTTGCGATACGGATGGTCCTTACGAAGGAACCTAAGATGTCGCATGTAACACATTTTTCTGTAGTATTTCAGCCACCGGCTACCTGTATCACCCAAGCAATGGACGCATCCGTTGAATCCTTTAATAGTCTGGCCTGAAAGATTACCGAGAGCAGGGAAATCATTGATGGTTACAAACAACAACGCTTGTAGCATGAAGTACTCTCTTTTATACTCATCCCATAGCCACACACCGTCGTTCCACAATAACAGAAGATCTTGAACTAGTGGTTTCAGGTACACGTCGATATCGTTGCCAGGTTGCCTTGGCCCTTGGATCAGCAGCGGCATCATAATGTACTTTCGCGTCACAAAGCCAAGGAGGAAGGTTGTAGATACATAAAGTCACCGGCCAAGTGCTATGACGACTGCTCATGTTGCCGAAAGGATTCATCCCATCCGTACTGAGCCCGAACCTTATATTCCTCACGTCACATGCAAAGTGTTTCTTGTATTCTGTATCAATGTTCCTCCACTGCGCAGAGTCAGCAGGGTGTCTGAGCATTCCATCCTTCTTACGCTCCTCAGCGTGCCATCGTAGCAATTGAGCATGCCTTTTGTTCGCGTCACAACCTTGGTTGGGGGTCTTTTTTTCTTACGATGCACTTCAAGGTCGGCATCACCGCGCTTATAACGAGATGCCTTGCAAACAGGACACGCATCCAATTTTACAAGCTCATTGCGATACAATACGCAATCGTTCGGACATGCGTGTATTTTCTGTACTTCCAGTCCCAATGGGCAGACAATCTGCTTGGCCTGGTACGTGGTTGTTGGCAACACGTTTCCCTCCGGGAGAACGTCTCGCAGGAAAACTAACAACTCTGTGAAGCTCTTATCGGACCAACCATTGCTTGCCTTCAACTGCAGCAGCGTTAGCACAACATGTTGCTTTTTGAGGTCCTCCTTGCAGCCCGGGTACAAAGGTGTTGTAGAGTCCTCTACCATACGCTGGAACTTCTGAAAATCCCTTTCACTCGTGTGGTCCTCCTCCCCATCATGCAACATATGTTCTAGATCATCTTCATGGTTATCGACGAACGTATCATCTTGGGTGTCCACGAACGTATCCTCGACCGCCGTGGAGTCGTTGTCTTCGTCATCATCATCAATCGGATGATCTTCACGTGAAATCTCATTTTCACCGTGCTTAGTCCAACAGGTATAGGCAGGCTTGAAACCCCTTCGAAGCAAGTGTGCACAGATCGCCTCAAGATTAGAAAACTGCTTCTCATTCTTGCAATCGGCCGACGGCAACAAATGTAGTCCGTCACTTAGTTGACTTGTACGCCGCAGCCACGCTCATAAAACTAGTCACACCGTTAAAGTACTCTCTATCGCGACAGTCCGCTTCATACATCCATCTTCGATCCATCTGCAAATATTTATAACAAATAAAATCTCAGTAAATCAATAAGTGGTCACAAATTATTTTATTCATTTAATTTGTTACGTACTGCTAATTAATCAAGAAATCCATTTCCAAATCTCACTATTAAAATCAATTAAATAATTGCTATTACTTATAATGGTGCATCAAAGCAAACTTGCATTACTTACAAAAAGTATTAAATTAATATACACCAAGTAAAGAAACAATAATAAGTAATTAGATACAACAACAATTAATTATGTAGTGTTGTCATACTTAACATATTAAACGCAATCACTAATTTGGTCCTCATAAAAACTTAAATTCAAGCTATATCGGATGCCTCTTTATGTCGGATCGGATATTTGTCGGATAATATCAGATAGGATAGGGATACGGATTTTTTATAATAATACGGATTCGGATTCGGTACCTCACTATCCGTCGGATACGGATAATCCGGATATTGATGGGTCGGATATCCGGATATACGTGTGGGCTGGGCCAAAACTACAATTTTGGCCCAAAAAGGTTTCTTAATTTTATAATTGTTTTTTAATTTAATTAATCCATAAAGCAAGTTTCAATTATTAAAATTAGCAGACCAACTTCAAAAATTATGAAATTTTTTTGAGAAATTTTTTTGAGAAAGTTCCACAAATAATATAACATTTAAAAATTTATTTTCAAGGTTTTATCACATTTTAAATTTTCTCAAAAATTCAAAACTTCCTCTTAATAGGAAAATATTTTAAATAATTAGCTAAAAAACATAAAAACTCATAAATACATAATTTATTATTTAAAACATAATTCAACAAAGAATATAAATACTTTTTCTTCACACATGACATCTAAATAGTTACATACAACGACAATTAATTATGTAGTGTCATTGTACTTAATTAACATATTAAACGCAATCACTAATTTGGTCCTCGTAAAAACTTAAATTCAAGCTACATCTTAATCTCACTAATCACTGCACACATAAAAAGGTGGTGAATTCAAATCTAGTCTCTAAATTAGAGCTCTAATTGTGCTCATTATGCAATCGATAATTCTCACAGCCAACAACCATATAGAACGTAATATCCAACAAAAACCAACTACAAATAAAATGTACATCAAGATACGAACCGTAGATCACGAATTAGAAGTGAATTCCACCGAATTTGAGAGCAAAAATTTGCCCCCTCTCTTCCCCAACCGAGCAAGAACAGAGCTCCTCTCTGTTCTGGAGGTGGGGCAAGTACGAAGGGTATTTATAGTGTCGAATTATTACTACCGGTTCTTTTTCAAAACCCGACAGTAAGATATCAGTGCCAGTTGAATAATATAATTCGGTAGTGATATTCTCTGCCCTTCCCGCGTGAAAATTTAGGGTAAGCCTTATCACTGCCGGTTATTATTTACAAACCGGCAGTAATATATCACTGCCGGTTTTATAATACGAACCGGCGGATATCTTCTCTCTGGTCGCGGGAGAATTTAGGGTAATCTTATCACTGCCGGCTTTTGTTTACAAACCGGCAGTGATATATTACTACCGGTTGGAGAAAATGAACCGGCAGTGATATTCCTTCACTTCACGTGGGAAAAAACTATTGTGCCGGTTTTACTTGGAACCGGCAGTGATAATACAATCACTACCGGGTGGGCCTCAACCGGCACTGATGGGGCGTCGCGGATATACCCCTCTGTAGTGGTGTTAGGACCGTATGTGATATAGTAACTTCACTGACAGTTTTTAATTAGAACCGTCTATGATAATTTTTCCTACAGATGGATCTTTTTCTGTTTATTGGCTAGCAATAAACTCAGATTACATTACAGCGTAAGCAGATTACGTCCATTTCAGCAATCAACTCAGATTACATCACAGAGGAAGCAGATTACGTACAGATACTGCACGGCACATCCATTTCAGAAATGAACTCATATATATTAACCAATAGAACTTAATTTTATTAACCAATTAATTGAATGCACAACTACAATTCACAAATCCACAGTATAAGTTTAACAAATTAACTCAAGTGGTAATTTAGAAAAAACATAACTCCTGAAGTTAGGCAGAGTGGAACTCGCCTTTTGGATTTAAGACATGACTGAGCAAGAAGGAACAAAAATGTCCTTGAATTCGGATCAGATCGTTCTCTTCCAACGCAGTTATAGCCTCATTGGTCTTTTTTGTATTGACGAGGAGTTGCATGTTGTGGCAAACGTAAAATCCAAATCGATTATTTCCCTTTCCCTACTGGTGGCACTACAAATATATAGTTGGTTAGTTCCAGAGTTATTATTATGGAGTTTGATATAGGATTATTATGTATAGCTTATACCGAAAACTTAAAATCGTGCTTCAGCTTCGGCCCGTCCTTGCCAGAAGGCCATCCATAAGCTTTGTACACTTTGAACGTTCTACGTGATTGCAAAAGATTAGCCTCAGCCATTCCAGGAGCACCGTACACTTTGAATAACCTACATGACCATATTATCTATGGAGGAAACGTGATTACCTGGTGAGTAATTTCGCGATAGGATTCAAGTCGTGGATGCTGCTCTATAAAGAATCAAGGTAAATAACCTGGTTCATGGCTGGATGAATTACAATTAGAACCCAATGAAACCTAGAGAAGTATGTTGCCATGGTCAATTAACAAAACTGAGTTGCGTGCATAGTACAAATCAAAGTATAGCAAATAGTACAACACTTATTCTTGGTTGTGGGGTAAAAGTATAAACTCTTTATGTTTTCGAGCCACCAATGCCTGTTCCACTTATTCATCGACGAATTTTAAATATTTATCCATTGTTTGCTTCGAGACTATGTGTGGGTCTAGGAAACCCACCGATTATTCATTCTGTTTCGCTTCACAGATCATGTATCTATATATACAAAAGCAATGAGTTATATATATATGATATTTATCGGTATTACATGACTGTAGACTATGATTGCACACACTTACAATGTCCAGCATTTCAAGAGCGCAGCGTCGAGGGCGTCGAGGTTGAAGAGATCGAATAGGTCATTGAAGTCGACTGTGAAGAAGCTCCCCGATGACTCGTTGAACAGATGCTCAGGCTTGAAGTTGACCGTGATACTTGTTATACGTTCTCGCACTGGCTTGTTAGCTTGTTCCATATACCAAGCATGCAATCTAATGCAATCCATAGAATGGTTTTTTAGGCGATCTTCCGTTACTAAAGGCTCTCCTAGCTTGTATAACAGGGCCAACATGGCAATTGGATAGTCCAGGGCCTTCGTGTTCTACTTCGATTTGCACTTGCCTTACTTTTTACTATAGGAAGTCTTCACGGGAGACGAGTGAGTAGCAACCCATTGAAAGTCCTGTGATCCAGGGGCATGATAGCAGATTTGGTGGCCTGCTGAGGTGCAACAGGCGACTCAGGTAGTTAGGGTACTTCTGGTGATGGAGGATGGACATCTAAGGAGATGTCGCTACTAGACCACTGGATGAATGTGCCAATGGCATCCCAAGTATCACAATCTCGTTGTTTGGGTGCACCTATAGCGCGATTGTCCTGAAACTATCTTATACACCGTCCACATTAACCTTCATGAAACCCGACGCTACCAGGGTACCATGCACCAGCGCCCCTTCAATGGATGGATATGCAAGCCCCCAAGCAGCCTAAAAAGGAAGGGAGACATGTGTAAGTCTCAGTTGAAATTGCAGCACGTGGACTCCTACATAACGGTACACAATTAGCTAATGCGTTTAATAGCTATATCTATGGAGCATTCAAGAGATATATATTAGTACCTTGATGTCACAGACAAGAAATTTGCCATCGTGTTCATATGTGTGAGTGGCGGACGCACAACTACTCTTACGGGTAGTGGGGCTGAATTGCGCACATACGTTTGGGGCTTGCGCAGGTGTCTATCTTGATTATTGAGCCTTTCCTCGAGGCTTCTTATCTTATTATTGAATTCTTCTCTCAGCCTTTCCTCAATCTTTTGTACAAGCCGTTCCTCGCACTCGGCTTTGGTTCTCTTCCTACTTTGGTATTTGTCAGAGTTGTCTGGGAATCCCATTTTCCAAGAAATGAAAACCCTTTTGCCTCACGTGCAACCAGGCCGTGGAGAGTACATCTTTCTCCCTGTCTAGCAAAAAAGAGCCATCGAAAAATTGTTTACTCAATGCTACCTACAAGATCCCAACAAGTTATTTCACTTATGAAGTTATGGACTAATTACGTACAAAATTGGTAGTTCGATATCTTACCAGGCTTTGGCAGACTTCCTCGTCCGTAGGGTTTGTAAAGGAGACGGTGCCGAAAGATGTGGCACATGACCTCACTCTTAGCCAGTCTTTGGCGTGCTGGTTAACGATTGATGCAAATGGCGCGGATGCCTCTTGTCCTTCCTCTCCCATTGTGTCCTCTTCCCCGTGTACCCAGCGATGCCGAGTCTGTGGGGGTAGGTGTTCCTTGCGTGCAGGGCCTTGTGCGCTTCACTTTGACACACGAATTCGTCTGTTGTCTTCACCTCAACAAAACTTTGCCATACGTCCTCATCAATGAACCCATATTTAGAGAAGGGAGTCTTATCCTTGTTGACATATTCCTTGACAAGCGTGCTGTTGAAGTTTTTCCACGCTTTTCCCACCACTAGCAGTGCATACTGTTGCACTGAGCGCACGAAGTCTTCTGGAATCTCAAACGATGCAAGAATTGCTGTCACGAAGTTGTTACGGTTCTCGTCAGTCAGCGACTTCCAAGATAGATAGGTGATGGGGACCCATTCCCGTGCGACTATCCCGCACAATATCCAATGCTATCGCTACCTTTATTGGTTCGGTAGGGGCTCCATCCTTTGGATCAATCATTTGTTGGTATATCAGTCCATGGGCCTTTTATTTGCTCCTCTTAGACCTCGAGTTGGTTTTCCTTTCGTTGGCTCATCACATCCTTGAGACAACGAATGAAGGGACGTCATCTTCTTTTTAACTAGACCTGATGTGCCATATTGTGTGTTGAAAATTATTATCTCCATCAATGAATATATTATATAATCTATCCATGCCCAAAAGATAAACCAACAGACTACAAGTCACAGATTGATGTCAAGAAATACATGCTCAAATAATGAGAAAGCTCTCTAGCAGGGTTCAGTTTCCTTGATTCTAAGTAAATCCCACAACCCACCAGAGGCTAATAACAAAAGGTAAATGAAAACTGACAGCTTGGCGAGAGAATAAAAGCAAAAAATGATGTGAAATCTGAAGTTCCCATTTTGTCGTCTAAAAGAGAAGAACAAATAAGGAGATTTGATGATTTGCCCTGTTTTAGTTGGTGCAATTGATTATTTGCCCTATATGTCTCACTGATATATGGCCCCTGAGCCTACATGTGAGATATCATGGGGCAAATCATCAATGGCACAAGTAAATGAGGGCAAATCATCAATTTTTCCTTTTTGATATGGTCTTTGAAAGATTTTTGTTGCTCCCTGCAGATGGTTTTCTAGCTGGAGTCTTCGATAAAAGTATTGTGACTAGCATAAAACTTTGTATGCCCTTTTCTACTCCATTTAGAATTTATTGTTAACTCTAATTATCTGGAATGAAGGGCAAACTAGACGGCTTGTTAAAACTGAGGATAAAGAAAGAGATAAAGAGCGCTAGAGGGAGGATGGGGACAGGACCCAAAAATGTAAGCTAATTTAGCTCTTGTAGTTCTTTTTTGGCAATTGTTTCATACAACATTTGGTTTAATCGTATTTTCAGTATCCAATGCATCCTGCAAGCAACAGGACTGATCTTGGAGCTTCTGTGCTTAACGATCACTGGGTATCAGTGACATCAGGAAGTGAAGACTATTCATTTAAGCACATGCGAAAGAATCAGTATGAAGAAAGGTTGAACCACTCTAAATCTTCATTGAATATTCTTTATGTCTCAAGAAGAGTCCTTGTAATGTCACTTTTTATCTTTTGGTTTTGGATTTTTTTTAGTTCATAAGAGTGTTTATCTAGTTGATCTAGTTAATTATCAATTTCATGACGTTGCAAGATAATCCTAGATTTTTAAGCAAAAGAGTTGTGTACATCTGGATTTGAAAATAGAGAGGGACTTTCCCCCATTTCTCTTTATCAACAATTCAAGAGGTCCCTTAATTGATTCCATAATAGAGAGGGATTTGAAAAGCTTTGCTAATGTGGTAGGAGGTCCAAGTATTTGATGGAATAGTTAAAAGTTGAGAAAGGAAAAACAAGGCTTTTGGAGGCATGCATTGTTGTGACAAAGAATATCGAGCTAAATAAAAAACTCTTTTTATTCGTTTTCCTATGAATAAGGTCATTTTTCATGACAAGGGAATTTGAGATTAAAATAATACAAGCATATCTATTCTAATAATTAATATAATGAAGAGTTCCTCAATACTCCATCAAAGAAAATTTCACAAATATCAAGATACGCAGTTTTTTTTGTTTGTTAGTGTAAATCAGCTCTTCATCTGTCTAATATTTTCTTTAAAAACTGTGCAGTTCTCACAAATATTCGACCACGTCCATGCATGCATGTTAGATGAAAAACGTCATATATGGTTTTCTCAAATAATGGATGATTCCAGGGATTCATTGGTCTTCCTTTTCATTATTATATTAAAAAACTAATCAACTGCCTTGACCTTCTAGAAGGTATACGTACATAGGAGATCATCTGCAACAAGATTCTCAAAAAGAAAACATCACGTAAATTTGCATGTTTTTTCATGTGGATTTTTCGGTAAATTTATGTTTTGAACTTACTGAGTACACATCTCAATTTAACGTGCAAATCATACTGATTAAATGTTGACATATGTCGCAAACAGACAATTTCTGGCAAACATGCTAGCTAACTAGTTTCTAAACAAATAGCTATAAGAAAGGTGTAGAAGAGCTGCCGGCGTGGGGAGAAGGCCCACTACTACAGAAGGGCTTATATTAGATGTCTCAACACAGACGGATTCTCAAAACCGTCTGTGACGATGAACATCACTGACGGTTCTATATTGCAACCGTCAGTGACATCATCACAGACGCTCTTCGAAAACCGTCAGTGATATACATCAATATCACATACGGTTTTAGTTAAAAACCGTGTATGATATCATGTATTGTCCTAGACGATTTTTTTATAAAACCGTCAGTAATCTGGGATTCTATATTTATCACTGACGGTTATGAATAGAACTGTCTGTGATAATATTTTAACTTTCCCGCTCTCACCAAATTTGAACTTCCCGCTCGTCTCGTTTTCAACTTCCTTTAAAATACAAGCCCGCAACTCTTCTCCTGCTGCTTTCTTCTTACTTCTCCTGCTCTCCTCTTCTCTTCTCTCTTCTCACTTCTCCTCCACTCCTCTTATATTCCTGTTTTCTTCTCCACTTCCTCTTCTCATCACATTTCCACTCCTCTCCTCTTCCTCTACTCTGTTCGCAACTAGAGCATACCGCCATCCATATGTTACGTAAGTGTGGTGTTTGAATTGTTGAATTAAAATGTCATAGCTCATCCTCTCCTCTTTTGCACTCTTGATGTTGTGGCGTTTTCGTTTTTTATCCATGCACCTTTCGGTAAAACAGCCATAACTTTTGCATACGAGCTCCGATCGCAACGTTTTTATGCTCTTTTGAAAGCTAACGAAAAGTTCATTTTGAAAAGGCCAAGTTAGGGGGCTACATCAAAAGTTCTACACGACACTCCGAAAAAACGTTGATCGCGAAAAAACGTCGTTTAGGGCCTCAAAACAGCCTCCAAAGTTTTTTTCATCGATTTTGCGTTTTTATGTTCTTCAGAGCAGGGACATGGGATATCTCACATCCAGTAGCTCTTTCATTATGTTTGAACTAGCACAGAGCAGCTGGATCACAGAAATATCATCTGTATGTGATGATCTTTTTTTGTTTCCAAAAGTAACATCACAGGCAGTTCATAGTAAAAACCGTCTGTGATAGTTTGTTATCACAGATGGTTCTTAGTAGAACCCGTCTGTGATGTTTGTATATCACAGACGGTTTTAAAATTAAAACCGTTTGTGATATCTTCTATCACAGACGGTTCAGAAACCGTCTGTGATATGCCGATATATCACTGACAAATGGTTATAGACGGTTCGTGAAACCGTATATGATGAGGGTTCTGAACCGTCTGTGATGAACTTTTCTATAGTAGTGAGGCCACGGGAGGAGGCCGGTGCGGGAGGAAGCCGGCGAGGGAGCAGTTCGTCGTAGGAGGACGCCAGCTTGGGAGGAGGTTGGCGCGGGTTTGCTAGGGTTTGGGGCCAAACTACATGCTGGTGTCCTTTTATAGGGAGGTCATCACAAATAGTTCTATAATAGAATTGTCTTTAGTGTGAGGTTATCAGAGACGGTTCTATAATAGAACCGTTTGTGATATACTATATCAGAGACGGTTCTATAACAGAATCGTCTGTGATACTATAATATCATAGACGATTCTATTATAGAACCGTCTCTAATGCTTCAACTTCTCATTTTTGATACAAATTGGATCTCACTTGTCATGCATGTTACTTTACATGCATGTTTGTGCTACACTAATAGCATTAATTAATAGTTTAGGACAACCATGATCATGTCCCATAAATAACTTTATTAAATAAACCAGATCCTACAAAAAGATGTATATAAAAAATAGTACACTTAAAATCATAACTCCCTTGCTTATTCTTTTGTATAAAAATTAGCCTTTCACGATGATCGACGTGTGTGTAGCTAGCTTTCTCAGGTTGTTCTTCTTGGACCGTGATGCTGTTTTCGATAGGAGGCAACTCGTCAAATTGATTGTATTCTTCCTCATCTACAACATTCTCAACTCTGACAATTCTCGTTTTTCCCTTAAGAACTACATATCGCTTCTTACTGGATAGGTCGGTTACATAGAATACTTGAATAACTTGGTTAGCGAGTACGAATGGTTGATCTTGGTATCTCACATGTGCGAGGTGGACAGTAGTGATACCGTATTTGTCAACCTTCACCTGCTAGAGGTGGACCCAACGATACTGAAATAAGGGGATCTTGAATAGTACATAGTCGAGCTCCCAAATCTTCTCTATGAACCCACAACAGGACCTCCTCGTCGACTCAGTGGTACTGAATGCATCTATACGGACAGCGCTATTCTGGTTTGTGCTCTTTATATTCTGATCACTCGTGTAAAATATGTACCTATTTAAGTCATATCCTTTCTATACTACAACTGTAAATGTTGGCCCTTTTGCCAACCATATCATCGTATCACTTGATGAGCTCCCATTGATAGGTCGCTCCTTCAACCATCTGTTGAACTAAAGGTTATGCTATCTCGTGATCTAAGACCCTGCCATATCAGATTCTCTTGCCGTAGCCAGTGCTTGTGCTCATCGATGTACAGGGACACTACAGCCATGTGTTGCAAAACCGTGAAATGGGCTTGAGTGTAGGCAACCGAATCAGGCATTATTGCTTTCCTTTCGATGGTCCCGATACCCTGAAGCCTCCCCTCATGGAGAGATCGAGGCATACCTATTGGTTCTACTTGAGCCATGTAATCAACGTAGAATTCGATGACCTCTTCGGTTGCATAACCTTCGACAATGCAACCCTCCGGTCGAGATCGATTCTGTACGTAGGACTTGAGAATTCCCATGTACCTCTCGAATTGGTACATGCTACATAGGAACACGGGCTCGCACATCTTTATCTCTAGCACAAGGTGAATAATGAGATGGACCATGATATCAAAAAACGATGGAGGGAAATACATCTCAAGTTTACATAGAGTCATCACCACTTTAGTCTACAAAGCATCCAGTGCTTCAGGATCGATAACCTTCCAAGCAATTGTGTTAAATAAATAACACACCCTCGTGATTGTCTCCCAGACCTTGATCGGCAAAATACTTCTAATTGCGACAAGGAGCATTTGTGTCATCAGCACATGACAATCATGAAACTTCATGCTAGTTAATTTCAAATCTTTCATCAAAACAAGTCTCTTCATGTTGGAGGAGTAACCGGACGGAACTTTCACACCATGCAAGCACTAGCACAGTTCAGTTCTCTTGGCTTTGGATAGAGTGTAACAAGCAGGTTTGCAGTACGTTCGGCCTTTATCGATCTCTTTCGATGCTAACTCAAGTCTTATGCCCATATCGACCAAGTCAAGCTGTGCGTTGACACCATCCTTTGTTTTGTCCTTAATGTTCAGTAAGAGACCAATCAAGTTATTACAGACATTCTTCTCTACGTGCATGATGTCGATGCAGTGGTGAACTTTCAGGTGCTCCCAGTAAGGTAGATCCTAAAATATTGATCTCTTTTTCTACATGCTCTTCTCACGGGTCCTTAATTTACGTCCCTTTCCATGTGTAACATCTAAATCCTTAACAATGTCATGAATATCTTTCCCGCTTAAAGGCCTTGGAGCTGAACCATCTTCGTTCCTTCTGTCGAATTGTTTCTTTATCTTGCGGTATGGGTAATTTCTCCGAAGGAACCGATGGTGACACATGTAAATGGTTTTGCGCGAGTGATTCAACCACGCACTCTTGGTATCGTTTAACATTGAGTGCTGGCTTTGGTTCCTTTTGTACTCTGTCTAGACAGGTTGCCAAGGGTAGGGTAATCATTTATGGTACAGAACAACAGGCAGTGCAAAGTGAAGTTCTCTCGTTTTTACGCATCCCATACTTGTACCCTGGGAACCCACAGTGTTTTCAGATCTTCTATCAATGGTGCTAGGTACACATCACTATCGTTCCCAGGTTGTATCGGTCCTGGGATAAGTACAGACAACAAAATGTACTTTTGCTTCATAGACAACCAAGTAGGAAGGTTGTAGATACAAAGATTCACGAGCTAAGTGCTATGCCAGCTGCTCATGTTACTGAAAGGATTCATTCTATGTGTACTCAATCCAAACGTTATATTCCTCGGATCCGCACTAAATTCTTGAAACCTCCTATCGATGTTTCTCCACTAGGTGGAATTAGCAGGGTGCCTTAGCATTCTATCATTCTTATGCTCCTCCGAGTGCCAACGCAGCAATTTTTCCTTCTTTGGGTTCGCAAATAAACGCTTCAACCGAGAATTACATGCAGATACCATGCCACCTTAGCAGGAGATCCTTTCTTCACCTTGTTGCGCTCACCGTTATCATCTGAATGACTCTTACACTTGTACCAGGATGTGTTGCACACTGGACATACATGCAAGATTTCGTACTCTTTGCGGTACAGGATACAGTAGTTCAGACATGTATGTATTCTTTCTACTCCCATTCCCAAGGGACAAAGAACCTTCTTGGCTTTGTAGGTAGTTGTCGGCAACTCGTTTCCCTCTGGAAGCATATCCACCAATAGACGTAACAGCGCTGTGAAACTCTTGTCGGACCAACCGTTGCTTGCCTTTAATTTCAGCACTTCAAGCACGGATGACACCTTGTGTATTTCGACTCGCAGCCTGGGAACAAAGGTTTCTCCGAGTCCTCCATCAAGCCCCAGAATTTACCATATTCTCTATCATCAAGGTTCCCTTCTGTGTCACGTAGCATCTGATTCAGATTATCATCCTGCAACCTATCATCTTCGGAAGCACAATCGATATGATCATCCAGCATATCATTGACTTCATCGACGATGTTAATACTACATGCTTCCTGTATATTCTGCTCTTCACCGTGACTGGTCCAACATGTATACCCCCTTTTGAAACCCCTCAGAATCAAATGTGCTTCGATCTGCGCTGAGTTTCGAAACATCCTTAGATTCTCGCAGTCAATGCATGGACAAGACATAAATTGCACCCCCTTATTAAACATATCCTCCTCTACAGCTCTTCTAAAAGCAGAGACGCCTTTAATATACTCAGCACTCGCACGGTTCTTAGCGTACATCCAGCTTTGGTCTATCTACGCTACGCATATAACATTTAGTGTTAAATATTGAAGTACACTAGGTGTGCGCATACACACATTCTTAAATTATGCACTGCTAGCTACTTCTTGAATATAATGCAATTATAAAACCAATTACCACTACTACAGAATGGTACAACACTATCGCTTCATCTGGGTCAGTTCTTAACTTTTTATGAAAAATTGATTGTGATAGATGATTTAGGAGAGGTGTTAATACTAATTGTAACATCCCAAAATTTGGCCTATAATTTCACTTATGTGCATTTTGGTGATTTTCTAAATTTATTGGATTTTCCAGAAATTATTTGAATTTATTTTAATTAAGTATATTGAACCTTTGGTGAAAATTAATTATATATAGATAAAAATAATATGAAGTTTTGTCAAAAATATTTTATTTGAGTTCAGAATGTTTCAAAGTATTTATGAGAATTTTCTTGGATTTTTCCTGATATATTAATTGCCTTAAATGAATTAATCTAATTTCGGGAATTATTTTAAATCGAAAAGCGTTAGAAAAATCGGCGTGAATAAAGATTGGGCCGAGCCCAAGATGTGTAGGCGTCTGCACGACCCGCCATGTGCTGACTGCTTTCGCCACCGCTGCCGCCGCAATGAAGACGCCAACCGTCAGATCTTCATCTTGTGGTCTTCATCAAGCCAAGTCGCCGGTGCTACGTCGGCCGTTGTATCGCAGAGGGATGCGTGTGATTTAAAGACGAGATAGAAACCTAACACCTGCGAGCCGTTGGATCAAGATCGTGTGAAGAAATCGGGTCATGTTTTTTTGGAAAGGTTGGATCTCATCCGTTGATTTTGGAAAGTGCGGATTGGATTGGATCGGCCGAGATCTAATCGTGGCCGCTCGTTGCAGATCGGACGGCTCTCGGTTGTCGTCTCCGATTCGGTTTTCGAATCCACCGCCGCTTGCCATCGTCGCCGCGTGATTTAGGGTTTCCTTCCCTGCGCGCATGCCGAGGCTATAAAAGCCACCGCCCGCACCCCTAGGATTGCCATCCCAGAGCGCATCCGCCAGTGCTAGCCTTCGCCGTTGAGTCGCCACTGTAGCCTCGCAGGAGCTCGCCGAAGTTTGCTCTTCACCGCCGCGGTTTTCTTCGGGTTCCGCTGTCGTCAAGCCGCCGTCCGTCGCAAGGGTTCCAGATCTGAGTTTCTCTCGTCGAGCCGGGTCGAGTCTGTTGCTTCTTCTCGCCGGAGTCGCGCCGAAGCGCCGTTCGGGTGGTCGTCTTCCTCCGCTCCGGTGCAAGCCCGCCACCGTGTCTCGGAGCTTCTTACAGCCGTTGAATCTTCGTCGAACCATCCCGATCGCACCGCGTCATCCTCATCAGCAGTGAACCTCTCCGGTAAGATGGACCGTTAGATCTAAGATGAGCGATCACGATAGTGCCACGTTGGAGTAGATCGATAGTCATCAGATCGTCACCCGGATGCGCGCCGCGTGTCGAGCATCGGCACGGGCGGCGTCGCAGCCAGTCCGGGGTCGCCGCGTGGCGGGCATGGGGCGCGAGGCGCCGTGGGCCGCGTCCACGGTGAACCAGAGGCGGTTTCGTGGACCGGGTCCATGCGCCGAGCTGACGTGGCGCGCCGATTGGTCCGGGGCTGTGGCGACGCCAAGATTGCGCAATAAATATCTTTTCCAATAGAAAAATAATTCGGGAAAATCGTTTTTTCTAATTTCTGTATTTTCAGATTTATTTAAAACTTCAAACGGCTATATCTTTTGCATCTTAACTTGGAATTGAGTGATTCAAATTTCTAAAAATTAGTAAAATCAAGATCTATTTATTGGTTTATTTATTTTATTTTTAGAGTTTGTTTGCTTGCTGTCTTGATGTTTATTTGCTTCTTCGACCTCGGTTCGCGTAGACGTTGAGGTGCTCGGCGCTCCGGAGGAAGATTCGTCGCTTCAGGACCCAAGCTCAGACCAATACCAGCACCTACTCCAAGGCAAGTTGTGTTTGATCATGTTGAACCCATGCTTGCAAAGATGCTACTTTATTTTACATTATGTGCATGTTATTTCATGTGTAGACCTGTTTTCAAATTAAATTGGGATTTAGCTAGTCAACCTGTTGAGTATACCCTACCTTTTCATTGTATGCCATAATCTAAATTGTCACCCTAGGATGGTTAAATTACTAGTTGATTAATATTAGTAATCAACATGGGACTGGTTAGACCGTCGTAGATTGCTTAGCCATGCCACGTCATCACATGTGTCCGAATGTTGCTACTTAATCTTGACTAATGGAATATGGAACAATGTTTATGAACTGGTGTGTCATGTGTTGTCACACAGTAATATCAAGTTGTTGTGGCAAGGAGGTCACACATCTAGATTGAGTTGTTGATGGCACATGGTACTTGGTAATCAGCGGGGTGGTAATGAGTTTAGATTGGGGCAAGTGGCAAGGGCGGTGTGCCAAGGTGGGCGAGATTGGGTGGGTATGTGGAAGTCTTGCCTTAATTACTTTAAGGACTTAACCTTGCAAGCCTTTGACCTGAGTCTCTTTTGCAACCACATGTCTGGAATGGGACAGCCTAGCTAAATAATTTGTGAGGCCTAGATTTTGGTACTGTCGTGGTGAATAGTGAGTCTCGGGTTTACGGATTAACTCACATGGCGCAAGAGGGGGGCCCTGTTGTGGTGGTTTAACCCTTCAGTGTTGAAACCTTAGCGAACAGTACTGGGTCTAGGTGTAGCATTGTAAAGGCTTTGTTATGATCACTTGCCTTGGTGTTGTTTGGTTGTATCGTATGGGTAAAGTGCATAACCTCTGCAGAGTGTACAATCTATTCGAATAGCCGTGCTCACGGTATTGGACAATGCTCGGAAATTACAGTCAAGGGTTAGTGCGTTATACACAGAGAGTCCGGATTTGCAAATTCGGGTACCGACAGAGGTGGTATCAGAGCCATACTGACTATAGGTCTTGGCCCTAAAGAAAAAGGTAAAATTGACTAATAAGAAACTCTTGGCTTATCTCATCCCTCTACTCTCATCCTTGCTAAATTACCTTCTTTTCGTTGCCGTTTCGGGTGGAGATCTTATTCAGAATTTTGTTTTGAATAGATGCCGATCTTTTAGTCCTTCGAGTCGAGGCAGGGTGGCTATGCCATGGAGCTGTGGAGAGTTCTTCAAATAATTGGAGGCTTCGATCGTCCGCTCTACCGAGGAAGCAACTAGAACGTCAATGGTGTGCATCGGGGGTTCTTCTACTCGAGAGTGCGATGAGACCACCAGACCGATCCACATCACCACCCGGAGGTTCACGTACGAGGCGGGAATTCAGGAGGCTACCCGACTTGCTCTACGACGGATCTGCCACGACTACGCTTACGAGCTTCGCGACACCGTGTTTCGGCTTCACCCGACAGTACGAGCGTGCCAGCGTCGACGGATCGTGGAGGGGAGTGTGCTACTGCAATACACCTTGCTGAGTTTGCCACCGCCCAGGAAGATCACCTGAGGGACACTACTCAGGAGCTGGAGATAGTGTGCGAGGCGCTAAGAGTGGCCGAGCGAGAGCTTCAGAAAACCCGTGACGCGGCAGCCAGAGTCATCGGCGAGCTGGAGGAGGCCTTACAGGTGGCCGAGGAGCTAGCGGACCAGGTCGTCCAGGGGCCAGATGGAGTCGCCGAAGAAGAAGAAGAAGAAGAGGAAGACCCAGAGGAGCGTGAGTGGGAGCCCGAGGAGCCAGCAGAGGGTCACCAGATAGGTTCGCACCATGCCACCCACCCACCGGCACGCTGCTGGATTAGTCTCAACCAGGGTGGCTGGATGAGTGAGAGTCGGTTTTAGAATTGTGTCGAGACTCGAGTGTTGAGTCGCGTCTCTAAGTTAGTCTTTACCTTTTAGTAGACGTTAAGGTTGCATGTTTAGTTTGGTTCTTAATTGTTTGCTGAGTGTGCAGTATGTGTTGCAAAGCCCTTAGGCATTGTAAGCAACTGTGCCAAGTATTAAAAAAGATTATTTAAGTTGGGTTTAACCTGTTTCCCCCACCTTAGAAATTCTTACATCTTATCTATGCTACATCTATCTTTCCTAACCCAAGAAGCAATCAAGCAGATGGTGAACACTCGCAACAACAATGGGGCTTCAGGAAGTGGTCTGCGCTCAGGCAACAATCCCAATGAAGGAGCACCACCACAGCAAGCATCGCCAGTGGATATGCAGAACTTGGGAGCTTTTCTCGCTGCGCAAACTCAGTTGATGCAGACTATGATGCAGCAGATGACCAATATGGCTGCAGTCAACAACCTTGCTGCTCAGATTAATAATGGCGGACCTCGTCCTTACTCCAAGTTGTCAGACTTCATGAGGACCCGACCGCCAACATTCTTAGGAAATGTCAACCCCTTGGAAGCGGATGATTGGCTAAGAACCATTGAGAGGAAGCTGTACATGACTCAATGTGAAGGCCATGAGAAGGTTCTTTACGCATCCCATCAGCTGGAGGGAACAGCTGCAGAATGGTGGGAGAACTATTGTGCTGCTCATGAAGCACCCATGGAAATCACATGGGAAGAGTTCGCAACGGCCTTTCGCTAGTACCATGTACCAGAAGGGATGATGGACCTGAAAAAGGAAGAATTTAGGGCGCTTAAGCAAGGAGGCCAACCGGTGGCTGATTACTTGAACAAATTTACGCAGTTAGCTCGCTATGCTTCTGAGGACGTAGCGACGGATAAGGCCAGGCAGTCCCGCTTCATGAAAGGACTAAACTCAGGGCTGTAAGTGGGGCTGATTACCCACACTTTTCCAGATTTCCAAGAATTGGTAAACAAGGCTTTGATTCTGGAGGACAAGCGCAAGGAGCTTGGGGAAAATCACAAGCGCTTGATGACTAACCCAGGTGGACACCCTAATCACCTGCGAATGAGGATGACACCGCAACAGTTTGCTAGGTTCCAACCGCAAGCTGTTAACAAACCAGCAACACCTGCGCTGCGACCACCAGGACAAAGTTATCAGACGCCGGCCCAAGGTAACAATGCTCAAGGAGGAATGCAGCAGTTAGCCGCCAGAAGGTGCTACAGTTGCAATGAGTTGGGGCATTATGCTAATAGATATCCCCAGAAAGGAGGTATCACGCCAGTGCGTTTCAACCTTGGAACGACACCTGCTAAGGCACTGATGATGGGAGCGAATCGAGGAGCTGGACAGGCAGGAGCGACGCCTCAAGCTACTATTCGAGGCAGAGTCAACCACATCACCACCGATGGAACCCAGGAAGCATCAGACGTCGTACTGGGTAAGTTTTTGGTAAACTCAGTACCTGCAACAGTCTTATTTGATTTAGGAGCTTCGCATTCATTTGTCTCTCGAGCTTTTACATCTGAAAATGGTTTGAGCATGAAAAATCTTAAGTGTGTGATGCTAGTCCAAGCCCCAGGATCTAAGTTAAGATCTAACCTTGGGTGTTTGGGGGTGAAGCTAATAATTAATGGGGTAGAGTTCCTAGCGAACTTGATTATTCTAGATACCCAAGTTTTAGATGTTATCCTTGGTATGGACTGGTTAACCAAGCATAAGACAATTTTGGATTGTGGTCGAAGGGTTGTATCCATTGAAAGCCCTAGAGGAGAGAAAGTTAAATTTCAAGCGACAGCAGTTCGTGGTGGTCAATTAATGGTTAATAGCATGAGAACCGTCGGCATAGAGGAGGTGGCGAGTCGTGAAATATCCGGATGTATTTCGTAAGATCTCACGAATGCCGCTGGACCGTGACATCGAGTTCATCATTGAGTTAGCACCGGGAACCGCACCAATAGCAAAAAGACCTTATCGGATGCCTACCGATGAGTTGGTGGAGATGAAGAAACAGATCGACGAGTTATTAGAGAAAGGTTTTATAAGTCCAAGTTCGTCGCCATGGGGAGCGCCAGTTTTGTTTGTCAGGAAAAAGGATGGAAGCCTTAGAATGTGTATTAATTACCGTGCACTTAATGAAGTGACGGTTAAGAATAAGTATCCATTGCCAAGGATTGATGATCATGCTCGACCAGCTTGAGAGGAGTGGAGTTTTCCAAGATAGACCTTCGCTCAGATATCATCACTAAAGATTCGAACTAAGATGTTCAAGACTAAATTCTCTTCAAGATATGGACATTATGAGTTCACGGTCATGTCTTTTGGATTGACCAATGCGCCAAGCATATTTCATGAACTTGATGAATAAGATTTTCATGGAATACTTGGACAAGTTTGTTGTTGTGTTCATAGATGATATTTTGGTGTATTCAAAGACCGAAGCAGAGCATGCAAATCATTTGAGGCTAGTGTTGGAAAAGCTGCGTGAGCAACAGCTGTATGCTAAATTCAGTAAGTGCGACTTTTGGAAGGAAAAGGTGGAATTTCTCGGTCATGTTATGACTGCAGAAGGAGTTGTCGTCGACCCAAGCAAAGTGGAGGCAGTGTTGCATTGGGAACAACCAAAGTCTGTCACTCAAGTCCGAAGTTTTCTGGGAATGGCAGGATATTATCGTCGGTTCATAGAAGGATTTTCGACGATTGCGAGACCTCTTACACAGTTGTTGAAAAAGGAAAAGAAATTTTCATGGACGCCATATTGTGATAAGGGTTTTGAGGAATTAAAGAAGCGTTTGACAACAGCCCCAGTGTTTGTTTTGCCTAATGTTCGTAAACGACTTGATATATCGTGATGCATCAAGACAGGTCTTAAATGCGTATTGATGCAAGAGGGTAAAGTGGTCGATATGCGTCAAGGCGCTTAAGACCGCATGAAGGAAATTATCCCACGATGACTTGGAATTGGTCGTGGTGCATGCCTTGAAATTGTGGCGTCATTATCTCATTGGAAATAGATGTGAGATATATACGGACCACAAGAGTTTGAAATTTATCTTCACCCAGTTAGATCTTAACATGAGACAAAGGAGGTGGTTGGAACTGATCAAGGATTATAACATGGGAATCCACTACCATCCCAGAAAGGCTAATGTAGTGGCTGATGCCTTGAGTCGTAAAAGCCACATTGCAAATATGATGGTACAAGAAGATCAATCGGAGTTGTGTAAAGAGTTTGTGGTTAAAGCTGAAATGGTTCGGAATGATTCATAGCTGCATTGGAAGTAAAGCCGACGCTTGAAGATCGATTCGGGAAGGGCAAAGGATGATGAGAAAATCAAATCAAAGCTAAAAAGGATAAAGGATCAAAGATTTTACTATGGATGACCGGGGTACCATGTGGTTCAAGGGTCGCATTTTTGTGCCAAACAAACCAGAGCTTAAGTAGTTGATTTTGGAAGAGGCTCACGATTCCAAGTATTCAATCCATCCAGGAAGCGCTAAGATGTACCAGGACTTGAGGGAGAGGTTTTGGTGGCCAAATATGAAGCGTGAAGTCGCTGAGCACGTTGCCTTGTGTGATATATGCCAGAGAGTTAAGGCAATACACCAGAGACCAGCAGGTTTGCTACAACCGTTAAAAGTTCCAGAGTGGAAGTGGGAAGAAATCGTTATGGATTTCATCACCAGATTGCCAAGAACTCAAAATGGGTATGATTCTATATGGGTCATTGTGGATCGATTGACCAAAGTTGCTCACTTCATCCCGGTTAAGACAACTTACTCAGGAGACCAGTTAGCAGAATTATACATAGCCAGAATCGTGTGTTTGCATGGTGTGCCTAAGAAAATAGTGTCAGACAGAGGTACTCAGCTCACCTCGAGATTTTGGGATAAATTGCATGAAGCCATGGGAACGCGTTTGAACTTCAGCACAGCATATCATCCGTAGACCGATGGTCAGACAGAAAGAGTAAATCAGATTTTGGAAGATATGTTAAGAGCTTGCACTTTAGCCTACACTACATCATGGGATAAATGTTTTCCTTTTGCAGAGTTCAGCTATAATAACAGTTACCAGGCTAGTTTGAAAATGTCACCTTTTGAAGCTTTTACGGTCGTGCCTGTCGAACACCGTTGGATTGGAATGAGACAGGAGAGCGTATGATATTTGGTCCTGATATTCTCAAGGAAGCTGAAGAGCAAGTTGCTATGATAAGGGAGAGGTTGAAAATCGCGCAGTCAAGGCAAAAGAGTTAAGCTGATAATCGACGTCGTGATCTAAGTTTCGAGACCGACGATTTCGTGTATCTTAGAGTTACCCCTCTGAAAGGAGTTAAAAGGTTTCACGCTAAAGGAAAGCTTGCCCCAAGATACATTGGACAGTTCAAAATTTTGAACCGTCGAGGGGAGGTTGCTTATCAGTTGGAATTGCCGCAATCAATGGCAGGCGTGCATGATGTGTTCCATGTGTCACAGCTCAAGAAGTGTCTTCAGGTGCTAGCGGAGCAGACGCCTTTGGAAGAGATTGAGTTGCAGAAAGATTTGAGCTACAAGGAACAACCAATAAAAATTTTGGATGTCATGGACCGCAGAACTAGTAGCAAGTCAGTTCACTTCTGCAGAGTTCAGTGGAGCAACCATTCTGAGAATGAGGCAACCTGGGAGCGTGAAGAGGACCTGAAGATAGAATTTCCAAACCTATTCCCTAGTCAGCCTTGAATCTCGGGGTCGAGATTCTGTTAAGGGGGGAGGTTTGTAACATCCCAAAATTTGGCCTATAATTTCACTTATGTGCATTTTGGTGATTTTCTGAATTTATTGGATTTTCCAGAAATTATTTGAATTTATTTTAATTAAGTATATTGAAACTTTGGTGAAAACTAATTATATATAGATAAAAATAATATGAAGTTTTGTCAAAAATATTTTATTTGAGTTCAGAATTTTTCAAAGTATTTATGAGAATTTTCTTGGATTTTTCTTGATATTTTAATTGCCTTAAATGAATTAATCTAATTTCAAGAATTATTTTAAATCGAAAAGCGTTAGAAAAATCGACGTGAATAAGATCGGGCCGAGCCCAAGATCGTACGCGTCTTGCTGCCCGGTATGCGGCTGCTCTCCACCGCGCCGCCGCCACCAAGACGCCAACCGTCAGATCTTCATCTTGTGGTCTTCATCAAGCCACGTCGCCGGTGCTGCGTCGGCCGTTGGATCGCAGAGGGACGCGTGTGATTTAAAGACGAGATCAGAAATCCTAACACCTGCGAGCCGTTGGATCAAGATCGTGTGGATGAAATTGGATCGTGTTTTTTTTGGAAAGGTTGGATCTCATCCGTTGATTTTGGAAAGTGCGGATTGGATTGGATCGGCCGAGATCTAATCGTGGCCGCTCGTTGCAGATAGGACGGCTCTCGGTTGTCATCTCCGATTCGGTTTCCGAATCCGCCGCCGCTTGCAGTCGCCGCAGCGTGATTTAGGGTTTCCTTCCCTGCGCGCATGCCGAGGCTATAAAAGTCGCCGCCCGAACCCCGAGGATTGCCATCCCAGAGCGCATCCGCCAGTGCTAGCCTTCGCCGTTGAGTCACCGCTGTAGCCTCGCAGGAGCTCGCCGGAGTTTGCTCTTCGCCGCTGCGGTTTTCTTCGGGTTCCGCTGTCGTCAAGCCGCCGTCCGTCGCAAGGGTTCCAGATCTGAGTTCCTCGCGTCGTGCCGCATCGAGTCTGCTCCTTCTTCTCGCCGGAGCCGCGCCGAAGCGCCGTTCGGGTGATTGTCTTCCTCCGCTCCGGTGCAAGCCCGCCGCCGTGTCTCGGAGCTTCGCACAGCCGTTGGATCTTCGCCGAACTGTCCAGATCGCGCCGCGTCATCCTTATCAATAGTGAACCTCTCCGGTAAGATGGACCGTTAGATCTAAGATGAGCGGTCAGGATAGTGCCACGTTGGAGTAGATCGATAGTCGTCGGATCGTCACCCGGATGCGCGCCGCGTGTCGAGTATCGCACGACGGCGCATCGCAGCCGGCCCGGTCGCCGCGTGGCGGCGCGGGCGCGAGGCGCGTGGGCGCGCCCACGGTGAACAGGCGATTCCGTGGATCGGGTCCATGCGCCGAGCCGACGTGGCGCACCGATTGGTCCGGGCTAGAGTGGCGACGACAAGATTTCGCAATAAAGATCTTTTCCAATAGAAAATAATTCGGAAAATCGGTTTTCTAATTTCGTATTTTGATTTATTTAAAACTTCAAAAGGCTATATTTTTTGCATCTTAACTCGGAATTCATGATTCAAATTTTTGAAAAATTTTAAAATCAAGATCTATTTATTGGTGAATTTTATTTTATTTTTGGAGTTTGTTTGCTTGCTGTCTTGATGTTTATTTGCTTCTTCGACCTCGGTTCGCGTAGAAGTTGAGTTGCTCGGAGCTCCGGAGGAAGATTCGTCGCTTTAGGACCCAAGCTCAGACCAAGACCAGCACCTACTCCAAGGCAAGTTGTGTTTGATCATGTTGAACCCATGCTTGCAAAGATGCTACTTTATTTTACATTATGTGCATGTTATTTCATGTGTAGACCTGCTTTCAAATTAAATTGGGATTTAGCTAGTCAACCTATTGAGTATACCCTACCTTGTCATTGTACGCCATATTCTAAATTGTCACCCTAGGATGGTTAAATTACTAGTTGATTAATATTAGTAATCAACATGGGACTGGTTAGACCGTCGTAGATTGCTTAGCCATGCCACGTCATCACATGTGTCCGAATGTTGCTACTTAATCTTGACTAATGGAATATGGAACAATGTTTATGAACTGGTGTGTCATGTGTTGTCACACAGTAATATCAAGTTGTTGTGGCAAGGAGGTCACACATCTAGATTGAGTTGTTGATGGCACATGGTACATGGTAATAAACTGGGGTGGTAATGAGTTTAGATTGGGGCAAGTGGCAAGGGGCAGTGTGCCAAGGTGGGCCAGGATTGGCAGGGGTATGTGGAAGTCTTGCCTTAATCACTTTAAGGACTTAACCTTGCAAGCCTTTGACTGAGTCTCTCTTGCAACCACATGTCTGGAATGGGATGACCTAGTGAATAATTTGTGAGGCCTAGATTTTGGTACTTGTCGTGGTGAATAGTGAGTCCCGGGTTTACGGATTAACTCACATGGCGCAAGAGGGGGGCCCTGTTGTGGTGGTTTAACCCTTCATTGTTGAAACCTTAGCGAACAGTACTGGGTCTAGGTGTAGCATTGTAAAGGCTTTGTTATAATCACTCGCCTTGGTGGTGTTTGGTTGTATCGTGTGGGTAAAGTGCATAACCTCTGCAGAGTGTACAATCTATTCGAATAGCCGTGCTCACGGTATTGAGCAATGCTCGGAAATTACAGTCAAGGGTTAGTCTTTTGTTTACTAAAAACTGGATGGAATGGCGGGGTTGCCATGAAAGGTTGACTTAGGTTGGAAAACCTGTTTACTTGAAATGTTGAAATTACTATTTACCATTATTTGTTTTACTGTCTTTCAATCTACTTAATGTATTCTTTTGATAAATGCCGCCATCGCAAAATAGCCCGTTAGCCTTCCTTGAAATATGCCAAGCATGTAGAATATTAGACTTGCATTCTGTACACAACTTGTTGAGTGCTTTACGTACTCACCCCAACAACAACAACTTCAGAAGAGGAAGAATCTACGCCTTTCGTGGAGGAAGATTATTTGGATGCGAATGCTTAGGGTCCGAGCCCCGTCAGTTGCCTTTGGCGAACTGGAGCACCATAACTGTTTATTTTATTTCCGCTGCTGCTCATTGATACTTTTTAATAAAGCCCTGTGAGGCCTTATTTATGTAAGACAACAGTTATTATTAATTATTGAAGTTTATGCCATATTCCGCTGTGTGTGACTATGATAGCATCTATGTTGAGCCTGTGTGCACTAGCGTGATCCTGGACTAGTGCGTTATACATAGAGGGTCCGAATTTGCAAATTCGGGTCCCGACACTAATCATAATCAGTTCTCATCTTAGAACCAATTGTGATGTGCCTCGCTAGGTTATTTATACTTTCGGGCTGAACTCTCCTCTATTGTTGTTCTAGAGGCTAAAAAACTGCCGCCACCCCAAAAAACACCACATATTCTGGTTGGAAGCAATACTTGGGTGAGAAATTTTGAAATCCTCGAGGTTGGTTGTTAATAGAGTAAAGTTGAACCCTAACTTGAGGAGGTTTCCCCTCAATGTTCCCTCATTTGTGGTTTTCTTCAAAATATGAGCATTTCTTCAAACCCCTTCAATTTTGCACTAGGTAATTTTGATATGTCGCAAGGAGAGTTTAGGTTGCACTGGAATTGTGGGTATCGTTTCAGATTTCACACGCATTATTTGACAAGCACACATCTATTTAATTATCTTTATAGTACTCTGTAACATCCCAATTTTTGCATTTCTTGAATTTAATATGCATTTTATATTTTTATGATTTTTTGGATTTTATTTGAATTAATTTGTATTTATTGATTTATGGCTTATTTATAAAGTTTTTTGGAAAATGTGAAAATTTTAAATAAACTTTTGTTATAAATATTTTATTCTAGTTTCAAATACCCTAAAATATTTTTTGATATTTTTGCTATATTATTTGTTTACTTTTAATTTATGATATTTATTTTATTTGGAAATGTTTTAAAAATGTTTATGAATAGTGCTGGGCCGCAGCCCAATAGACCAATCCATTTCCTCCATGCTTCAGCCCACGTAGGCCCGCTTCTCCTAAAGCCTAACCGCCTCAGATCTTGACCTTAGGATGTCGATCGGGAGATCGGGATTCATCCGTGTCGCCACCGCTTTCGAGCTGTTGGATCGTTGCCAGATGAACGCACAAGATGTCATCGCTTCGGCCTGCGCAGCCCAACTGCCAAAACCCTAGATCTTGCATCGTTGGATTTTGATCGAGCGACTGAGATTGAGTCGCGTCCTCTCGCGTTGTGCACCGTCGGATCGCTTTCACACGAACACACACGATGCAGCCACGTCGTCTATCTGTATCGTAGTCATATTTGCCGCACTGCCGTATCCCCGAGGATCTCGGAGTCCATGTCTTACCGTTGCACGCCTCTCGAGCCGCCTCGTGCCCTGCATAGCCCGTCTCGAGCCACATGTTTTGCCCTGCGTTTGGTTGCCCCAGGCACGCTCTTGTCGCCATAGTTCCTCACCGAAATTGGTGCGGCTGTTGCTGTGAATATTCACTGTTCTGCCGTGAATCATCACTGTTCCACCGTGTCTGAGGCTAGAACCGAGAAGCCCTCACCAAGACACGTCAAAACCCTCAAGGAGCGTCGCCTGTAGGACTCTCGAGTGCCGTCGGCCACGTCTTCGTTCTCCTCGACGGTAAGAACCCCACCGTCGTGCCATGAACTTCATCGTCGAGCTCAGTGGCCATCGGATCTAGAAGAAACGTGCTAGATGCTGCCTGTAACATCCCGAAAAATGCAATAATATAAAAATTCATATTTTGAATTTGAATATATTTATTTCTGATTTTTCCTAACATGATTGGAATTTATTTGGATTTCTTTGGATTTTTGTATTGAATGAAAAATCAAACAACTAGAATTAAAGAATGGATAATGAGGAAAAGATAAAATGGTAAAAGATAAATTTTGGAAAAATTACCATAGAACCTTAACCACTCTGGTAAGTCAGTAAAATCAAGAAGTAAAATTTTATGCACAGAAAAATGGGTAAATAAAATGAATGACACCTCTTTTTGACTAGAAACAGTACAAGTCAAAATTAAATAAAAATAATCGAAGTTTATCTGGAGCTGGAAAAATTACCATAGCACCCTCAGTGCAGTGTTTACACCTGCTAAAAATCTCAGGATTTGATCATGTCGGCAAAGCCCTCTAATAATTCAAAAACAGAGACCATCAAAAACTAGAAATCCTAATGTCAGAATTTTTATAAAATATTAGCTTGAGGTTTCGACTTGAAATTTTTATGGAGCTATCCATAAGACAAAAATAATCCCTATAAAAAGTCTGGAAAATAATTAATATGATTTACACCCCAAAATAAATAGAATACTGAAATTCAAATCTGTACAAACCTACAAATGTCGAATTTTTATAATTTAACCATGCGGTATTTTAATCTAAAGTTTTTACTGGAGGTTAAAAACTACCAGTAGAAACTAGTCAAAAAGTTTGAGAAAAATTGACCACGATTTGATAGCAGTTTTAATGCTCACATGGAGCTGTCCCGGCCAGACTTATCCTTTGTTTCGCTTTCTCTCAATGACATGTGGGCCAACCCTTTGACGGTAGCGGTTCACTGGCAAGGAAGGGAAAATGCCTCGGTCGCTGCAGGTGGACCCCGCCCCGCTCGTCATACCTTTCCCCTCTCTTCCCGTTGTTTCATGAGACGCCGCCGCTCTCCCGATTCATCCTCTCGCTTGACTCACTCGATTTGGTTCAATGCATCGACGCTGCACGAGCAAGAGCAAGCGAATGCTGCCACACTTGTCCTTGACGTCTCCCACACCATACCGCGCTGCCCCAAACACTCGAAAAATCTTCCGCCACCTCAACGCCGAAGAACGAGCCAAGCCGCGCGTTTTTATTGCGTTTAAACCCGTCGACCACACCCCGCCACCATAAATACCGGATGAGAGTCATTGAGACCCTTCCCCGTTCTTCGAACTTCATTCAACTCGCTTCCTAGCCATTCACCGAGACAAGCTCAAAACCGAAGCTCCTATTCTTTCGTCTTTTCGCGAGAACCCGCAAAGAGATATCACCAAATCTGTCAATTTGGTGCTAATCCTGCAATTGACTCAATCATGAGCTTCAGAAGGTACCTTAATCCATTTCCCGAACCTGACTTTTGTCAATTTCGCCTGCAACATCTTCTCACCCGCCATTGCCAGAGAAGCTTGAACCTTGAGCTCATGAAGCAATTCACCTCACTGAGTAAGCCATTTTCGAATTCCTCCAGCCTGAAGCTCCATTAGGACACCGTGATCACTTCTTGCCTATCAATTGCAGCTCTGGTTAGTCAAATCACCGCCGCCGCAAGCGCCTTCCTTCTCCACGGCCGGCGCGCGTGGGCAGCCCAACTCAGTGTGTCTCTGATCGAATCGACTACCAAAATGGAATCCAGGTGATACTTTGATGCTCAATTCGTTGCCCATTCAATCCCTCACCTCGTTGTTCTTGCTCCCAGCCGGCCGCCATTGGCGCCGCCCCGACCTCACGGTGGCGCGCTGCCCTGGCCATCACCGCCGGCAATAAAACCCACCGGCGTGTGCGAAATAGCCCCCTAATGCTCTCAGTGCCATCGCCTCGACCGGAGACCCACCGGAGTAGCGACGCCGGCGATCCCTAGTTATCCTCTGTTTTGACCTCGGGTAAACGTCATCTATTTGGGATGGCCCTTTGTCACAAGCCGAGCGTAGCCAGTGGTAGAGCCTTGTTGCTCCAACCGCAGTGTCCGAGTTCGAATCCCCTGAAGCCTTTTAAATTTTTATTTTGCCTCTTGCATTCCAACCTCCATATCTTTTTGCTAGAGTGTCCAAATGAAGTCAAATTAGTTTCTAAATTTAAGTTTTGAAATGAGGAATTAGAATCTGAAATAAAAAGTTATATGTTTCTAGCAGAAAAATATTTTTATTAGGTTTTGAATATTAGGCCCTAAATAGGTGTTATGAAGAAAATACATTTTATATTAATCCATAAATCATGAAATAAATAGCACAAGTTACTGCAACAGTATGCAATCCATTTCTGCAAACATATTTAAATTTGAATGTATTTTGAATCAAATATTGCAGATTTAAGACCTTAATAACATTCAAGATTCGAGTGGTTAGAATAATATTCATATGAGCTCAAAATTAGATTAAACCAGTTTAGATGTGTTCTTGGGGTTGCATAGATTATGAACAACCAAAAGTATTTAGACTTTAGTTTAGTTTAATCAATTTGCTAAGTGCTCAAACCTTCAATCGGCAAAATGATCAAATGATCATAACTCTCGCAAACGAACCTCAAATCCGACAAAATCAAATGCTATGACCTTAAAATAGCATATAATAACTTGCTGTACAGTAATGGCAACTTGTTGAACAATTATGGGTTAGGCCATATTTAGCCCTAAAGATCATGTAGGTGAAAAACATCACAAATGAATGCGAAATATTGCGAAACCAACTTTAAAACACTCTTAGGGTCATCCCATGCTAATGCCAGGAAAATGAATAAGTAATCATGTAAGGATCAGTCGCAAACTAAGAACTAAAACTGAACCGTTATTGTGTAGATTATAAAACTACTTAAGCATTTTCAACAGCCCGTAGAACCCTCGCCTAAATGCAAATATTATGGAAATCAGTTTAGAAACGATATTTAGGATATGGTCTACCATATTCTAGAAAAATATTCCATTTACAACTTTCATTTCAGCTAAATCTCGCTAGTTGAATACCCTAGAAAGTATGATTTGTCGTAACCTTTAATGTCATATAAGCGTTTTCAACTAAGAAAATAATGTCTCGCCTAAAAGCTAAAATGTATAAAATCAGTCTAGATATGTTATTCAAAGTATATGCTATCTAATTCAAGAAATAATCTTAATTGCTATGTTTGGCATATAAACTTTAGTAGTCAAATAACCCTTCGCTTTATGTTTAAATGAACCTTGTCGCAATAAGAATTAGTGAACCTTGTAATAAGAAATTTGTAGTCAATAAATTTGTATCACCAGAATCTTCTTAAAACTATAAATAAATCTAATTAGCTAGCTTATCAGTCATAACCTATTAAGAACCCTTCTTATGCAAATCTTAAAGCTAAGTGCTGTTAGCGTAACCTTAACTAGTATTTTAATTCTTTTAATTCAAATAATTTTAGCATCTATAATTCAAATCGTAAATACTGAAATTCATAATTTTAGCCTCTTGAATTGTAATTCAAGAATAGATAATCTCTAAAGAAAACCTGTTTTGTTTATCATGAAGTCATTAAGTTTAAGAATAAAGTAATTGCTTAAATAATTCAAACTCTAAAGTATTCTGTTTTTCGCAATGAATCTTTATTTGATTTTCATCATCTTCTTTTCGCCCTTATTGAAGTTTATTATTTGCTATATTTTCCGATCGATCGACGTAGAATTCGACGCCCTTCCTTCGTCGTGCCTCCATCGTCTGCGATCGCGTCTTCGTCGTAAACGATAAATAAGCAAGGCAAGCACCCCCTTTGACCATCTTGATCCCAGAATTTAATTTGCATTGTTTATTAAAATGTTTCATGCATACGTTTACTTTCTGAATTCGCTATTTTGTGGTAATCGTAGTTATACTGTTTTCTCATGAAACTTCCTTGATAAGTATGAACATGTGTACCTTGATAACCATAGATTGAGCTTAGACAGTTACTTAATGTCATTGTGGGTATATGCGATTACTTTTATCCATGCTTAGCCATGCTTTAGAATCATTGAGGATTGATGATCATATCAAAACTTGTTTCTTAAGAAATGGAAAATGTTGGAAATAAAGCTGTTGGTTATGGGTATGTTGATTAAAAACCCAAAATAAAACTATGGTTTTGATGCGGGCGATTATTGGCAATAGCCGGAGGTGCAGAGGGATTTGCACGTAGTTAGGGTGGAGTATCGCCCGTGTCGGATTAAGGACCGAGCAATGGGACGCTATAGATCCAAGAATTTCGTACAACCACGAGGGCTTGTATGGGCGGGTCTTAGCCTATTAAGTTGTTTAGGTGTGGCTTTGCATCTAAGGAAGGCGGGAGTTATGCACAGGCATTCCGGTTTGGTCTGTCTATAGGGGGTTTACTTACCAATGCAACGGTGTACGCCTTGCCGTGATGTAAACGTGGTGTTGGGTGTAATGTGAAAGGATCCACGCCTTGGGTGAGTGTTTCGCTTCCATGGCGAGGGTCAAACGTCCCGGCTGGTTCAAAGCCACATCTAGATAATGTAACGGCTCAGATGATCTCCTTGCCGACACACCAAAGGAAGTGTGTTAACTGATCTCGCAAAAGAGGTTGATCATTCCTTGTGGGTAAAGTGTACACCTCTGCAGAGTGTAAATCTAATCGATTAGCCGTGTCCACGGTTATGGACACTTGGTGAAGTCATTCCAATGTTAGAATGCTTTGGTATTTTCCAAAATTGGGTTTTGGTTTGGAACCTGCTTTATCGACTTTTGTTTCATGTCAAAGGATCGACATTATTGGATTCCATTTCGGATTATTCGATATTCACGATGGGTTGTGAGTATTACTTATGCTTTACTTATTTCATATCACCAATTATGCTTTTACAAATTCCGTTTGCAAATAACTTGTTTTACAATGTCAATTTCGCTTTATGCAAATTAAGCGTAGTAGCCTCCTTTGAAATGACCTGCATATATTATAGGCTTTGCTCAAGTCTTGGAGTACGAAAGTACTCACCCTTGCTTATATGTTGTTTTTAGGTGGATAATTTAGCTAAGCTTCGAGGATTCCTTTTCATCGCAGTTGCGGGATTTTCTTCATCGAATCTTTCTAGGATTATGCCTTGTCGGTTGCTGCGGGTTTTGGATGGGCACACTACAAGACCTTGCTTCTTTTGTCGCTATATCTCGAGTTGTAAGATTTTCTTTAAATAATAGCTTCCGCTAATATTATGTTGTATGGTTGTGATTCCAATTGTTGTAAACATGTGAGTGCTAGCTATCGATCCAGTGGAATGGCACAAGAATCACATGGAGGTTCCTGCTCATCGAACGGGTCTCACAAAGATTGGTATCGAGCTATGCCGATCGTAGGATAAACCCTAGATAGAATGGTCGTTAGCATTGGGATAAGCAAATTCAAAATCTTATGTTTCAAAGTTATCATATTTGCAAAATGTAGATTTTGCTATTCTCTCCTCATTCTTAAGATCTTATTCTTACCACTACTTTCATTTTGATTTGTAAACAAATTCTTCTCATTCCTTAAAGATAGTTTATCCTCGCTATTGTTTCTGAAGATGTCTGAGGTATGTCACTATCTTGCTTGCAAATGAAGGCTACATGGTTTACGCCAACAATCTTATTGGAGCCGATAACGCTTCACTAATCTCGACAATGCGAATAAAGCTCAAGAACCTCTTGCATGAAGAGACGACTTCACCTAGCAATAAAGTGTGAATGATAGAATATATTATGACTTGCCTTAAAATAGGAACCCTTATACATAGCATGTTATTCCGCTCTAGTTAGATAAAGCATTTTTTTTATGTGGTGTTTATAACTCGCTACTTGAAGATTGGTTTTATTTGGTTGGTTAGGACTGATTTATATGTGAACTTAACCTCTAGGTTGAAGTTTCACAATAAGTTGTCCGTATGTATAAATATAGGAAACTTAACCCATTGGATAAATTGGAAATCATAAGATAGCTCATCTCTTCTTTCTATAAAAATTTGTTCCAAACTTACCCTTTCTTGGTAGAACTTTTTATCTGTGTAAACCATTATAACCATTAGCTTTTCTCAAAATCAAGCAATTATTAGGATTAGTAATATAGTTACCATTATCATTTCTAGCTTTACTTGAGACCACACCAATTTACATAAGCTGTTTTGGCTAGTTAAAGTTTAATTTTTCCAATAATAATTCTTAACCATTTACCTCATTACATTGTCTAGATTATATACCATGAAAATGAACTATAACCCGAGAAGTTCTATACTTCTAAATAGAAACCTTGAGATGGTTGTAAAAAAAAAAAAAAAAAAAATAAATAAATAAATTGAAAATCCTATTTTCTAATAGGAATATAAAAAGAGCAGCATTAATTGTAGATGTACTTTTTTCCATTTGTGAGATTTAGTTTCTTTATCTGTACACCCTTCCCTTTTAATGGATAATTCATATACCCATTTCTTCCTTGTAGAATTTTTCTCTTCACTTCTAGTTATCCTATCCGAAGAAACTCTCTCCTTATGCTTAATAAAACTACCGACAAATCTTTTGAAAACAATTCGTAATAAATCAATAAACGAGTGACGTCTACATCAACAACTCGAGAATAGGGAAGTAACAAAGTGTCGCAACCATTGACTTCATGGAAGTTTTGGAGTACTAACATGTTGCAAGTAGTATAAAGATTAAAAGAAAGTCGTCATCGAATGGCTTATTTTAAAAATAGTACTATCCAAATGACACATTATTCTAATCAGCATAGTAAACCTCTTGTGCAGAGATACATATGGTTAGGATAAAAGAAAAAAAACTTAGATACCCCTCCCGCATACTAAGTTGAGCATATATATATATATTTTGTGTTGTTGCAATTTTAAGTTTTGAAACTTTTGTATTGCTTTCGGGTTACTCTCGTAAATGTTAAACCATTAGGTGGAAATTTACGATGTGCCAACCCTTATTTAATAAGAAAATCTAATTAAGAAAATTTTAAGGAACGAAAAGTTGCCTTATGAACTAATAACTAACAAATAACCAACCTTGAAACAATGTTTTAAGGAATGAGACACTGCCTTATAAATTAACAAGAAATTACCAAATTCATATATAAGCTATTCTCAAAATAATATTTTAATAAACAGAATGATACTTTGTAAAATGGGTAACTTTCATCTAACCATATCCTCTCAATTTCAATATCTTGAAGACACCTTCGAAACAATCCATTAATTCATCCGCTACAAGTAATGAGTAATAGGTTTTTCAGCCTTTATAATCAATCTTGATTCTTTCCAAATAACTCGTTGAGATGTATCCTTTATTCATCTCAAACATTTTAACATGCCGTGTGCCTCTCTTTAAGTTAGCTTTTATTACTAAAGAATCTTGGTATAAATTGCTAGCGCTCCTCATTCACTTCATGAAACCCAACAGAGACTCATCAAAATAACATTGTCCTAACAATCATTGTTGCAGGATACCGTGACAAGATCCTCGGCAAGGTCTTGGAAAGTGAAGCCATGCTAAGCTTTCACCACCTAATGATAATCCTACCTTAGTCCACCAAATTCCCAACATCCAAGATGAACAACCCCAACCTTGGTGTAATTCTCGTCAGAAAAGGAAATGGTTTAAAAAAAACAACCTACTCCTACATCTCACTCGATACCTAAGCGATGCTCTTTGAAGTGTTGCCAACCCAACCAATCTGAAGATCGTGCTTGCATTCATTTGTGGAGAAATAGGACACATCTGGCGATGAGCATGCAATAAATTGCTCCACTGTGAAGGAAATCATTCTCTGGAAAATGTCCTATGAGCAATATCACTTATTACCTTTGTGAAGGTCATGACCATTGCCCAGCTCAATGTCCCCTAGATCCGATAGTTGCCAATACAATTCAGCATCAGCGAGAGAAATTTCGAGCCTTAGTTGCTCAAGATTTGGCAATCAGAAGAGAAAAACTAGCTACACAGAAAATATTGCCTAAGGAGTTAAAGAAACAACACACAGACTTTGACCGCCTTCATCCAGGAAGTAATAAGTGGTCATCGCCATCAGCATGTTTCTTGTGTGGTGAAGAAGGTCATTGGGCAAGGAAATGTCCGCAAGTTGAGATTAAAAAGGAAGGTGGTATTGAGAATCCAATCATACCATCAAGACGCCACAAGAGAAGCGTGAGTGCTTCAACTGTCACCAGAAGGGTCATCTTGCTAAGCGATGCCCACAAGAAGAACAAATATTTCCTGCAACTATAGTCATGCCAGAAGTCACATCAGTTAAGATTATAACTCCAAGAATAGGAGGAACAAAATCTAATCAGTTTGCTCGAAGAATCAGTTAAAGAAGAGGCGATTGAACGAAGACGCTTGCCCCAAAAAGCATCCTGCTCAATTCCACCCTCAATTTCAACCATCATTTGTTCATTCCTCCAACAACATCGGTGAATGTACCGTCCGGTGCTCAAGACCAGCAATCATCAGCATTTGCTTTTGCTATCGTGAACGTGGACATTATGCCAACAAGTGCCCAAAGAAGAAGCAAAATCCACCTCGTTCTCAACCTCATGAAGCCAAGCAACGTACCGCAAGAACAACCTCAAGGCCAACAAGCCCCTATCTCGCTTTCACTCCAACTCAAGACGTCAATCATGGCATACCTGACACAATGCCAGGTACATCTCTCGTAAATACAATTTCTGCCAAAACTTAGATTAATTTGAAATCATCTTATCTCTTTGGATCTACTTGAAGTCAACCAAAATTTCATATAGAATCTGTTCTTAAAGTAATATTTTGATAAGCAGAATGTTGCCTTATAAATCTAACTGAACTCTCATCAAAATATATCTTATTTTAATCCTTCTAAATGACCGTAGGATGTCAACTGCTAAACTTCGGTTTTCATCTTTAACCATTACTCGATCAATTCCCTATCTGTTTTATAACATCAGTGAGTAATCTTTCTATTGTTTCGAATAAGATGGACAACGCCGCTTGCGTCGATCGAGAAGAACCTCATCACTTCATCACAAACTACCCAAGTAAAGTTCTTCATCTCGTCAAGGATGACATCAGGGATTCCAAGCTATATCAAAGACCTAGGAAATGTCAAGTACCCAGAACAACCGCTGCCTCGATGTCAGGCTTATGTAAAGACCTTCCTTATGTAATTACACTTGGCACTTAATGTAATATCAAGTACGTCCTTTATATATTCAATTCCTACAATCAACCTTTCGACCTTATACATTACAATCTTTCATAAGTACCAAATGCGAAGAAAATCAAAACCCTCTAGATGATCAAGCAAATTAAATCATCATGATAATTTTATAATCCTCCTACCTTAACCTAAATTCTTGAATTATCCTACCCTGTTTTCAATCTAAAGACAGCCTAGAATAACATTTATTCTCACCTAATTTTATCAACTGTTGTTAAATCGTGCAGATCAACCATTATATTCAAATATCATTTCTTGATAATAACGTTTAATTCTTCCCAAATGAATCGAGTAACAAACAATAATTCTTTCCCCTCAAAAATTCTAAACATATCGCGTGTCATTCTAAAAATTAGATTGTCATCATTAACAATCCTAGTTATGCAGTCAAAAGAGATATGTAGTAATATTCCTCATCTGCTTACGCGAAATCCAAATAGAAATCTTCTCCATTCTAGCCACATCACTTTGGAATCGCAAGAACGATGTTTTGCAAAGCAACTACATTGGAAATAAGAAGACGAGGAAACAACAAGACCACATCCAAGAAAGGATTTCCTAAACCCACTTAGTCCTTGCAAATCTCGGGCACGAGATTTCTGTAAGGGGGTAGATTTGTAACATCCCGAAAAATGCAATAATATAAAAATTCATATTTTGAATTTGAATATATTTATTTCTGATTTTTCCTAACATGATTGGAATTTATTTGGATTTCTTTGGATTTTTGTATTGAATGAAAAATCAAACAACTAGAATTAAAGAATGGATAATGAGGAAAAGATAAAATGGTAAAAGATAAATTTTGGAAAAATTACCATAGAACCTTAACCACTCTGGTAAGTCAGTAAAATCAAGAAGTAAAATTTTATGCACAGAAAAATGGGTAAATAAAATGAATGACACCTCTTTTTGACTAGAAACAGTACAAGTCAAAATTAAATAAAAATAATCGAAGTTTATCTGGAGCTGGAAAAATTACCATAGCACCCTCAGTGCAGTGTTTACACCTGCTAAAAATCTCAGGATTTGATCATGTCGGCAAAGCCCTCTAATAATTCAAAAACAGAGACCATCAAAAACTAGAAATCCTAATGTCAGAATTTTTATAAAATATTAGCTTGAGGTTTCGACTTGAAATTTTTATGGAGCTATCCATAAGACAAAAATAATCCCTATAAAAAGTCTGGAAAATAATTAATATGATTTACACCCCAAAATAAATAGAATACTGAAATTCAAATCCTGTACAAACCTACAGTGTCAGAATTTTTATAATTTAACCATGCGGTATTTTAATCTAAAGTTTTACTGGAGGTTAAAACTACCAGTAGAAACTAGTCAAAAGTTTGAGAAAATTGACCACGATTTGATAGCAGTTTTAATGCTCACATGGAGCTGTCCCGCCAGACTTATCCTTTGTTTCGCTTTCTCTCAATGACATGTGGGCCAACCCTTTGACGGTAACGGTTCGCTGGCAAGGAAGGGAAAATGCCTCGTCGCTGCAGGTGGACCCCGCCCGCTCGTCATACCTTTCCCCTCTCTTCCCGTTGTTTCCCCGAGACGCCGCCGCTTCTCCCGATTCATCCTCTCGCTTGACTCAGCTCGATTTGGTTCAATGCATCAGCGACGCCCGACGAGCAAGAGCAAGCGAATGCTGCCACACTTGTCCTTGACGTCTCCCACACCATACCGCGCTGCCCCAAACCTGGAAAAATCTTCCGCCACCTCAACGCCGAAGAACAGAGCCAAGCCGCCGTTTTTCACTGCGTTTAAACCCTGTCGACCACACCCCTGCCAGCCATAAATACCAGATGAGAGTCATTGAGACCCTTCCCCCGTTCTTCTGAACTTCATTCGAACCTGCTTCCTAGCCATTCACCGAGACAAGCTCAAAACCAAGCTCCCATTCTTTCTCGTCTTTTCGCGAGAACCGCAAAGAGATATCACCAAATCTGTCAATTTGGTGCTAATCCTTGCAATTGACTCAATCATGAGCTTCAGAAGGTACCTTAATCCATTTCCGAACGACTTTTGTCAATTTCGCCTGCAACATCTTCTCACCCGCCATTGCCAGAGAAGCTTGAACCTTGAGCTCATGAAGCAATTCACCTCACTGAGTAAGCCATTTTCGAATTCCTCCAGCCTGAAGCTCCATTAGGACACCGTGATCACTTCTTGCCTATCAATTGCAGCTCCGTTAGTCAAATCACCGCCGCCGCAGCGCCTTCCTTCTCCACGGCCGCGCGTGGGCAGCCCAACTCGGTGTGTCTCGATCGAATCGACTACCAAAATGGAATCCGGTGATACTTTGATGCTCAATTCGCTGCCCATTCAATCCTCACCTCGTTGTTCTTGCTCCCACCGGCCGCCATTGGCGCCGCCCGACTCACGGTGGCGCGCTGCCTCAGCCATCACCGCCGGCAATAAAACCCACCGGCGTGCAGCGAAATAGCCCCTAATGCTCTCGGTGCCATCGCTCGACCGAGACCCACCGAGTAGCGACGCCGGCGATCCCTAGTTATCCTCTGCTTTGACCTCGGGTAACGCCATCTATTTGGGCTGGCCCTTTGTCACAAGCCAGAGCGTAGCCCAGTGGTAGAGCCTTGTTGCTCCAACCGCGTGTCTGGAGTTGAATCCCCTCAAGCCTTTTAAATTTTTATTTTGCCTCTTGCATTCCAACCTCCATATCTTTTTGCTAGAGTGTCCAAATGAAGTCAAATTAGTTTCTAAATTTAAGTTTTGAAATGAGGAATTAGAATCTGAAATAAAAAGTTATATGTTTCTAGCAGAAAAATATTTTTATTAGGTTTTGAATATTAGGCCCTAAATAGGTGTTATGAAGAAAATACATTTTATATTAATCCATAAATCATGAAATAAATAGCACAAGTTACTGCAACAGTATGCAATCCATTTCTGCAAACATATTTAAATTTGAATGTATTTTGAATCAAATATTGCAGATTTAAGACCTTAATAACATTCAAGATTCGAGTGGTTAGAATAATATTCATATGAGCTCAAAATTAGATTAAACCAGTTTAGATGTGTTCTTGGGGTTGCATAGATTATGAACAACCAAAAGTATTTAGACTTTAGTTTAGTTTAATCAATTTGCTAAGTGCTCAAACCTTCAATCGGCAAAATGATCAAATGATCATAACTCTCGCAAACGAACCTCAAATCCGACAAAATCAAATGCTATGACCTTAAAATAGCATATAATAACTTGCTGTACAGTAATGGCAACTTGTTGAACAATTATGGGTTAGGCCATATTTAGCCCTAAAGATCATGTAGGTGAAAAACATCACAAATGAATGCGAAATATTGCGAAACCAACTTTAAAACACTCTTAGGGTCATCCCATGCTAATGCCAGGAAAATGAATAAGTAATCATGTAAGGATCAGTCGCAAACTAAGAACTAAAACTGAACCGTTATTGTGTAGATTATAAAACTACTTAAGCATTTTCAACAGCCCGTAGAACCCCTCGTCTAAATGCAAATATTATGGAAATCAGTTTAGAAACGATATTTAGGATATGGTCTACCATATTCTAGAAAAATATTCCATTTACAACTTTCATTTCAGCTAAATCCTGCTAGTTGAATACCCCTAGAAAGTATGATTTGTCGTAACCTTTAATGTCATATAAGCGTTTTCAACTAAGAAAATAATGTCTCGTCTAAAAGCTAAAATGTATAAAATCAGTCTAGATATGTTATTCAAAGTATATGCTATCTAATTCCGAAGAAATAATCTTAATTCGTTATGTTTGGCATATAAACTTTAGTAGTCAAATAACCCTTCGTTTTATGTTTAAATGAACCTTGTCGCAATAAGAATTAGTGAACCTTGTAATAAGAAATTTGTAGTCAATAAATTTGTATCACCAGAATCTTCTTAAAAACTATAAATAAATCTAATTAGCTAGCTTATCAGTCATAACCTATTAAGAACCCTTCTTATGCAAATCTTAAAGCTAAGTGCTGTTAGCGTAACCTTAACTAGTATTTTAATTCTTTTAATTCAAATAATTTTAGCATCTATAATTCGAAATCGTAAATACTGAAATTCATAATTTTAGCCTCTTGAATTCGTAATTCAAGAATAGATAATCTCTAAAGAAAACCCTGTTTTGTTTATCATGAAGTCATTAAGTTTAAGAATAAAGTAATTGCTTAAATAATTCAAACTCTAAAGTATTCTGTTTTCTCGCAATGAATCTTTATTTGATTTTCATCATCTTCTTTTCGCCCTTATTGAAGTTTATTATTTGCTATATTTTCCGATCGATCGACGTGTAGAATTCGACGCCCTTCCTTCGTCGTGCCTCCGCGTGCTCGCGATCGCGTCTTCGTCGTAAACGATAAATAAGCAAGGCAAGCACCCCTTTGACCATCTTGATCCCGAATTTAATTTGCATTGTTTATTAAAATGTTTCATGCATACGTTTACTTTACGTAGAATTCGCTATTTTGTGGTAATCGTAGTTATACTGTTTTCTCATGAAACTTCCTTGATAAGTATGAACATGTGTACCTTGATAACCATAGATTGAGCTTAGACAATTACTTAATGTCATTGTGGGTATATGCGATTACTTTTATCCATGCTTAGCCATGCTTTAGAATCATTGAGGATTGATGATCATATCAAAACTTGTTTCTTAAGAAATGGAAAATGTTGGAAATAAAGTCGTTGGTTATGGGTATGTTGATTAAAACCCAAAATAAAACTATGGTTTTGATGCGGCGATTATTGGCAATAGCCGGAGGTGCGAGAGGATTTGCACGTAGTTAGGGTGGAGTATCGCCGTGTCGGATTAAGGACCGAGCAATGGGACGCTATAGATCCAAGAATTTCGTACAACCACGAGGGCTTGTATGGGCGGGTCTTAGCCTATTAAGTTGTTTAGGTGTGGCTTTGCATCTAAGGAAGGCGGAGTTATGCACAGCATTCGGTTTGGTCTGTCTGTAGGGGTTTACTTACCAATGCAACGGTGTACGCCTTGCCGTGATGCGAAACGTGGTGTTGGGTGTAATGTGAAAGGATCCACGCCTTGGGTGAGTGTTTCGTTTCCATGGCGAGGGTCAAACGCCCCGGCTGGTTCAAAGCCACATCTAGATAATGTAACGGCTCAGATGATCTCCTTGCCGACACACCAAAGGAAGTGTGTTAACCGATCCGCAAAAGAGGTTGATCATTCCTTGTGGGTAAAGTGTACACTCTGCAGAGTGTAAATCTAATCGATTAGCCGTGTCCACGGTTATGGACACTTGGTGAAGTCATTCCAATGTTAGAATGCTTTGGTATTTTCCAAAATTGGGTTTTGGTTTGGAACCTGTTTTATCGACTTTTGTTTCATGTCAAAGGATCGACATTATTGGATTCCATTTCGGATTATTCGATATTCACGATGGGTTGTGAGTATTACTTATGCTTTACTTATTTCATATCACCAATTATGCTTTTACAAATTCCGTTTGCAAATAACTTGTTTTACAATGTCAATTTCGCTTTATGCAAATTAAGCGTAGTAGCCTCCTTTGAAATGACTGCATATATTATAGGCTTTGCTCAAGTCTATGGAGTACGAAAGTACTCACCCTTGCTTATATGTTGTTTTTAGGTGGATAATTTAGCTAAGCTTCGAGGATTCCTTTTCATCGCAGTTGCGGATTTTCTTCATCGAATCTTTCTAGGATTATGCCTTGTCGTTACTGCGGGTTTTGGATGGGCACACTACAAGACCTTGCTTCTTTTGTCGCTATATCTACGAGTTGTAAGATTTTCTTTAAATAATAGCTTCCGCTAATATTATGTTGTATGGTTGTGATTCCAATTGTTGTAAACATGTGAGTGCTAGCTACTGATCCAGGGAATGGCACAGTAATCACATGGAGGTTCCTGTTCATCAGAACGGGGTCTCACACTGCCACATCCGTCGAGTCCCTTCGTCTGCTCACGTACGCCCGTAGTCGTTAGATCTAGATCTGACCGCTTATAGTCAGTCATGTGGAAGCAGTGTTATCTCGCCACGTGTTCGCCGTCGTAGCTACTATTTTGACGAATCATGACCATCGAATTTGAATTTTGCGCCCGTGATCGCACCGCGCACCGGGCAAGTCTCGTGCTGCTGCGTTGTCGTGCGAGGACCGAAAGTTGCCGTCGCCTGGTCACCGCTGACATCATCCGTGACGTCGGTGATGACGTCGCCCGCAGTCGGTCCCGCTGTCAGAGTCTAAATGCCATGGACCGAGTCCACCGTGGACTCAGGTGCGTTCGTGGACCCGGTTCATGGACTGTGGGCCCACATGTAAGCCTAATAACGATTTTCCAAAAAAATTTATTTATTAAATTAGATTATGACATCAGTTTGACATCGTAAATGCTATTTTCCAATATAAAAATAATCCGGTTAATTCGGATTTTTCTATTTTTCTGATTATCATTTTATTTCAAACTTGAAAGGGTTCGTTCTCCCTCGTACGAACTCCGATTGAGGTGATTCCAGTTTCTAAAAGTTTTTAAAATCAATATCTATTTAATGATGAATTTTATTTAATTTTTGGATTTTATTTTGCCCTTTGTTTTGGGTATTTATTGCTTTATCGCTTGTTTCGTGTAGACGTTGAAGTGCTCGAGGTATTCGTGAGCAAGGAGCTAATCCAAGACCAAGGTCCAGAGTAGGATTCATAGTTCTTTGAAGGCAAGTTGTGCTTTGATCATGTTGAGCCTATGTTTTAAAGTTATATTGTTTTAAACTATGGCATGCTAATTCAATTGATACTTTTTTCAATTAATTTGGGATTAGCTATTCGTCCAAATTGATTTATATCTACCTTGTCATTTGTATGCCATGATTCATATGTCACCCTAGTATGGTTTCTTATATGTTGGTTTATATTATTTGCCAATGTGGGTTAGCTAGAACGTGAATAGTTTGCTTAGCCGTGCAACGAGTTATTGATGTCATTTTATGTGAGAAAATTTAATCTTGCTTAATTGCATATGGAACATGTTTTTGAAAATATGTGTCAGGTGTTGTCACGCAATGTTGTTGATGGCACGTGGTGCATGGTAATCTATTGGGTGGTAAAATGATTTGGACTGAGGCATGTGGCAAGAATTTATGGTGGGCCAATGTGACATTTGGGTGGTCACTTGTTTTTGATAGTGGTAACGCTAATGGTGAATTTTTGGTTAGTCTTGCCTTGGTCAACCTAAGGATTTAACCATGCAAGCATTTGACCTGAGTCAATCATGCAACCATATATCTGTAATGGGACGGACCTAGCTGATTAATTTACAATGTTTTAGCTTGGTACTACTAGTGGTGGTGTGAGCCCCAACTTTATGGGTAAACTCATTGGCGTAAGAGGGGGACCCTAAATGTGGTAACCAGTCCCATCAGTGTTGAAACCTTAGCGAGTAGTACTGGGTTAAGACAGAGCTCTGTAAAGGCTTTGTCATGATCTCTCTACCGACACACCAAAGGAAGTGTGTCAATAGCTTGGCAACAAGAGATGATCATGTCGTGTGGGTAAAATGCATAACCTCTACAGAGTGTAAAATTCATTCGAATAGCCATGCTCGCAGTATTGAGCAATGCTCGGGAATTACAGTCAAGGGTTAGACTTTATAAAATGAAACTTGGAAGGGAAGGTTGGATGAAATTGGAAAGTTGGAAATATGATTTAGGGCTGGATGCCAGGTTTACTTGAGAACACTTGAAAGTTATTACTTACTGTTATTTGTTTTACTGTCTTTTCAATCTATTTAAAGTATTCATTTATAAATGCTGCTTACTGCAAAATAGCCATGTTAGCCATTCCTTTGAATAAGCCATGCATATAGTATAATAGACTTGCATTCTGTGCACAACTTGTTGAGTGCTTTAAGTACTCACCCTTGCCAACAATCAAATCATCAGTTGAGGAGAAGTCTACACATTTGAAGGAGATGGAGTTCTACAACGAGGTGGTTATCTAGGAGTTGAACCTTGTTAGATGTCTATGGCATGTTGATGGGATTCACCGACGTTCTTCGTTTCGCTGCTGTTTATTTTCTTTGATTCAAAGCCATCGAGGCTTAATAAGTGTAAGTTTGACCTTAAGGTCATTCAGCTATATCTTAGTTAATAGATGAAGTCTTTATTTATGTTTTCACTGTGTATAATTGTGATATTCGTCTATGTTGAGACTGTGTGCACTAGAATGATCCTGGACTAGTGCGATATACACAGAGGGTTCGGATTTGCATATTCGGGTCCCGACATACTCTTGTGTTAATATGAAATTATAGTTGTTGTAATATGTTGAAAGTTAGAGTTTAGGTTGTGTAACCTATGTCTCCCGTTCGAGGGTGCTTGTTTATAAATATGCCGAAATGGCATATTTATAAGCAAGCAATCTCAAAATTGTCCACGTTTTTTTGGACAGTTCAAGGAAATGTGGTTCGAGCAAGTTCCTAAGCTGTTGTAACTCCAGAGAAAGTTTCGGTAGCATCTCCCTAGTGTTCTCCGGATACACACCCCTCTTGAATTGTTGTTGAGACGTGTATTTGGAGAACAGTGGGGAAATGCAGCTGAAATTTTCTCTGAAGTTGTACAACAGCTTAGGAATTTGCCCGAACCACATTTCCTCGAATGGGATTAGGACCAAACCTAATTAGATATTAGGAAGTATCATTGGTACGTACTTAGTTGGTGAACAGATAGACGTTTCTTTAAGATCATTCAATTCGACAACTTTGTTAATACTTGCACCCTTATTTTGTTCCATTGAATTCATAAGATTTGCATGCTACTGCATTAATTAGGTAATTCAATACCATTGTTGATGTTTTAAATGTATGTCTCCTAAATAGGGAATTGGAAGCTCTTAACTAGGGAAGAAGGTATCGGGAGTAAAATTATATATCTTGGAACCCGTCCTCTATTTTGCAAAGGTAATGAAATGATGTCTCAATATTCGAAATAGCTAGCTGGCTGTTGCTCCAGTTTTTCCTTAATTTATTATGTGTAGTTTAATTGCAGATGGACCGTGAAGAATGGATGTATCAGAAAAGCCGTGTGAGTGCTGAATTTCATTGGGTGTTAAGGAGTTCAAAAAAATTGCAGAATAAGACATGGTGAAGAGAGGTGTAAACTTTATATATTGTCCTTACTTTGATTGCACCAATCTTAGGATATTTAACAACTCGGCTCAAATTGAAGGCCACTTGTTTTGATGTGGTTTCGTGAGGAATTACACGTGTTGGATCCATCACGGGGAGACAAGTAGTACCCTTCTGGTATGCAATGAAGACATGCTGGAACCTGAGGACGAGTTGCAACGTGATATGTTTGAGGAGGATAATTTAGAGCAAATGTTACAGGATGTGGAGGGAAATTACACGGAAAGAGAGTTTGAAAAGTTTAAAAGCTTGATGGAAGACGATGCCAAACCGTTGTTCTCGGGTTGCAAAGCGGAATACACCAAGATGGGTTTGGTCCTTGCATTGTTCGAACTGAAGGTAAAACACCGTTGGCAAGACAAGTTTTAATGCACTTTTAGTTCTTCCATTGGATGTGCTTCTAGAGGGAAACGAGTTACCAACAAGCATTTATGAAGCGAAGAAGCTACTATATCCTATGGGAATGGAAATAGAAATGATACATGCATGTCTGAATGATTGCATCTTGTACTATAACGCGCATAAGGAACTGTACGTTTGTCTAGTTTGTGGTGTACCCCGTTACAAACAAAAGGAGAAGTGTAATGACAAGAAGCGTAAGAGCCAGGGCGACGGTGGGGAACAGGTCACTAAAGGGGCACCGGCCAAGGTATTGTGCTACTTGCCCATCATTCCCCGTTTGGAGCGATTATTTGCAAATCCCAGAGAAGCAAAATTGTTGAGTTGACATTATGAATCTCAAAACGAAGATGGCAAGCTGAGACACCCCGCTAATTCGGCTAAATGGAGAAACATCGATTGTAATCATGAGGAGTTTGGTGCCGAGATGAGGAACATAAGATTTGGATTGAGTACCGATGGAATGAATCCATTTGGTAATATGAGCAGTTGTCATAGCACTTGACCAGTTCTATTGTGTATCTACATCTCCTTCCTTGGTTGTGCATGAAGCAAAAGTATATCATGATGTCGTTGCTAATCTCAGGACCCAAACAACCAAAAATGATATTGATGTGTACCTTGCACCATTGATCGAGGGTTTGGTAAAATTGTGGAACGAGGGGGTCGCGGTGTGGGATGCATACAAAAGAGAACACTTCACTTTATGATCTATGATATTTTGCACTATAAATGATTTTTTGGCCCTTGGTAATTTGGCGTGCTACAGTACGAAGGGAGCCAAAGCGTGTCCTATTTGTGAAGAGGAGACTGAGAGCTTGTGGTGCAGCCGAATTCCAAGAAAACTATATAAATGGGTCGCCGTAAGTTTCTACCTCGAAGTCATCGGTACTGTAAGATGGATGACAAATTTGATGGGAAGAGGGAAGTTCATGCGGCCCCGCAGCCTATGAGTGGAAGGCAAGTATATTCACGCGTGGAGGATATCGATGTTCAGTATGGAAAGAGCCGTAAATCAATTCGTCCCAGTACCATTTGGAAGAAGAGGTCGATATTTTGGGAATTACCATACAGGAAGGATTAGATGTCTGGCATTGTACTGATGTCATGCACGTTGAAAAGAATATTTGCGATAATTTGGTTGGCATGCTGCTGAACATACCTGGGAAGACCATGGATGGTGTGAATGCTCATGGCGATATGGCCTACATAAGAATCAGGCCCAAGCCTGCATACTATAGCTTGTCGAAGAAGAAGAAAGAAGACCTTTACAAGTGTCTCTAAGGTATTAAAGTTCCATTGGGCTACTCTGCAAATATTAAGAAGCTTGTGTCCATGGATAATTTAAAGTTGCTTGGTCTGAAATTCTACAACTGCCATATCTTGATGACCCAAATGCTCCTTGTTGCAATCAGAAATATTCTACTAGAAGATGTCAGGTTGGCTATCACGAAGCTATGTTATTTCTTCAATGCGATTTCTTGCAAGGTTATTGACCCCGATATACTAGACAACTTACAGAGTGAGATGGTGTAGACTCTATATCAGCTTGAGATGCATTTCCCTCGTTGTTCTTCGACATCGTGGTCCACCTTGTTGTCACCTTGTTAGAGAGATTAAGGTATGTGGACTCGCATTCCTATGTTACATGTATCCGTTCGAGAGGTACATGGGTATATTAAAGTCATACGTGAGGAATCGGTTGAAGCCTGAGGGTAGCATTGTTGAAGGTTATAGGACTAAAAAGGTTATTGAGTTCTGCATAGACTATCTAGGTAAAAGACAAGCAATTGGTGTTCCTGTATCTTGTCATGAGGGCAGACTTAGTGGCAAAGGAACCACCGGGTCCAAACTAACGTGTCCACAGTTTGATATGTATTGTAAAGCTCATTTGACAGTCTTGCAGCATAGCGCAAAAGTTCATCCGTACATCGAGCAGCATAAGTTGATATTACGGGAAGAGAATTGACATATGGATGTGCTTCCCATCACGCGAGAACACAACGATTGATTTCTCACATAGTTCAAAGAAAAGGCGAAGGTCTCCGTGAGTAAGGATGTCAAATGGTTGGCTGACGGACCAAGATTTAATGTACAAATATAGCAATGGTAAGATATTAATGGCTACACCTTTTACACTGAAAGTCAAGAATAATCAGTCTGGTCCCCAGGTGAAGTTAATATTTTTTCTGACTTAAAGGCACAAGAGTAACTCCTACAATGTTTCTGATCAAGTTGCGCACTTCTTGTAGGCACTCGCCAAGTGCCAGCTCACCATGACGAAAGACGGATTTCTCATTGAGGCTGGACGTAGGGCTGCATTTCCATGCCAGGAGGTTGATACGGTGCATGGTAAGCCTTTGGGGAAGGGCAACCTGAGGGTGTAGGTCAACTATGTTCATGAAGACTTCCTATCTCATGCGTTGGAGTTCCCCCTGAACGAAGATATCATCACTCACCGGCAAGCACAGATGTCGTTCATTAAGTGGCCCACAACGGGTGTCGTACAACTCAAGTTAAAAATCTCTTGCGTCTTCTCGATCATTCTAGTTCTGCAACACGTTACATATGCATGTGCTTTGTAGTTTCCAATCGTACATGCGCCTGCTCCTGCTCCTATTCCCACCACCATGACTAGTCCTATGCAGAGTGCAGAGATGGTGCTCAAAAGGATTAGCATAATAGACAAAGAACAATAGGAGTCCTCGGAGACTCCTTCTGTCAAGTAGGCAAAGCTGACAGAGGCCACGACGCCCCTCAAATACATGGAAAGCCCCTTGTCCTGACCTCGGAGACTCCTTCTGTCTAGAAAGGAAAGTTGGCAGAGGCCACAAAGCCCCCTCAAGATTTTAAGGGGTACGTACATAGAAAGCCCCTTTTGGCTAACAACGAATTGAATGCTCTAGGAAAGTGGACTCGCTTACTCCATAGATGGTACATTGAAAAGGTGAATGAGGCCGAGCGTCATGTCGATTTCAATGTGAGGTATAGAAAGGGATATTTGTACCGCGAGGACCATGGGATATTCCCAGTCAGTTTTGAGGATCTGTTTCATTCGTACCAATTGATAGCCATCGATATTTCTACTGTACGATATTGGATGCCGTGAGTATCACACCATACAGCATGAGCTTATAACTTTTATAGGATTTTGTATTATGTTTTTTAACATTCAATATGAGTTGCAGGGCAATGAGGCAGCGAGCTATGACGGGTCAACACCTAGTTGGGTTTGTCGACCCCTAGCTTGTGTCTGCAACCATGGCTAGGCTTTAATCGGAATTTCTTACCGACTACATCAAGCGGGCATTGCAGGCTGAGTCGAAAAAGGATTTCATTCTAATCCCGTACCACGAGGACTAAGTAGTACTTTACCCTTCAATTACTAGTACGCTCTTAAATCGTATATGAATCTATTTTCTTGCACTGCATACCATTTAATAAGAAACCATTGGGTTCTAGTCGTGCTTGCTCAGAGTGAAAACAAAGTCTATACTTTTAACTCGCTCGAGAAGAGACGGATGGCCACGCAATCAAGCCTGTTTTGCAGAAGTAAGTATATCTCTCCAATGTATGTAGGGGTTTCTCATCTTACGTCGCTGAAGGAGGGCGACACGATGACAAACGAGGCGACCAGCTGGAATGGAAGCGCTTCAAAGTACAAGTGCCTAGCATAGGATTAATTTTTTCTGACATCTATTTTCATCTCTTAGTTTAATTTTTTTGTTCACAGTGTCATCAACAAGGAAGCGATGACTTGTGCGGCTTCTACGTTATGCATCACATGCTGATCATGGTCGGCGGCGCACACTATTTCTCTAAGGTATATGTACATGTATAATACACATAGGTTTTTACGTACAAATTTTAAAACTTAAATTAATGCACTCATTTCTATTTTGCAGAAGATTGATATCCTCCTCAAGAGCTTACAAAGCAAATAACACAATAAATTACGAGACCAGATATGCTAGTGGTACTGGACAGAAGTTCTAGCGGAGGGCGGTAGGTTTAGAGACTCGACAGGCTCCTACTGGTTCATATGTAAACAATGTGATATGTGTACTGACTATTAAGCATATATGTTTGTGTTCTATATTGTGAATGAATGTGATGTATATTGTAAAATGTTTGCACTACTACAGAAAAGGTCATCACAGACGGTTCAGAACCGTCATCATAGACATTTTTTCGAACCGTCTGTAACCATGTGTCAGTGATATTATGGCATATCACAGACGGTTTTTAATTATAAACCGTCTGTGTTGTAATAATATCACAGACGATTTCAGTTTGAAACCGTCTGTTACATCATAACATCAAAACCGTCTGTGATAAGTCTTCCTACAGACAAACCTTTTTCAATTTATTGGCTAGCCTCAGGAAATGGTAGCCATGCCCTCTGAAAAAAGCAGATTATAGATTAACTCAACTCAGATTACAAGCATTACATCCATTTCAGATTACAAACATTATATCCATTTCAGCAATCAACTCAGATTACATCACAGCGCAAGTAGATTACGTATAGATTATTGCACAACACATTCATTTCAAAAATGAACTAAGATATATTAACCAATGGAAATCAATATTATTAACCAATTAATTGAATGCACAACTACAATTCACAAATCCACAGCACAAGTCTAATTTATGCAACATTTCTCCATAACAATTCAAACATTCCGATCGAACTATTTCAACATTAGAAGCTGGCAACAAAATAAAATATTATTTCTTTTTTATCATTTGCCATACAGTTGCAATATAGAAGTGTATATTAGGTATGAGTAACCAACTAACCATAATTTTAATTGATATTGTCGATGTCGAAGACCTTGGGTCTCTTAATCGAGCTTACATAAAATTTATTATATGTGGGCCCCTAGATATCGAAATGGAGACAATGGCAATGCTTCTTTATTAGCCATGTGGCTATGACAGAATGTTCTAAGTACAAGATGATCTACGTGATTGCATAGGGCAAATCACATGATACAAATGACGTTCGATGCCAGAATGCGAGATTGTAGTTGATGCTCGATATAATGAACAACGTGGGTTGGCCCCCTATTTATCCTTAATGAAGAGACAGCAGTTGAATTCCAGAGGAGTGTCATGTAACCGGGGGATGCTGAAGGACCGAGATGGCGATTAGGGAGGGGATGAATGATCCCAAATAAAATTTCCCCCCACTCAAAATGATCCAAACAAGCCCTCACACGAAACAATCAAAAGGAGAAAATGAGAGGGAGGATTTTTCCCTGTATGGTCGGTGCTACCACAGGGGGGGCGACAGCACCACAGGGGGTCGGTAGCACCGCCCCTCAAAAGTCAGCAAAGAACTTAGCACGAACTCAAAAGCAAAAATGATGCAACTTTTGATCGATTGGTCCAAAACTCATAAAACTTGGTGTGCACCTTCGTATGGAGCTCAGAAACCTATTCGAACCTTCAATCCAAGAGATTGACGTCAAAGTTCTGACCTTTTTTGAATCGAAGGAAGAATGCACCAAGTGAGAGCAAAAACTCAAAAACTTGATCTTGGACTTGCTCGTGGGGTTTTGATGATCTTATATAGCCTCCCACACGTCAAATCAAGCAAGAGCATAAGTCGAGAACACCAAAAACATTATCTCCAAGAATGATCCTCTAAAGAGCGAAAGATCGGTTTCTTGCAAGGAAAAACATAAGATTTGCCTAGATGATTGGGATATAGTCTGAAGAAGACTCATCCATCAATCATACATCATTGGCACAAAATCCACAAGCATTTAGAAGGAGGGGAGGCAAATTCAAATGTGCGAAAATTAAATTGTAAGAAAGTAAATTGCGGAATTTAAAGACTGAATTTAAAACATAATGTAAATGCAGAAAATCAATTCAGACTTGAGGAAACTAAACTTGTATTTATGGAAGGGAGGTTTACAAAGCCACACAACAAAGTGGGTAAAGCTCAAAGGAGCACACAAACCTCTAAAACCTTCAAAGAGGGGAGAGCTACCTCTACCCCTCTATTTACACTACTCTTGAGCCATCCTCCACCCTTAGATGAGTTCCTTCAACCCTAAGGATCATCTCAAGGGCTAGGCTTGACTCACTCACACAACCATACATGGGCTAACCCGAAACCCAACGACCATAATGGGTTTTCCACGTATTTCAAAGCATACTAACTAGATCTGCTACTCTATCACCTAGACCATGATCCAAAGGCCCTCCATGATCTGAGTAGCTCCAAGTTAGCATCTCATCAATTCCTTATCTTCTAGGTTTGCACCGACTGTGTCTCAGATCATCTTCGGCGATCCTCGACTATCTAGACCTCCGGCACACCTCGCCTAGTCCCGGTCCAACTTTGCCTCACCATGGTCGAGTACCGACGTCCTGCAACCATCAAAAACAAGGAAACACATCACATAGCATTGTCCAAAAAGTTATGCAATGAATCTCATCAAAAATCAAAATTCATACTCAAACCTAGCTTAAAAAGTCGGTGCTACCACCCGCCGGCCAGTAGCACCGCGCCCCTAAAAATCAGCCTTCTGGAAAAATCACACCGGCCTAAGGCCGGTGCTACCTCCCCCTAGCCGCTAGCACCGCAAATGCTGGGCATTTCTCCAAGTGCTTCAAATTTCGAAATCGACTTCAAATCCAACTCAAATCAAAACACCACATGCTTAAATAATGTTAATAACTCATCACAATCACGGATAGACCACCACACGGTCTTTCAATTTCCCCCTTAATGAGTATATTGACAAACACCCGAAAGGCATGAAATTTGAGTTTTGAAAGAGAGAAGAAGCATTTGAATGCAAAGCCAAACTTGGTCCAAGAAAGAGGAAATGAGATCATGGCCAAGTTGGCGAGAAGAATTTTAGAGCAAAAACAAAGAAAGAGCAATTTTTTTCACAAAAGCTCTAAAATCCAACAAAAACTCATGAAAAACTCAAGTATGCTTATGATCCTTTAAAAATTAGGAAAACTTCACCAAGATCATAAGAATCAAGATGCATTCAAATTTTTACTTATTAATGATGCATTTTCTACATTTTCTCCCCCTTTTGGCAATATAGGCATCAAGAAGGTATTTTCATCGTTTCTCCCCCATTTTCAAGTATGCATGAATGAGATGCATCCTAAAAGAGCTTTGAGAATTATCTAAGTGAACACATATACAAAGCATGACACCAAGCTACTCAAGTTCAGATTATACTAAACTAAGACATGTCCAAGTGCAAAGTCAAGTTTGCTAGCAAGCACAAATAAGACTGTCATTTTTGCATGATTTAACAATTGCAACACTTAGCATAGTTTCTAAACTAGAAGCTGAAAGGATCAAGTTGGCCTAGAGGGGGTGAATAGGCAACTTTAAAACTTTTTTATTTTTGTGAAAAACTTTTCTCAATAAAAATAGTAACAGAAACAATTAATAAAAAATTCAGCACAGCTCTGTTTAAGTAAGATTTGTAAAGAGAAGAATTTTAATGAGAACTGACAATAAGATGAAAGAACAAAGATAAACCAATAACAGGAAGACTGAAAGATTTTTTCACCGAGGTTCAGAGCTCAAACTCTTACGTCCCCGTTAGAGCACTTCTTCAGAAGTATTGCTCCACCAAGCAGCCAATCTCAATGGGTTTCGGTTTTCCACTATCTTGACTCTTTCACCACTCCAATGAGGTGAGTCTCAACCTTTCACAACAATGGTGGCCTTCCACAATCTCTGTTGGATAGGTCGCACCAACAAACTTCTCCAACCGTCTAGGAACAGCTAGTTCCAAGAGTAATAGACTATCCACAAGTCCTGTCTCTTGGTTCAGTAGCTAGATGCAAACTAGACTTAGCTTAGAGCAAGATCTCTAAAAATTCAGAATGAATGTTTGTGTTTTTCTGAGTCAAAGCTCAAACTCTTTGATGAAATGAAACTCAGGAATTCTAAAGATCAAAGAGTTGTATATGAATTGAAAGATGTCAACGGTGTTCAGGACGTCAAGGATGTATATATGCAAAGCTGTTGTATATTGTTTGTGAACCCAAGCGTTCTATATATAGAGCCTGAACAGAGATAACCGTTGTACCTACCATTTGCCCGTTGGGGGTTGGTAGGATAGATGGGGTAGGTCAACTACTACCCTTTTTATAAGAATTTCGATGTGTATGAGTCATAAGTCAAAATACACACACGCCAAACTAAAATTGTTGGTCCGGGGTACATAGGATTGGTGAAGCATTATTGTACTCAGAATGACCCATTTGCGCCGGACCGAAAATACCGGTCCGTCGTAAATATACTAGTCAAGGTAGTTTTTGCCGGACTGAAAAAGTTGGTCTGTTAAACACATACTTTGATTTATATGGACATCAGCAAGACAATGTTTGCACTGGACCGAAAAATTTGGTCCAAAGTACACATGCCTTGTTCCATTTGAGTACCAGCGAACAACGTTTGCGCTGGACCGAAAAAGTTGGTCCGACGTACATGGGAAAACGGCTGGTTTTAGCTGAGTGAAGTACGTTTGCGCCGGACCGAAAAAGTTGGTCCGTCGTACACATATAATTTTGGTCCACAGCAAACATCACATTTCTGGTTAAGATTTGAGCAAAAATAATTCTTAACACAGACTAGGATTTTATTCAGAGTAAAATTATAACATATGTTGGACTTAATTAAAAGATGTATTCATATCGGTCCGACGTGAACGGTGTACGCTCGGTTTGAAAAGAATCAAAGAAGAGTTTTTAGCGCCGGACTAAAAAAGTCTGTCTGACGTACATGGAGTGCGCTCGGTGAAGAGAACTCTTAGCGCCGGACTGAAAAGGTCGGTCCGGCGTACATAGTGTGCTCTCGGTTAGGTTTTGAACTTTGATTTTTGAACGCCTGACAAGATGTTTGGTCTGAGAGAGAACTCTTTTTGGCTTAAGGAAGGAAGAGATCTAAATTTTTTTGAGTGAGAAATATGAAATGTCCTATGCTCCAAGTAATCTTAGTGATTTTGCATATGAACAAAGATCATTTCTTATGTATAATCCCTCTTAATAGTACGGTGATTCTAGCTATATGGCTTGAATCAACTCCCAAGCCAAAAGTAGAAACAAATACCTTAGCCTTGATCTTCAAATGCAACTGTTGTCGGCTTTTTCTTAGTATCCTTTTTGATTATCAACACCAAAACCTACATAATAAGCATAATTGACAAAAATAAGGAGCCTAGATGCTCTCAATCTCCCCCTTTTTGGTGATTGACGATAATATCTTTGATATTATACTTAGAGAGCTATAAAAAGGATTGCTTTACCTGTAGATAAAAGTTAGTCTGATAGAACAGATAATGTTTAAATAACTCAAGTATTTTATACTCCCCCTGAATGAATGCATGAGATGAAATTCATTTGAACATATGAAGCAAATATCAGAATCATTCAGAAGAGGTTTTTCAGATAAAATCAAACAGATATCAAATAGATCCAAAAGAAGCATATGCATAAAGCAAAGTTCATAAAAGACTTGAGTTTTTATAATAAACTCTCTATAACAAGCTTAGATTACTAAGAGAGTAGGCATTACTAAGAGAGCTATTCTATTCTTAACTATTTTATTCTTCTCCCTCTTTAACTAAATAACTATTCTATTTTTCTCCCCCTTTGGCATCAATAGCCAAAAAGGTTACTTCTTGCGCTTTGAAAAAGTCCTTTTCAGCATACTTGCCATTCTGGAACTCGTACTTCTTGGAGGAGAAGGAAATGATTGCTCTTGGTCATTGTCAGAATGTGGAGTAGCCATTGCTTGATCATGCCAACTAGGATAATCAGGATCACTAGGCTGAGGATTGAAAGTGAGTTCACTGAAATCATGTTGGACATCTCTAATCAGCTCTTGAGTCTCATTAGACTGATCCAACAAGAGTTGTGTTATTTGCTCCTGATTAGAGACTAAGTTGTTTCTTGCATCTTGAGAGTAGTCCCTAAGATATTCAAGCACATCCCCTTGCCAGTCCAAGAAGTCACCGATTTTTTCAAAGTTTTTGTACACAGTTTGAGAAAACGGGTTAATTTTGGCATCTTGGGCATTCTGCTTTTTGTTGAGATCATACAATCTATCTTTGACCACCAGTTGTTCAGTCTTGATTTCACCTATCCACTTCCTCTGGTCCCATTGATTTCCTCTGATCATATCAAACCTCTTATAAGCTTCATCCCTGAGATTTGCTTGGTCTTGATAGATCTTTTGCAGCATCTCCTACTGTTGTTGAATGGCTGTCATTTGCTCACTATGTCTCTGAGCTGCCAACCTTCTTTCTTCTTCAAAACTTTCTTGAGCAAGTCTAAGATCAGAATTGTATTATTGCTCAAAAGATGTGAACCAACCTGGCTGTGAGGCCCACCAAGATGGTTGCTGACCATAGTCATGTGAAAATTCAGGCTCAGCAAATTCAGTGTGATGAGAGTTGTCGGGACCCGAATCTGCAAATTCGGACCCTCTGTGTATTCTGTGCTAGTCCAGGATCACGCTAGCACACACGATCTTTCTGAGGTTGCACATCACGAGACATTCACAATGATATAAAAAAAATAACTAGTGCAACACTTATATAAACTGAGTTGTACGACCTTATGGTCTCCTTACATAAAATCAGCCACGTAGGGCTTACATTATTCAGAGTAAACGAAATAGCAGCGGAACCAAAATAAATGTCGTGGAAGCCTTCATCTTGCCACAGGCAACCGACTGGGCTTGCCACCTAATTGCTCGGATCCTCAATGTACTCCTCCTCCCAGGCTGGTGTAGACTCCTCCACTGATGTTGGTGTTGATAAGCAAGGAAGGGTGAGTACACAAGGTACTCAACAAGTAATGCACGGAATGCAGCGCTAATACTATATGGAAAGCTTATTCCAAAGGATTGGCTTAATTGGTTCTTTTGAATCAAACAGCATTTTAAACCAGTATTTTATTTAGATTAAAGCGGTAAAACAGTTATGATAGTACTAATATCTTCAAATAGTTTTTCTTCAAAGATTCTCGGCACACAGCCTTAACAGTTCATTTTTAGCATTGACACACAGCCACCCTTGCCACATTTTTATTTATGAAAATCTACCCCTTGACTGTAATCTCGAGCAATGCTCGTTACCACGAGCACGGCTATTCGAATAGTTTTGACACTTTGCAGAGGTTGTACACTTTACCCACAAGATACAACCGCTCACCACACAGGTGATTGTCCGCAACAAAGCTTTTCAGGAACCTCTACCTTAACCAAAGAACCTCTCCGGTATTACCCTCACTATCACTTCCCTCACACAGAGCCGAAGTATAGGACAGATCAATCACCGTTGGATGGGCACCAAGCCGTAGCACAGGTACGCTCCCCTGTACAGATACACCCCCCGTGTACTGCCACCCCTAGGTATCAGAGGAAAGATATTAGAACCCTAATCAACTAGGTCTTTCCCATACCAGACATGTGGTTGTACAGGTGACTCAGATCAAAGGCTTGCAAGGTGAAGTCCTTAACTGACCAAGGCAAGACTTTAACACTCAAACAGTGGCACACTGACTCACATCACTCAACAACCCATTGCCACACAGGCCCACCTAGCACACAGCCTCTTGCCACTTGCCCCAGTCTAAATCATTTCCCACCCAATTGATTATTGTGCAACACATGCCAGCAATAACTCAACATCGGTATGGAACCACACAGGTCTCCACACTTCAATTTCATCATGTGACATCATCACACCACTTTCAAAATACATTCAATATTCCATTAGTCAATAAGGTAGCATTTTTTCGAAAGATCGTTCATGATTCGTTGCTAGGCTAAGGATCTATTCACGGTCTAGCCTCCCGTGTTGGCACAGTATTAACATCCAACTAATACAATCAAACTTAGGGTGATAATGATTTAGGTCATACAATCATTAATTTCAAGGTGGCATAACAAAATGGGTTGATTAACTACATTATCCCAAATTAATTTAAATTCATTTTTAATAAATAAGCATGCATAATTTCAAAGCATAAATTACATTTTAAAAATCTGGGATCAAAATGATCAAAGCATCACTTGCCTTCAAAGAGTTGCTGGTCGTGTTCCGAAGTTTGATCTTGAGCGACGAACTCTTCCTCGAAACCTTCCGGCAAATTTGCGTCTACGCGTACAAACAATATATACAATAAATAACTAATACAGAGGACTAAATGACCTCAAAAATTCAAATAAAATTCACCATTAAAGAGATCACAATTTTATGAATTTTTAGAAATTTGAATCACCCAAATCCGAGTTAAAATGCAGAAGTTATAGCCATTTGAAGTTTTGAATAAAATCTGAAAATATAGGAATTAGAAAATCCGATTTTTCCGAATTATTTTTATACTGAAAAATTGCATTTATGACATCAGCATGCATCATGATGACGTCAGCACAGAAAAGGATTTCGGCCAAAATATTTTTATATACAAAAATATTTATGACGTCGCCGATGACGTCAAAGATGACACGTGGCGACTCGTGGTGCACCACGCCACTCCGGCCCATGGATCGGGTCCACGATCGCTCGTCCACCGTGGATCGGGCGGCATCGTGGCTCGTGCAACGGTGATGCAAGCACGACCAATCCCATTGCGACACGCGGCGCTAAACTAATCGCCGAAACTCGATTCGATCTCGTCCATCTGATTTAAAACGAACGGCCGAGATTCATGCGACTTTTCGCCACACCTCTACCGCGAAGCCAACACGTGGCTTCACCATGACCCTCGAATCCAGATCAAACGGCCACGATTAATCGGGCGACGTCGACAGAAACGGCGACGCTGACTCCTCGATTTCCGCACGTCACGCGTCAACACGGGACTGGCCTGATGCGCGGTGCGATCCCATCCGCTCGATTCAAAACAAACAGCCGCGATGATCCAAGGCTATCGGCTCTGGCCTACTGCGGCGCGACACGCGGCGCGATCCAAGGCAACCGGCGCGCATCTAACGGGTATGATATTTACGTGACGCGGCTAGATAAAAACCCTACAATCTAGATCTGACGGCTGAAATAAAACTAACGTGAATCTAAGCGAAGCAATCTAGACCGTTGATTAAATCTAACGGTTGAGGAGTGAAGATGATGATTACTGTTGAGTGGCGATGTGGATGAATCTGGTGCGTTCGGTGGCGATCGGACGGTGGACGAAGCTCGGCTGGTGGTGATGTCACGGCGGCGTAGATCTCACCGGAGAGGAAGAAGACGACGTGCAACGCGACGCTATGGGGCTTCTCCGGCGTGAAGATCTGGCGTGCTCGACGCGTCTCGGGGCTAGCGTTACTCCAGTGGCCTTGGCGACGGCGAAGATGGACCGACGGCGAGGGAAATGGCGAAAAACAGCGGCGGCGCAAAGGGAACAACTACGGCGAGCTTTTGCGGGCAAACGGAGGCATTTCAGGAGGTGTGCGCTAGGGCTACAGACGCGTCTAGGTGTGTGCAACACGGGGGTGGCAGCGGCGCACTAAATAACGCCTCGACGTGCACGCAATCCTCGGCGAAACGGGCGGACATGCGGGCGGCCATTGCTCCGACGATCTCGCGAGGAAGAAGAGACGTGGCGAAATCCCGAGCGTCCGCGCACAGCGATCCAACAGCGAAAACGGCGAAGTGACGTGGTAGTTTCTTGACCTCACGATGCTGATCCAACGGGCGAGATGCGGCGGTGGCTAGGGTTTTGGCGGGGCGGGCTGCGCGGGTCGGCGACACGAGCTGGGCCAGAGCACAGTACTGGGCCGGACCGAAGGTTTTGGCTCAAACACTATTCCTCGGATTTTAATTCTTTTTTGAATAAAAATAATTTGAGAAAATAGTTTTGGCCAAAGAAAATAGTAAAAATATCAGAAAAATTCCAGAAAAATTTTGCTAAATATTTTGGAACATTTAGAACTTAGATAAAATATTTCCATAAAACTTTCCATAAACTTTTGCGTGAAATTAATTGAGTTCAAGAAAGGTCAGAAATAAGTAAATCCAATTTAAATTCTAATAAATTCTCAAAAATTCTCAAAAATCAAAAATACTTTAAAATTTAAATTAAAGCAAATTTTAGGGTGTTACAAGAGTCCTCAGAAGATTGCTGAGTAAAAGTTGGCATATGTCCCTGAGGTGGCCAAGAACCACCTGCTTCATGCTCATGGGTTGCTGATGGAAATCTTTGAGCTTCCATGAATCTAGCTGCAGCTGCTAGTTCTTGCAATTTGTGTATTTCTTCATCTTTATTTTGAGATTCTGAGCTGATATGAATTTCAGTGCCTTCATGTTGGCCAAAAATCTGATGGCTCAGACTCTCAGAGTCGTAGCCCACTACTTCTGTAGGAGTATGTGACTGGGCTGGAGAGAAATGTTCCTGAGTATGATGACTGAGACTTGGTGCTCTGCCATCATCATCTGAACTGGCATTTATCTCAGTGTCTTCTTGAGCACTTGCCTCATGTATTGCTAGAGGTGTAGGAGTAGGAAGTCTACCGGCCTTTCTTCATCAGTTGTTGGCTTGGGCATCTTGTATTGTTTAGATCGACAATTGAAGTCCCTATTCATTTCATTCTGGGAAATGATTCCTTGAGCCAATAGCATTTAAGTGATCTGCATGGCAAAAGGAAGAGGGTTGCCCATTTTTCTGCAAATGGCTTCTTCCATCTCTCCAAAAATGTAATCTGTCAGATCAATGAGTTGTCTTGACAGAATCAAATGTAGCAACCAAGCAAGACATGGAGTTACTCCCTCTTTGTATCCAGTCTTAGGGTAAATTGTATGCCTTAGTATCAGGAGCAGAGCTTTTGCCTCAGCAGATAGACACTTAACCCTATTTGCATTAAAAGCAGCCTCATTGATGTTTCTGTAAATATAAGCTGATATTTGCAAATCTAGCATATCACCAACTTGCCTCCATCTGTTTCCAGAAAAAAATATGTCATGAATCCTGGTTCTGTTCAATAAGGGACTTGAGGCACCAATGGCAGCTTCAAATTGCGGTGATCTCACTTTTCTCTTTTTCCCATCAATAGTGAATAGAATATAGTGCCTATTTTTGTTCACAAGCAGAGAAGCATAGAATTCTAAAATTCTATTTTCATTCTAAGCTGGCCCAGCAGAAGACATAAGAGTAGCAAGGCCAGGGGTTGATCTTACACAATCCAGAATTCTATTTGAGACTAGAACTGAGCTAATTTGGTTCCAGTCCACATAGTGATGCTTCCACAAGGCTAACAAGAGTTTACCACTCTTATTTTTCCTGTTCTTGTAACCCATATATATGTTTTTCTGGAATGTGGTGATGAATTGCTCATTAAAGGGAGGTCTATCAAAAGGAAACCAAACCCTTTGTGGCACCAATCTAGCAGCTCTTAGTTTCTTTCCACCCAAAGTAGCTAGCTCATTCCCAACAATCATGTCAATTTCACCACTAAGCTCTATTTCTTCATCAGAAGATATGTTTGCACTAGGCTCATAGTCAGTATCGTCTGAAGAGGAGGAGGAATCAAGTTGCACTAGTTGTTTCCCTCTTTTTGTTGGTTTAGAAGTTACTTTCTTTACCACTCCACCAGATTGCTGAGGTTGACTGGAGCTATCTGTTTTGGCTTTCTTTTTCCCTTGGACCTTATCAGCAATTTTTCCAAAAAGACCTCTTTTGTCTGGATTCTGAGAACTCATTTTGACTTAGACCCCTTTTTTTTAAGCAGAAATACTAAGCTAACTTGGTTGACAGACAAATAGGCTGCTTACTGACAATGCAAAGCGCAAAAACTGAAGAACAGCCTAAAGAACAGAGAGATGACTTTTAAGAAAAAAAAATCTAACTTAGGATTTCATTCTAAGCTAATAGACGAGATAAAGATTGAAGAACTTACAGAACCCTAGACACAGTGGCTTGAGCACGCAGGAGCACTGTTGCAAGTCACCCGTTCAGGATGTGCTTCGGTGAAGGGTTGATCTTGCGCTCAAGAGCAAATTGCGAGAGGATTGATGTGGATCAAGAGAGCTTGAGAAATTTCTGAAGAATATGGAGGTATAAATAGCGCAAGTTGCGAGGAATAAAAACATGAAGTTATTGCATTAGTTTGGAGTACGGACAAAACATAGGGAAAGCAACGACTGCAACTGCCCGGTTTGAAGGTCTCTTTATGAAGGGGTGTTTGGAGTCACAGAATCCAAGAAGTATGGTTACCAAATTTGGACAGGTTTAGCAGAGATAAGTCTTAAGAATAGGAAAGATTTTGACATGAACAACAAGGATAAGATTTTTAGAAGTTTGAGATGAACACGTTTTGAAAAAGATAAGTTTTGAGATAAAAAGCTAATGTCGTGAGTACCCCGGACTGCTTTTTGGATACAACAGATATTTTTCCATCTGCGACGGACCGAGTCCTGATGACTTTCCATCTGCGTCGGACCGAGTCCGTATAAGACATACTTGGTCTACCGCTGTTGGAAAACTCTCGGTTTGGTTTAGACAGCAGTCCGTGGTACATAGACAAAGTTCTGAACTTGAAAATATAGATATAACTAATTAAAGATTTTCTGAGATCTCTCTTTTAAGAAAGACACACAAATTTGTAGAGGGATCTTAGAATAATCTTAATATAAAGATCAATCAACCAATAAACTCAGAAGATTTTGGATTCAAATGGGAATGTATGAGCCCTAATTTTCATAAGAGCATGAGTATGATTAACTTAAGGTCAAGAAGAGAGAACTCATGTGCTGAATAGTTTAGGTTTTTAATATTTTGTATAAGTATTTCCTTCAGACACTTACTTAACCTAATTACTATGTTTTAGAAAAGTATAGTATAGCAATAGAGAAAGAGAAGGCTTTCAGCAGCAATTTTATGACAAACAAAAGAAAATTGTTGAGTAAGCCTTTTTATTTCAGAATATAGTCTTATAATTATTTCAGCACCAGTAATTGCTTTGTTCACATATGGGTAGCAAGATATGCATGGCAAGTAGACTTGACTCCCCTTAGTATGTTATTCCAAAGAATTTAATCAATATTTGAAAATGCAAGAATGTTTAGTTCATTTCTTAATTTTGAAAATCTGGCCTCATCAAGTGGTTTAGTGAAAATATCAGCCAATTGATCCTCACTCCTGACATGACTAAGCATAATGTCACCTTTAGCAACATGATCACGTATGAAGTGATGTCTAATTTCAATATGCTTAGTTCTAGAGTGCTGGACTGGGTTGTTGGCTATTTTCACTGCACTTTCATTATCACACAACAGAGGCACATTTTCAAACTTAATGCCATAATCCAAAAAGGTTTGTTTAATAAAAGAATTTGAGCACAACAATCGCTCAAAGAACATATTCAAACCTCAGCAGTTGAAAGTGCTACTGAATTTTGTTTCTTTGAACACCAAGATACTAAAGATCTTCCAAGTAAATGAAACCCCTAGAGGTGCTTTTTCAATCAACTTTGCAACCGGCATAATCTGAATCTGAATAGCCAAGAAGTTCAAAAGAAGCACCTTTTGGGTACCATAAGCCAAAACAAGGAGTATACTTTAAATATCTGAAAATTCTTTTTACTGCACTAAGGTGCACTTCCTTAGGTGCAGCTTGAAATCTAGCACACATGCATACACTGAACATGATGTCTGGCCTAGATGCTGTCAAATAGAGTAAAGAACCTATCATGGATCTATATAACTTTTGATCAACAGTCTTACCTCCCACATCTTGATCAAGATGTGTATTGGTTGCCATAGGAGTTTTAAGAGGTTTGCATTCTTCCAGATTAAAGTGCTTGAGAAGGTCTTTAGTATACTTTTCTTGTGAGATGAAAGTCCCTTATTTTAGTTGCTTGACTTGAAATCCCAGAAAGAATGTAAGCTCTCCCATCATTGACATCTCATATTCTCTAGCCATTTGATTACTGAATTCCTTGCACAGAGATAGATTAGTACTTCCAAAGATAATATTATCAACATAAATTTGGCAGATCATTAATGTACCATTGAAGTCTTTTATAAACAGTGTTGGATCAACCTTCCCAATTTTGAAATTCTTATCTAGTAAAGAGTCTCTAAGGCGCTCATACCATGCCCTAGGGGCTTATTTTAAACCATATAGTGCCTTAGATAACTTGTATACATAATTGGGAAATTTTACATTTTCAAAACCAGGAGGTTGTTCAACATATACAGTTTCTTCAATGATTCCATTAAGAAAAGCATTTTTAATATCCATTTGAAAAAGAGTAATATTGAAATGACAAGCAAAGGCTAGAAGGAACCGTATGGCTTCAAGTCGAGCTACAGGTGCATAAGTTTCTCCATAATCCAAACCTTCAACTTGAGAGTGTCCTTGAGCTACTAGCCTTGCTTTATTGCGTGTGACCACACCATTTTAATCTTGTTTATTCCTGAAAACCCATTTTGTTCGAATGACATTATGTTTTGTGGGTCTTTCCACTAAGTTCCACACTTTGTTTCTTTCAAAGTTGTTAAGTTCTTCTTCCATTGCCACAATCCAGTCAGCATCCTTCAGAGCTTCATCTATAGTTCTGGGCTCAACACATGAAACAAAAGAATAATGTTCACAAAAGAAAGCTTGTTTAGAATGAGTTTGAACACCCTTACTAAATTCACCAATGATTTGATCTACAGGGTGATCCTTTGTGATGGTGTGATGGCTCTTTATGAAATTCAGTCCTTCATCCTTCTTTTCATTATCTTCAAGTTGTGATCCATCTTGAGGTATTGTGGACATTAGTGGTAGATCATCTTTGTCTTCTTTGGGCTTAATCTCACCAATTTCTATTTTCTTCATGGATTCTTTTAGAGCTTCTTCACCTACATCAGCTAGATTCTCATGCTCACCTTGTGAGCCATTAGATTCATCAAATTTAACATCATAGGTTTCCTCTACTAACCCAGTTGTATTATTAAACACTCTATAAGCTTTAGATTTAGAAGAATAACCTAGCATGATACCTGTATCACACCTCTTTTGAAATTTACCTAAGTGTGTTCTCTTTTTATAGATGTATACCTTGCATTCAAACACACGAAAATATGAGATATTAGGTTTTCTTCCTACCAGAAGCTCATATGAGGTCTTCTTGAGAAGTCAGTGAAGATAGAGCCTGTTGATTGCATGACATGCAGTGTTGATGGCTTCAGCCCAGAAAGCATCAGAAGTGTTGTACTCATCCAACATTGTCCTTGCCATTTCTATGAGAGTTCTATTTTTTCCTCTCAACCACACCATTCTGTTGAGGAGTGTATGTGGCTGAAAGTTCATGCTTTATACCTAACTCATCACAGTATTCAATAATGTTAGTATTGACTCAGATCCATTGTCACTCCTAATCTTCTTAATAGGACAGTCAAATTCATTTTGAGCCCTTTTTGCAAAAGTTTTAAATATTTTTCCAACTTCACTTTTATTTGGCAAAAAGAATACCCAAGTGAATCTAGAGAAATCATCCGCAATTACAAGATAGTATGAGTTGCCACATATACTTGCATATTAGGTAGGACCAAAAACATCCATATGCAGAAGTTCTAGAGACCTAGCAGTGGACATAATATTTTTAGCAGGATGAGAGTTAGCTACTTGCTTGCCAGCTTGACAAGCACTGCAAAGTTTATCTTTTTCAAATTTAACATCCTTTAGACCCACTACTAGATCATTTTTGAAAAGCTTTTTGAGATTAGACATACCTACATGCCCAAGTCGTCTGTGCCAAAGCCAACCATGTGAAACTTTAGCGAGCAGACAAGCTGAAATGCATGAGGAGTTAGAATTGAAATCGACAAGGTAGAGATTTTGAAATATGAAACCTTTAAAAATAAGCTTCTCATTTTTGTCAAGAACTGTTACTCCATCACTGGAGAAAATAAAATGGAAACCTAAATCACAAAGTTGAGCAACAGATAAGAGATTGAAATTTAAAGAATCAACAAGTAATACATTTTCAATAGAGTGATCATTTGAGATAGCTATTTTACCATTTCCCTTTACCTTTCTTTTACTGTTGTCTCCAAATGTGATTTTGTGACTTGGATCATTTTCCTTTTCAACTGAGCTAAACATTATTGAGGTGCCGGTCATGTGTTGTGTGCAGCCACTGTCAATAACCCAGTGCCAGCCGCCACTCTTGTAATTTACCTTAAAAGAATGTTTATTTCTTGATTTTAGGTACCCAAATACTTTTGGGTCCATTAGAGTTAGTCTAAACAATTTTGGGGCCAAATGGATCAGTAAGTAAGGACTTAGGCACCCAAATAGCTTTAAGATTTTTATCCAGATTAGAGGGGCCAACATATTTGACATTCATTTTACCCCTAAAATCCTTAAACAACATATAATGTGCATCAACCATGCATCTCCTATTAACCTTACCATACGAAGCACAGACAAATTTGTAATTTTTAGAAGCATATGTCTTGGGTTTTGGCTGTTCAATCTTTCTAGGCTTAGATTTAGCTTTATAACCTAATCCCTTTTTACCCAGAACAATCTTTTGTTCCCCAAGAATTTTATCAAGAGTAGCACTACCAAGGAAGTATTTTTCTAATCCTTTGTCAAATTTCGCTATCTTGGATTTCAGCTCATTGTTTTCTGTCATGAGCTCTTTAGCATACAAAACATTTTTGCAATTTTAACTACACATGCTAGATGAGCTGGGAGTGATCATCTCATCAGACAGCAAATCACAGCTAATTGAAATATTGCAAGATGAAACATTTTTAGATTTGCTATTCTACATTTCATTATCAATTTCCAGCTCATAGTATTTATCAAGTAATTCATCATGATCTTTAACAAGTTGTATATGTGTGGTTTTCAAAGAATCATGAGAATCAGTAAGAAGAATATGATCAGAATTTAGTACAGAGTGATGACCATGTGAAAGTTTTTCATGTTTATCTATAAGCTCATTTTGACTCATTTCTAGCACATCATATTTTTCATGCATGGTCTTGATGTTAGATTCAAGAGTTTCAACTTTATTTATCAAGCTTGTAGCATTTTTCTTTTGAGCTTTGTCTTTAGTAGTTTTAACATATAAAGCATCATCAAGCTCTTTAATAATTTCTACAAGCTCTTCATACGAAGGAGAATCATTTACCTTGTCTTCATCATTTTTGGCCATTAGGCATAGTAGTAGAGAGACTGAAGGTGAAGGTGGTGTAGATTCATCCAGAGCGAGCCCTGCTAGTCCCTTGGACCTTGGCTCTTCTTCATCTGAGGAGGACTCTTCACTTGAATTTTCTTCATCAGTGATCCATTCACCAATATGTGCCTCCTTCTTCCCTTTCCTCCAATATTTCTTGAAGTAGCTTTTCTTGCGATGACTTCTCTTGTAGCTTCTTTGAGCTTTTTCTTCATCATTGTCATCTTTGTTCTTGCTCTTACCCTTTTTGTTACTTTTACTTGGGCAACGAGCAGCTATGTGTCCTTTCTCATTGCACACAAAACATACAATGTTAGAGAAAGAGTTTCTTTTTGAGAAGTGGTTAGAGGACTTACCTTTGACATTTACCTTTCTCATGATTTTGTTTGCTGATCTCATGAGTAATGCCAATTTTCTTACATCTTCATCCTCTTCATAGCTTGTATCTTCTTCTCCTTCATCATCAGAGGAATCTTGTACTTTCTCCTTGGCCTTGAGTGCAACAGATTTCTTCTTGATCTCAACTTCATCACCCAAGGTAAGCTCATGAGCTGATATCTTGCCCAATAGTTCAGTGGGTGTGAGCTTCTTCAGATCACCACTATTGGATAGATAAGTGATTAGGCTGTGATAGGCTCGAGGTAGAACCCTGATCATTTTTCTGCATACTTCAATATCATCAACTTTAGTTCCTAGACCTTTAAGCTCATTGACAATAGGGTTTAATCTAGAGAACATATCATTAGCATTTTCATGAGGAAGCATTTTGAACTGATCAAATTTTTCTCTAACGACCAAATATCTTTCCTCTTTTACATCAGAGGTACCCTCATGAATTGCTTAAAGAGTAGTCCATATATCATAGGCAGTTGACAAATTACTAACTCTATCAAAAACTTCAATGCTAAGGCAGAAAAAGATAGCATTTCTAGCCTGACAATCATATTGCAAATTTCTTATTTCTCCAGATGTAGGTTCTGAGGATGAGGATTGCCCTTCAGGTATGACCCGTGGATGCAAAGGTCTTTCTGTAACCCTCCACACATCATAACTTACAGCCTCAAGATAACACCTCATTCTAATTTTTCAATAACCATAGTTTGTGCCATCAAAAACAGGGACCCTTCCTACACTTACTGTAGCTGATCCTATTCCCTCGGCCATGTTACCCAAGCTGTTAAGCTTTAAAGGGGAAACCTTGCTCTGATACCACTTGAAAGGATCAAGTTGGCCTAGAGGGGGGTAAATAGGCAACTTTAAAACTTTTTTATTTTTGTGAAAAACTTTTCTCAATAAAAATAGCAACAGAAATGATTAATATAAAATTCAGCACAGCTTTGTTTAAGTAAGATTTGTAAAGAGAAGAATTTTAATGAGAACTGACAATAAGATGAACAAACAAAGATACACCAATAACAGGAAGACTGAAAGATTTTTTCACCGAGGTTCAGAGCTCAAACTCTTACGTCCTCGTTAGAGCACTTCTTCAGAAGTATTGCTCCACCAAACAACCAATCTCAATGGCTTTCGGTTTTCCACTATCTTGACTCTTTCACCACTCAAGTGAGGTGAGTCTCAACCTTTCACAGCAATGGTGGACTTCCACAATCTCTGTTGGATAGGTCACACCAACAACTTCTCCAATCGTCTAGGAACAGCTAGTTCCAAGAGTAATAGACTATCCACAAGTGCTGTCTCTTGGTTCTGTAGCTAGATGCAAACTACACTTAGCTTGGAGCAAGATCTCTAAAAATTCAGAATGAATGTTTGTGTTTTTCTGAGTTGAAGCTCAAACTCTTTGATGAAATGAAACTCAGGAATTCTAAAGATCAAAGAGGTGTATATGAATTGAAAGATGTCAACGGTGTTCAGGACGTCAAGGATGTATATATGCAAAGCTCTTGTATATTGTTTGTGAACCCAAGCATTCTATATATAGAGCCTGAACAGAGATAACCATTGTACCTGCCATTTGCCCATTGGGGGTTGGTAGGATAGATGGGGTAGGTCAACTACTACCCTTTTTATAAGAATTTAGAGGTGTATGAGTTATAAGTCAAAATACACACACATCGGACTAAAATTGTTGGTCGTACTCAGAATGACCCATTTACGCTGGACCGAAAATACCGGTCCGTCGTAAATATACTAGTCAAGGTATGTGAGACCCCGTTCTTGCGAACAGGAACCTTCATGTGATCACTGTACTAGTCCCATGATCAGTGGCTAGCACTCACATGTTTACAACATTCATATCACAACCACATGAGAAACAAACCGATACATATATATAAGCGGAATAATTATACAAAGCTTAATATATATTACAAAGACTGAACAGCGGAAAAATAAAGAGTCAAAGAACTCCAAAAGCCTTGCGGTTTGCCCACTAATCCTCAGGCAACTGACTAGGCAAAACCTAGGGGAAATCATCGTCGAAAACCCCGTGCCCTACATGGAAATAGGTATCATCCGGCACATCGCAGGCTTCGTCCTCTGAGAGAGCAGATGCAAGATTGAGTACATTGGTACTCAGCAAGACTTATAGTGTTTGACAAATGCAAATAAATAATCATGCAGGCTAAGCAAAGGCAGGTTACATGTTATTTTGCGGTTGCACAAACATTCCAAAGTATGAATATAATAGATTGTAACAATGCATTTTGAGTAAAGCAATTGAGAGACATAAAGCAATAAGTAAATATCCCAAGCCTTTCAAAACAGTCTACCCGACTGCAAAGGTCCCCGGTGTCTATCCTTTGACACACAAAGCTGGTTGCAAAATGGATTCCAAACCAACCCATTTTTCAAAAAAATACCAAAAGACTCTAACATTGGAATGACTTCACCAAGTGCCCATTACCGCGGGCGCGGCTAATCGATTAGATCTTACACTCTGCAGAAGTGTACAACTTTACCCACAAGGAATGATCAACCTCTTTTGCCAGGCCAGTTAAGACACTTCCTTTGGTGTGTCGGCAAGGAATCATACAAAGCCGTTACATTACTTAGACATGGCTTTGAACCAGCCCGGGACATTTGACCCTCGCCATGGAAACAGAAACACTCACCCATGCCGTGGATCCACTTTCATCACACCCAATACCACATTTCTGTTCATGGCAAGGCGTACACCGTTGCATTGGTATGTAGAAACCCCTACAGGCAGATTTGACTGGAATGCCTGTTCAATCTCCCGCCTTCTTTAGATGCAAAGCCACATCTAAATAACTTAATAGGCTAAGACTGTCCCATACCAGCCCTCGTGGTTGCACGGAAATCTTGGATCTATAGCGTCCCATTGCTCGGTCCTTAATCCGACACAGGCGATACTCCACCCTATACTATGTGCAACTCCCTTTGCACCACCGGCTATTGCCAATAATCGCCCGCGTCAAACCATAGTTTTATTTTGGGTTTTTAATCAAAGTACCAGCAACCTTTTCCCAAAAAGGACCATACATTTGTTGAAAAGACCGAAAACATAGAACGGATAGCTTAAGCAAGAGTAATATGCTAGCGATTATACCCCAAAAGACATTAAGCATGTCTAGCTCATACTTAGGTTTACAAGGTTCACATGTTCATACAAAATTAAGGATAACCATAATGTACAGGAGTAACTACAAATTTCTACCCAAGATAGCATTTCTATGGGGAATTACCGAAATGCATAATACATTGGCCAAAACAACATAATGTAGGTGAATTATCAGGTTCAACATGCTCAAGGGGGTGCTTGCCTTACAGCTCACTTTCTGGCTCAAGATCTGGATCTGCGACGGAGTCATCTTCTTCCTCGAGGACGTCAGATTCTACACGTCGATCAACCGGAAACATAGCAAATATCCAACTTTAATAAGGGCAAAAAGAAAACAGACAGCAAACCAAGTAAAGATTCACTGCAAAAAACAAGAATATATTTTAGGGTTTGAATTATAGAATTTCAAGACCTCATGATTTAGATAATTACACATCCACATTGTTAATGACTTTTATGAGGAACAAACATGGGTTCTCTTTATAGATCATCTACTCTTGAATTGCGAATTCAAGAGGCTAAAATTATGAATTCTTGCATTTATAATTTTGAATTATAGATGCTAAAATTATCTAGACTAATAAAATTTAAAACATAAGATAAAGGGTTATGCGCGAATAGCACTTAGCCTTAAGTGATGCATAAGAAGGGGGGGTTGTGATTAAGCTAAATCTATTAAGCTAGGTTACTAGATTTGTTCATGGTTTGAGTCCATTTAATTTATATTCTAACTATTTAATTTTCTATGCATATATATATATATATATATATATATATATATATATATATATATATATATATATATGCATTTTGCACTTGGGTTATTTCATATTTTTAAAGATAGTTCAAATTAAGTTTACTCCTTAATTATTTTGGCAATTTCAAGTATTCTACTGCCACACTAGTATTCAGAAATCAAATTTTACTTATTTCATATTTCTTCCATACAGTTATGCATATCTAAATTTTTAGGGTATTGAATGCAAAACTTAAATAGAAAGTAGTTCAAACATAAATGAAAATTAAATGTTTTTATATATTTGAACTTATGGAAGCATAAGGATCCCAATAAAATTAGTTTCATTAAATTCTAAGTTTGTTTGTAGAATTTTTGTATAAAGCATATCTTTAGCCCTTTTATTCAAATTTGAATTTCAAAATCACCCAGAGATCATTTTCAAAATATTTTTGCATATTTTGAAGGTCCCTGATTTTACATGAATACAGAATTTCATTTCACAAATTTTGGAGTTATGGTTCAAAAGTTATGGACAATGGAAGTGGCTCGGTTTTGAAAAATGCACTGAAATTCCAAAAATACGCTTTCGCTGTTGGAAAGCGCCTTTCGGCTTTTTGGCGCGCGAGCATTTGAACTGGCTCGGTCTGGCTGACAAGCCGACCCCACCTGCCAGCGACCACACGGCGCACACAAGACTACCGAGTGGTTGACAGCCCAACCCCACCTGTCAGCGACCCGATACAAAGAGATTCGGCCTCCGGCTCACTGCCGGCGAACCAGCTCCGCCGCGGTGGAATGGGTAACACCAAGAGCATGAGCACGTTCGTGCGCACCCAGGGACGTTACCCATTCGCCAGGAGGTGGCCGGAAAGGTGGTCGGCACCGTGGAGGGGCGGCGGCCGCCATGGCTGCGCGAGCAAAAGCACGCCGATGGCCACAATTCCGCCGGGAAAGCACGGGGTGAGCATCAGTGAGCTAAGTATGATTCATTTCACCTGAGAGTGGAGGCGAAGAAGAGCCGAAGGTGGCTGCCCACGTTTGCCGGCCGGGAAGAAGAAAAGCGGCGGTGGAGATGAACTACGGATAAAACAAGTAAAAAAAAGATTGATCAGTATTCTAGGAGGCACGGCGAATCTCCAAGACCAAGAAATTCCAAAGATTGATGCCCATTTGGCTTACTTCACTGATCCCCCCTTCTAGTTTCTGCAAAAATGGCGAGGAAGCAAGCGATCGGGTTATCGGCTTGAAGAATAGCTTGAGAGGGTCTCAATGCGACGCTGGAGAGGTATTTATAATCGAAGAGGTCGGTCTCTCCCCGGTTGTTTGGCTCGCGCAGGCTTGCGCTTGGCTCAGCCGAAAAGGTGAGATGGCGCATGGTTTTAAGGGCTCAAAACAGCACGGTATGGGCGTGGCATGGCGTGGAAGAACCGAGGAAGAGCCATGGCAGCGCGTGATTGCAGAGTCGGCGGAATTAGCGCTGAAACGCAGAGAGGCGGCGAAGGCTCGGGAGAGCTCGTCTCCGACTCGATCGGGAGAGGAGAAAAAGAGAGGGAGAGGAGTTCGCGGTGACAAGCAGGACCAACCCCACCGAGCAGCGAGAAAGAAAACTCCAGCCCAATTGCCAGCGCACCGGGTCGCTACAGTACCCAGGCCCACACGTCAGTGAGACGAGATTACAAAGAGATAAGGGCTTGGCTCGGACAGCTCCATGTGGGCATTAAAACTTCTATCAAATCATGGTTAATTTTTCTGAAACTTTTTTAATGGTTACTACTAGAACTTTTTACCATGCAGTAAAAATATTAGCTCAAAATATCTTATATAGAATTTAAATTAATTCTGACACTATGCACTGTCCAGAATATGCATTTCGGTATTTTATTTATTTAAGGGTTTAAATCATACTAATTATTTTCAAAACTTTTTATAATAGTTTATTTTCGGTTTTTTATATCTCTATAAAAATTTCAAGTCAAATTATTGAGTAAATATTTTATACAAATTCTGACATGATGATTTCCAGTTCTTTCAATGCCTCTGTTCTTGAATTTTTAAAAGGACTAGATTACATGATAAATTTCTAATATTTTTACCAGACATGTCCTATGATCTGAGGGTGTTATGGTAATTTTTATGACTCCAGATAAATTTCTAATATCTTCTAGTAATTCTGACTTCTACTGTTTCTAGTCAAAAGAGATGGTTATACATTTTATTTATTTACATTCCTGCACATAAAATTTTTACTAGATGGTTATACTGGTTTACCAACATGGATAAGGTCCCATGGTAATTTTTTCCAAATTTTAATTTTACCTCTTTATCTTCTTACCATTTTCCATTCATTAATTCTATTTATTGGATTTTTCATACAAAGCATAAATCCAAGGAAAATCCAAATAGAAACCACTTAAGAAAACTCAGAAATAAATATATTCAAATTCAAAATATTCATTTTAATTTTATTATATTTTTGGGATGTTACAAGGTAGTTTGTGCTGGACTGAAAAAGTTGGTCTGTCAAACACATACTTTGATTTATATGGACATCAGCAAGAAAATGTTTGCGCCGGATCGAAAAATTTGGTCCAGCGTACACATGCCTTGTTCCATTTGAGTACCAGCGAACAACGTTTGTGCTGGACCGAAAAAGTTGGTCTGGCGTACATGGGAAAACGGCTGGTTTTATCTGAGTGAAGTATGTTTGCGCCAGACCGAAAAAGTTGGTCCGGCGTACACATATAATTTTGGTCCGCAACAAACATCATATTTCTGGTTAAGATTTGAGCAAAAATAATTCTTAACACATACTAGGATTTTATTCAGAGTAAAATTATAACATATGTCGGACTGAATTAAAAGATGTATTCAGATTGGTCCGGCGTGAACGGTGTACGCTCGGTTTGAAAAGAATCAAAGAAGAGTTTTTAGCGCCGGACTGAAAAAGTCTGTCCGGCGTACATGGAGTGCGCTCGGTGAAGAGAACTCTTAGCGCCGAACTAAAAAGGTCAGTCCGGCGTACATGGTGTGCGCTCGGTTAGGTTTTGAACTTTGATTTTTGAACGACTGACAAGATGTTTGGTCTGAGAGAGAACTCTTTTTGGCTTAAGGAAGGGAGAGATCTAAATTTTTTTGAGTGAGAAATATGAAATGTCCTATGCTCCAAGTAATCTTAGTGATTTTTGATATGAACCAAGATCATTTCTTATGTATAATCTCTCTTAATAGTACGGTGATTCTAGCTATATGGCTTGAATCAACTCCCAAGCCAAAACTAGAAACAAATACCTTAGCCTTGATCTCCAAATGCAACTATTGTCGGCTTTTTCTTAGTATCCTTTTTTATTATCAACACCAAAACCTACATAATAAGCATAATTGACAAAAATAGGGAGCCTAGATGCTCTCAGAAGCAACGCCATACAATGGATCAAATGGAAAACCTAGAGTTCAACCTACACAACACTTTGGGAAAGCTAGATGTGCATACAAGATCCTTCGAGCTCAATCATTTTAATGCAAATTTTTTGCTTGACTTCAAATGACATAGTGGGGTGCAAATGTTTGACATGATTTGCATTCTTTACCCACTTATGTTTTTTTAATTTGCATTTTTCAAATGTAATTGACTCAAGCCATAATCGGCCATCTCAAGAAGGACTCTTAAAAGGATGGTCTTGGTCATACACGATACATTCCAAATTCATCCCATGTGCAATGGGAGGCTATCTTGTGAATGTAAAGTATTGAGATCAATTTGCAACAAGAGTCAATTTCTTATTTTCATTTTAGCACATAGATTTTTGAGCAAGTGAAGGACACGAGTATGGATCTACCTAGCTTCATCCAAGTTGCTATAGGAACTCTAGTAGAAATCCAAAATTTCTCAAATAACGGCATATGCACCTAGAGAAGAAATATAGCAAGTAAAATGATGAGGCTTAACGGAGGCCCGATCTTTCGGCGAGATTGATAACTATCGATTAGTGGAGTTGACCCTCACGATCCAGGTTACGACCGAAACACGACCGACACCAAGCAATCGCTGAACCAAACTCCGAGTTGTTATCAACCGTGCCAAAACCCGGTTGACCTGATCACGAAGATCAATTCCTGCAAGCAATCGAAGAACAAGCAAGAACAAAGCAAAAGCAATATAAAATTGCAAATATAATTGAAGTATTGATGTGGAGTTCCGAAGCATGGTATTGCTGTTGATCTCGCCGAACAAGAGAATACCAAATAGTTTCACCAAGGAAAACTACAACTAAACAAAACCCAAGTTTATAATGTGACGGCTACTAATTTTATGAGAGGGAGTGACATGAGAGGGTCGTCCTAGGGTTGTGTGCAGCTAGGGGGGGCGCACACAACTTGGGCTTGGGCCCCCACACGCTTAAAAGGCCCAAAACAGCCCAAAACAGTGATGTAGCTTATTATTTTGATGATTCCGGCTGATACACATTTAATCTAGGGCTGGGATCAGATCCATTTGAAAGGTCTTGTTGTAAGCTTTCAATCAAGTACAGGAACTCTCCAATTGGACTCCGTATGCAAAAGTTATGCTCATTTTACTTCAGACTGGTATCTGAAGGCCGAATTGGATTCCAGAACGTGATGGATTTGATATTTTGTATCTTCTTGGCCCATGGATGACGTGTTGGAGTTGGTCCAATGAGGTATGGACGTATCCATAGTAGTGATGTCCTCATCATCCTCCCCTTCTTGAATTTGAGTCGTCCTCGTCTCAAGCTTTCGTTTTATCTCGTCCTCAACACAAAGCGTCCTCATATGGATCCTGCATCTAATTAAATAAAATAGTAGCTCCGCCTCTTTATATATTTTTAGGACAAGAATGAAATTTAGAGGATTCACCTGATAATTATCCATATTCATATAGCTCAACACTTCTTTCCAATATATAATGGCTTAATGAAAGCTACCACTCTTCGATGCTTCCTCCCCTCCTTGAAGGAAAACCATCCTCGGTTTTGGACAAGCTGGAAAAGAAATAACCAACAAAAAGAACAACGTGTACGCAGCATATATGTATATATCGCATATTTCATTGTTCTTTTGGATTCGCGAAATGATATTTACATAACAACAAATGAGGAAATCAGATTTAAGCAAAGCACCTTTCCTCACAATTTTGCAACTCAATTTGTAGTTATAAGTGAAGCATATAACATAAATATCAACAAGATTCAATTTGCAAATTAATTTGCAAATATAAGTAAAGCACATGTCTATCCCTGACCTTAGATAAAGAATACTTATGTTTTGTAAGCCTTATTCAATAACATCGATGGGCAAAACTACAAGTTTTGGTAACAAGCATAGCTCATTCATATGACCAGATTGTAAACAAGCAATATCAAACAATTCCAACAACGGTGACACAATTCTACTGGGCTTCCACTCATCAACTATGACATGCTGATTTGTAATACATGTCAATGTACTAAAATTCAAACAATGAGGTAGCAAGCTATGGGTATCACACATATCAGGAAAATTTGATGGTGCCTTACATGAAACAAGCTGTGGCATACAACTAGGATTGCCCAAAATAGCAAGCTTCAATTCAGCAAGTCTATCACAAGTAATGCATATTCTGTAAACAAGAAACTTGTCATCTATGCCATAATCTCCAAATAAATTGAATTTAAAATAGTAAGCATAGGTGCTAGATAAAGACTTAAGAGATGAAATTTCAGAAATCTTATCCATAGCACAATTCAAGCTAACAGGCTCATTCAACATGATATAGCACAAAACAGTGGCAGGGGATATTTTAGCTATCACTTCCTTATGTGGAATCATCAACACATGATCAAAATTATAAGCATGCAAGTCATCACATGGTTCTACAATAGTGGCACAAGATGGTAACTCACTATAATTGAGTACAGTAGGAACATACTCACAAATTTGCTCCCATTCTTGCTGTAAAATCATATATGTACCATGGTCATTAGCATCCTCCTCAGAAGTAGTAGGTACCTCAAAAATTTAACTTAACAACGCAGGTATTTCAGCTTTTAGCTCCCCATCTTTAGAAGTAATCTGCATATCAAATGGAATAGCAACAACAGAAGCAACAGAAGTAGAGTGGATTGCGTTAGTAGAATCATCCTCACATGTACTATCCTCTACTTCACTCGAATTTTCTGGTATTTCTTTCGCATGCTCGGGGTGTATGCTCTCATTAGGGTTCGGTGTAGTGCATGCAACAGGAGTAGCATTTAACTCTGTAGGAACCTGAACTATGGTTGATTGTCTTCTCTTTATTTTTCTTTCGGCTTTACGTGAAAGATTAAGCAAGCATGACATAGAATTGAATTCTTTACAAGATATCATCATCTGAATATCAAAATCTAGCCCATAATAAAAGCTGTTCATCTGAGTCTTTTCGATCTCTTCTAACCCACAACACAAATATCTACGCTGAAATTCTTGGTAGTACTCATCCACAGTTTTACTACCTTGTTCTAGATGTTGCAATTCCTTCCATAATTGGTGAGCAATATATGGAGGAACAAATCTAGCTCTCATAATTTTCTTCAATCTAATCCATGTGCTAGGGATGTCCTGATTTTTACGCATATAATCATTCCATCAAAGAGTAGCATGATCAGTAAATCCACTAGTAACAACCCTAATCTTATCATGCTCAGGAATTCTATATTTATCAAATGATTGTACTATAGCTAATTCCCAAGTAAGATAATCTTCATGATCATATTTACCACTAAAATTAGGAACAGTGAACTTACTTTTCGTATGCGTGCTATGCCGCCGTACCTCCGGTGATGATGAAGGTTTGTTCGTACGTTCTTGGTATCTCGGAGTGTGAACTACCTCTTCTCCTAGGATGTTGTTGGCCTAACCACTACGACGTTGAGAACCTGCCATTGTTAAGTGAAGACAAGAAACAAACCACAAGTATATGTTCCTATCAACTACTATGTGCTGGTGATTCAAAGTCTCTCACTTTCAAACTTTTACCAAGTTCTTACCATGCGAACAGGTGGTGACCGGCGGTTGGTTCGTGATAACCACACTCAAGCTTGGCAAAGCGATTGCAAGGAGAACATTACCTATTTGGCTAGTAGAAGGTGGAGCTTGGACAGGCAATATTTATTTCCTATGCAATCTGATAATTCTAGTTATTGTAACAATAAGTAATGATCCAAACTAGAATTCACAAGCCCTAGTTACCGATCTCAAAGATATAAGCGAATTTCAAGATAACACACACGCAAAGATGATGGAACTTAATGCAACCAATGGAATGAGCTAAATAAGAATAATTTCAGCACCAAAGCTCGTGTTGCATAAGTTATGGAGAGACGCTAGCTAATTGTTTCAGAAAAGGTAAAAGGGCACAAGATTGCTCACTAATTAATACAATTGCACAATCTGAAAATAATGAACACAAATTAGGGTTTTGCTCAATGTAGTGCTGCCGGCCACTATTCTGTTTTCTTTTCTTCTTTTTTTTGGCTCTTTCTTTCTTTTTTCTTTCTTGGAGATACTTTCAGCCAACACTAGTATGAACAAAGTTTTGGAATCCCTAACTTGATGTCCCAAGATAGTATGACATGATAAATCAAGATTATGCAATGTATCAAGTAGAGCAGCCCAAAACAATATCAAATAGCTAGTCTCAACTGGGATCAAAGTATTCGCAAAGGATGAATTGGTTCCCAATGGTATGTGTACAGATATTTTTGGGGTTTTATGGATTGTGGATGCTAGTGGATTCACCCAAATCAAAGGAACAAAGCTAGAACACGAATTAAAACAAGATACCCAAATTCAATATTTCTAGGGCAGCAGAATTGTCGCCTAGATTAAAGCTTGAAAACAACCGAATTTGGATGGTTCACTATGGAAGGAATTGAAGCTTATGTCCTCAGCTTTCAAAAGAGTACAAGAACATGCAATTTGGAGCTCGGGTGTGAAAGTTATTGCTCAAAAACCGAACACCACAGAATAGCCCCAATTTCAGTGCGCGAGACAGATTCCGAATCCGACTAAAATTCAGTTTAAAAGAGTCCGAATCACAAAGGACACCCAAAAACGTTTTTGTAGAGGGCTCTTCAAGGATTCAGGAAAGTACAAAAACACCTCAATCGGAGTTCGTACGTGATAATTATGATCAAAATACCGAACTGATCTGGATTGGAAGTACAAGTTGCTTCACTAATTTGATGTTCAGATTAATCTAATTATGGTAAGGAATTAGAATCTGTGCCCAACTAGGTGTTTGGAGAACTCATCCCAAGGTTTTAAGAAAGTGCAAGAACACAAGAATCCGAGCTCGTATGAGAAAGTTATGAACAAAACAATGGACAGGACAGATTGAAATAAAAGCTACACGAAGGAAAAACGATCAGCAACTAAAACAAGGACTCTATTGGATCAAAACCTAACAAAACTCACTAAAATAACAGATTGAATCTAAAGGTTGAATTTTTGTGAAGTAATTTTCAATTTGGGACAGAGAACAAAAACTAATCTAAGGTACTGAAATTCTCACCGATCAACGAAAGATCTGATACCACCTGATGAGGCTTAACGGAGGCCCGATCTTTCGGTGAGATGGATAACTATCGATTAGTGGGGTTGAACCTCATGATCCAGGTTACGACCGAAACACGACCGACACCAAGCAATCGCTGAACCAAACTCCGAGTTGTTATCAACCGTGCCAAAACCCGGTTGACCTGATCACGAAGATCAATTCCTGCAAGCAATCGAAGAACAAGCAAGAACAAAGCAAAAGCAATCTAAAATTGCAAATATAATTGAAGTATTGATGTGGGGTTCTGAAGTATGGTATTGTTATTGATCTCGCCGAACAAAAGAATACCAAATAGTTTCACCAAGGAAAACTGCAACTAAACAAAACCCAAGCTTCTAATGTGATGGCTACTGATTTTATGAGAGGGAGGGATGTGAGAGGGTCGTCCTAGGGTTGTGTGCAGCCAGGGTGGTGCACACAACTTGGGCTTGGGCCCCCATACGCTTACAAGGCCCAAAACAGTGATGTAGCTTATTATTTTGATGATTCCGGCTGATACACATTGAATCTAGGGCTGGGATCAGATCCATTTGAAAGGTCTTGTTGTAAGTTTTCAATCAAGTACAAGAACTCTCCAATTGGACTCCGTATGCAAAAGTTATGTTCATTTTACTTCAGACTGGTATCTGGAGGCCGAATTGGATTCCAGAACGTGATGGATTTGATATATGTATCTTCTTGGCCCATGGATGACGTGTTGGAGTTGATCCAATGAGGTGTGGACGTATCCATAGTAGTGATGTCCTCATCATAAAAGCAACAAGTTTCATCAAGTTTTCATTTTAAGCTTTAATTTTAAAATTTTAACAAGCTTAACAAGATGAATTAAAATGAACTTGGACATATCTAAGCTAGCATTTTTGTCATAAAAAGGGCATGGTGCATAGCATGAATAATAACTCATTTGCATAATAGATGGCTCATAAAAATAGAAAATGAAGTCTATATGCAATGCATGAAGTAGGTTCCGAAACTCCCCCTCAACAAGTGAATCAATTTTAAGCACAAATATGGTTCAAGTTGAGTTATTAGCAGAATTAAGATCAAGGAAGATCCAAATGAACTCAATCAAAACCAGAAACACATAATGAGGAGAAGAAGTCGAGAAACTATAAATTGGGTGGCTATAGAGCATAGAAAAGATAGTAGATATCACTATAGCTCAGACTCGCTCTCATCTTCCCCAATGACTGACATAGGGAAGCTGAATCTAGATCCCAAGTTAAGGAGTGCACACAGACCCTGTCTACGTATGAGGAGCAACACCTGCTAGACTTATAAGACTGTGAGAGAACTCAACCTAAAGAGAAGAGAGAACATCTCATTATGCATGATAGCAACCTAAAGCATAAAATAAGAGATCCATGCAAAACATGCCAGAAGTCTAAGTGAAGTGAACTCAGAACTCTAGAAATAAGCCCAACAACACTCAAAAGATGTAAAAGAAAGAAAATGCTAGAATAAAATATATATAATACATAGTATACAAACCAGCTCCCCCTCAAAAGATGTCGTAAGGGCACACAACTCCAAGCTCTCCTCTCAAGGCCGCAAACCTAGAGCTATCCAATGGATTGGTAAAGATATCAGCAAACTGGTGGTCACTCTGCACAAACTGAAGCATTATATCCCCCTTCTCCACATGGTCTCTAAGGAAGTGATATCTAATGTCTATATGCTTGGTCCTAGAGTGCTGCACTAGATTTTTAGCAATGCAAATAGCAGAAGTGTTATCACAGAAAAGTTAAACACTCTCTATCTCTAACCCAAAGTCCCACAATGTTGATCACATCCAAAGCACCTGACTACAGCAACTAACTGCTGCAACGTACTCGGCCTCAACAGTGGACTGTGCAACGTTGGACTACTTCCTAGATGACAAAGAAACAAGAGAAGTGCTAATGAATTGGCAAGTGCCAGAAGTGCTTTTCCTATCTATCCTATAGCCCGCAAAGTCTGTATTGGAAAAGGCTCGAATGGACAAACAAGAAGAAGAGTACCAAATACCATAATCAATGGAGCTCGAAGGTACCTGAAGATGCGCTTCACCGCTTGGCGGTGAGAGGCTCGAGGAGAAGCCTGAAATTGAGCGCACAGACACACAGCAAAATGTATGTCTAGCCTTGAGGCAGTGAGGTATAGGAGGGAGCCGATCATGCTACGAAACTCCTTCTGATCAACTGGCTCAACATTCTCGTCAGGCTCGAGAACAACAGTGGTGGCCATAGGAGTCATCATCGGCTTCCCATCAGACATGTCGAAGCTCCTCAGGAGGTCTCGAGTGTACTTGCCTTGATGCAAGAAAGTTCCCTATTGAGTCTGCTTGAATTGGAAACCAAGGAAGTAGCTCAACTCGCCCATCATACTCATTTCAAACTCTGTGCTCATCACTTCTGAAAATTGAGACACATGAGAATGCGAAGAGCCACCAAAGATAATATCGTCCGCATAAATCTGGACGATAAGGAAATGAGAATCTTGGTATCTCATGAACAGAGTCTTGTCTACTATACCTATTTTGAAATCATGACTAAGAAGATAGGACTTAAGCCTCTCATACCAAGCTCTAGGAGCCTGCTTAAGTCCATATAACGATTTGGAAAGCTTGAAGACATGGTTTGGGTACTTGGGGTTCTCGAATCCTGGAGGCTGCCTGACATACTGTGAGGCCCCCATTTTTGATAAATCAATACCAAAAATGGATACCATGTGCATACAGTACTAGTCCCATGATCAGTAGCTAGTACGCACAAATACAAATTGTTATCACATCATACACAAACTTTATTACACAATGAAGTAAGATTACATATTATTTTTACAATACCAAAAGTAAAACTGCGATGGAGACAACATCCTGTAGTGTGCCTTTTAACCCATTGTCCCACAGCAACCGACAAGGAAAATCCTTAGAAATAGTCATCGTTAAATTCCCGTATCCTGCATCAACGTAAGATTCGTCTTGGGAAATCTCATTTCTTCACCTAAAAATATCAACGATGGCAAGTTGAGTACTTACGTACTCGCAAGACTTATGCAAGACCTAAAATACATGCAGGCCATTTCAAAGAAAGGCTATTAAGGTTAATTTACACAAAGTGGTTTGAAATGTAAATACGAGAATATTAGATTGCAAAATGAAATTTAAATAAAAGCAATTTAATATTAAAAGTGATAGAATGTAAGCATCAATAAATTACGAATGTTTGGGTATCTTGATCATACTTAAAATCATTTCTTTCCACACAGTGAAATGACCAACACGTGGTAGAAACCACTTTTTAGGAAAATAAGCAAAACAGCTAACTATGTGATGACTTTACAAGTGTCCATGATCATGACGCGCTAATCGATTAGTTTTACACTCTGCAGAGGTATCTGACTTTCCCACAAGACATGGTGACTCTTTGAGCAATCGATATTTGCACACCGCCTTTGGTGTGCCGAGAGAGTCATGTTATAATCGTTACATTATTTAAGCCTAACTTTGCACCAAAGACGATGACGACAAACCCATTTTGTGGAGTAAGAACTCAGAGCATAGAAATGATGGAACTACCCACAATATGGCGTACATCGTTATATTGGTAGACGTTTAATCCATGATCACCTCGGTGTGGACGTCCCGTCGAGCAATTCATTAAGAAACAGCTCGTACTACTCCGGCCTTCCAAGTGCAAAGCTAGTTTTAAACAACTTAATAAGTTAGAGCTGTCCCATACCAAAGACTTGTGGTTGTATGAATTTTCTTGGCCTGAAAACAACTCATAGTTCGGTCCTTAATCCGACACGGGCAATAATCTCCACCCTACACTACGTGCAAAACATGCACACACGGCTATTGCCAATAATTGCCCGCATCTAAACCATAGTTTTATTTTCATTTTCCAACCAAATACCAACCACAAAAATGGTCATACCCATTTAAATGTTATATCCAAAGTCTTTAATCATTTCACAGTTTTAACTCATTTAGCTTTGGCTAAGCATTTCACTAAATGTGAGTAACCTAGATTGACATTAAATATTGTCTAAGCTAATCTAGGGTTTTCAAGGTTTTCAATTTCCTACTTATCAAGGAAGTTCTATGTGACAATAGGTACAACTACCAATACCCAAAATATAGCAGACTTTAATAAAAGTAAAGTATGCGATAAAACATTAATGAAAACATTTATAAAACTGGGATCAATATGATCAAAGGGGTTTGCTTGCCTTGTTGACTATCCTCGACTTCAAACTCACGGTCGTCGAACGCGTCTGGGTTCGTCGGGTTCTACACGTCAGAAGGCGACATAGAATAAATACCAAATTTCAATAAGGCCAAAAGAAATCAGATGGAAATATTCAAATAAAATGATTTCATAATTTCAGGAATGGTTACATGAGTTATTTGTTTTCTTTTGCAATTTAAAGATTTGATCTATTTAAACCATTATTGCATTATTTTCTACTTATTTTATAACTTAGATTTTCTTACAACACACCCTAAGTATTTTTACAGATTCTGGTTCTTGAGATTACAAGGATTCTAATAAAATTTATTTTACTAAATTTGGAGGTTAATTGCAAAATTTCCATGAATGGCATATTTCTAACCTTTACTTTGAATTTAAATTCGAATTTCAAATAAAATTCAATTCTGAAATATTTTTGCATATTCTGAATCTACTGGATTTTAGATGAATTCAGAATTTTATTTCATCAAATTTGGTTAAATGATTTGAAAGATATGGCTAAATGAATATCTAGGTTTTGATTAAATACTAAAATCGAAAATTGCGAAAATGGAAAGTGCGCTTCGCGCGAAAACGCGCTTTCCATTTCGGCGAACGCGCTTGAGGCGCCGACAAGCCGGGCCCATCGGTCGGCCGATCGATGCGCTGCATGCTGGCCGACAAAGGGTCCGCATGTCGGTGGCGCTCGCGCTGCCAAGACGTGCCGACAGTGGGGCCGCTTGGCGGTGACCCGAGCAGATCGCGGCAAGGCGAGCTCGCCGTGGCAGCAGCGGCCGGAATCACGGAATGGGTTCGGATTCATGCTCGGCACACTTGTGCGCATCTTTGGGTGGTGGCGCCGGTAGGAGATGGCGGAGGCGGCTCGCCACCGGAGAGGCGGCGGAGCTCACGGCCACCGGCGTTCTCGCAAAACGAGACCTTCCCGAGCTTGAAGATCACTACCAAAAGCATCGGTGGACTTCAAGGATTCCATTTATGGGTTTAGTTCAAAGAATGAGCGGCGGAATAGAGGTCTCACCGTGCATGCGGTGGCGGCGGAAGAAGAACACGGCGGAGGAGCTTGCCGGGAAGAATGGGTTTAGTAGGGGCTCGGATAAGTTCTGGAGGCTCTAGGATGCTTGGCCAAGGAATTGGATTGGAATGGGTCGAGGCGGTGGATTGCGAGTTTTGACCTCTTTGTGGTTTTTGCCGTCGCGGAGAAGACGACCAAAGCAGCGGCGGAATGGGTTTGCGAGGGCACGGCTAGGTCGGCTGCGAACGCACGAGAGGGTTTATATAGGGAGAGAAAGGCGGTTTCTTGCGGGTGAGAGAAACCAGAGGCGACGTCGGGCGGGAGAGAGAGGAGAGAGAGGAGAGAAGAAGGCGCGGCGGGTCGCTGACGCGTGGGGCGAGCTGGCAGCGACTGTTGGCTGAGGTGTCTCACCGACAGCCCGGGCCCACATGTCACGAGCGAAAAAGAACTCGGAGAAGCCTCACGACCGAACGGGATTTCAACGGAAATTTCAATGTTCAAACGGGCACGAAAATTTATGAAATTTTACCATAGGTCGGCAAGGATATTACCAGCCTCCTGAAAAATTTTCGACATTTTATGATGCATGATGATTTTTATAAAATTCTGACATTGCAACAGTTACTGCATTGCCTATTCTGTTTTTATTTTAATTTGCGATTTAAATGAAGTTATTATTTTACAAAACTTTTTATGATGATTTAAAATGACATTCTACACCTTTTGTAAAAATTACAGATTTTAATTATTATTATTTAATTTTTAAAAATTCTGACATTACTGTTTTCCAGATTATTTATTCACTGTTTTCGAATTTTTAAAATTATAAAATGATTTAGTAAATTCTTAATATTTTTACAGGAGGTTGATACTGTTTTGATGTCGGCAAGATAAAAATGTTGGGTCAGGATGATCTACAGATATTTTTACCAAATTGTTTTACCATTTTACCCTGAGATTTTTACCCATGATTATCTTTGATTAATTGTTATTTTTATAAATTCAGCTTACCCACCGACTTAAGCAAGCTGAGGAGAGCCCTCAGATATTTTTAGAAACTTTGGTAAATTTTTGTTGAATTAACATTTTTACTTTTTACCATTTTCTATTTACTATATTCTTCATTTCACATTTTTGCATTAAAGAAAAGCCAAAAGAATATTCAGAAAATCCAGGAAATTCAGAAATTTCGAAAATAATACACAAAATATTTTTATTTCATTTTTCTTTATTTTATGATTTTTGAGGCTGTTACACATACACCTCTTCCTCAATATATCCATCGAGGAATGCACTCTTGACATCTATTTGATAAAGCTTGAAGCCCTTGGATGTCGAGAATGCAAGCAGGATCCTAATAGCTTTTAGTCTGGCTACAGGGGCAAAAGTCTCCTCAAAGTCATGACCCTCAACCTAAGAAAAGCCCTGTGCAACTAACCGAGTCTTGTTTCTAAAAACAACCCCATCCTCACTCTACTTGTTCTTGAACACCCACTTAGTCCCAATGATATTATGACCAAATGGGGGCTTGACAAGCTGTCATACCTTGTTCCTCTCGAAGTTCTTGAGTTCCTCTTGCATAGCATTAATTCATGATTCATCGGATAATGCATGAGAAACATTCTTTGGCTCAAAAGAGGCAACAAAGGCATAGTGGAGGTAAAAAGAGGACAAACCTGATTTTGAGCGAGTAACCCGCTCAAACAGATCACCAATGATCTGATCAGGTGGATGATATCTCTGAATATGGCGGGGAGGTTCAGAAGCATAAGTGGCATCTACCTCATACACAGAAGAAGCAGGAACAAAATCACTCGCTGAAGGAGAGTCTGAAGGTAAGGGCTGGTCTCCCTAAGGTGCAGAAATGGAAATAGATGGCACCTCAGGTGTAGAGGGGACTTAATCAGGTAGAACACTATCATCTCCATCATCCTCATCCTCTACAAAGATGGTCTCGAAGAGGGAAGAAGATCCTGAAATATCAAGTCTAGCTCCTAGGCTAGCCTCATCAAAGGTCACCTCACAACTCTCTATGATCCTATTTGACTCACAACTCCAAACCCTATAGCTACGAGAGGAAGTCGAGTAACCTAGAAAAATACCATCAGAAGAGCGAGACTCAAACTTATCTAGGTTACCAGACTTCAAAATGAAACACTTGCAACTAAACACACAAAAATGAGAAACACTGAGATTTCGCCCATACCTCAAATCGTAAGAAGTGCGGTGCAAATGTGCTTTCAAGAAAACGTGATTAGACACATGGCAAGCAGTAGCTATAGCCTCAGCCTAAAACTTCCTATGAGTACTATACTCATCTAGCATCATCCTGGCCATCTCAACTAGGGTCATGTTCTTTCTTTCTACTACGCCATTTTGCTGAGGGACGTAGGGAGAGGAGAACTGATGCTCTAAACTAGACTCCTCATAGAAACTATCAAAGCAGGAGTTCTTGAACTATGTGCCATTATCACTGCGTATAGCTCGTAAGGTACTTGGGAGCTCAATAGACAACCAACTAACCAAAACCCTGAAGTGAGAAAAAGTCTCATCCTTCGAGACCATGAAAAATACCCAAGAATACCTAGAGAAATCATCAACAATGACAAGAACATACCACTTCCCTCCTGCTGACTACACTCTAGCTGGACGAACAGTGTCCATATGTAAAAGCTATCCTAGTGCATCACTACGGTGACTGGAGTATGAGAAGCAGTAATCATCTTGCCATGTCGACAGGAAGAGAAAATTAAGTCTTTGATAATCTTAAATTTGGGCAAACCACGAATGAGATCATGGCTGCTAACTCTGGTCAAATGATCAAAACCAATGTGACCAAGTCTCCTATGCCAGAAGGAGAGTTCATAGGACTCAGAAAAATCAGCACGAAAGACCCTCCTAAATCTAGAAATCTCGCAAACTAACCCTACTGATGAATCAAGGATTCTACAGACGTTCCTCTTAAAGCTTTACCTCGAAAGAGTCATCGATAATCTGAGAAACAGAAAGCAAATTGTATTGCAGCTTACTCACTAAGGCAACATCTTTAAGAATGAAATTATCATGAATGCAGATGGTACCTTTGGCAATGACTCTACCTGAAGAACCATCCCAAAAGTGATCAACTCATCACCGGGGGCTTGGACTAGGGAAGAGAACCAACGAGAGTCTCTAGTCATATAGCGAGAACAACCGGAGTCAACAATCCAAACATCTCCCTTCCCCATCCGACGAACCTGATCAAGCCAAAAGAGAGAGAGAGATGACTCAGTACTAGGATAAAGTGAAGACTTAGGGACCCAATACTGAACCACACGACGCCTCAGAGTACCAACCACAGAAGAAGACTGGACTCGAGTGTCTCTCTGATGCTCAACTCTCACAAGATAAGTAGCAACCATAGCAGAAGATTTAGGAGTCAAAACAGGATTGGCCCGCAGTGGTGCAAAGGTCAGACCGCCCCAGTGAGGCTGCCTAAATCTCCTTCTAGAAAACACCTCACGCCGCTAATATCTACCTCGATGGGAAAAATGAGGAATATCAAGAGAACGGCGGGTAAACTGACCACGAGCAGCTCCTACATCAAAACTCGAATGAACAGCATGAAAACTGAATCCTGAACGCTGCCCAAAAATAGGCGACTCTCTAACCTATCTAGAAGCAGTGTGTGCCTTAGAAGCACTTAGAGTCTGGGGATGACACTGAATACCCCTAAGAGCAGCAAAACACTCACAACTTGTGATCTTGGCACGTCTGAAACAGAAATTTACTAGGTGACCATCCTTCTAACAAAAGGTGCATGTATACTTCGCCTTGATAGAGGTAGAAGCAGCAGGAGGAGCAGCCTTCTTGTCAGAGATCCCATGGATAACCCCAGCAGATCTAAACACAGTGGTACTCACCCTGGGAGCTATCACGATCTCACCACTTTTGGAGCCACGAAACAATAGTAGGAGGATGCGCCCGAGCGTGATCCAAGTAGTCAAATCCTAAACCTTGATTAAATCGACTAATCTTGGATTGGTCTAGAATGAGATTGAGTTTCTTCTTGCCTCCTACAAACTTCTCGAGAGTACTCGTGAGAAACTCACACTCCCGGAAGAAAGAGGCACATGAGGAACAGGGAAGAGAGGAAGAAGAAGAACCAAAAGGAGAGGAACTCTCATCACATGCATTTTTCTCCCTCAGCACGGCTGCCTCAATCTTGAGGGCCTCACAAGAAACGCAAGGAGCATTTATAATCCTAAGGGCTTGGTCTTCTAACTTCTTCCTAAGTTCGACTTGGATTTTATCCAAGTCCCCCTCAATCTCAGTACATCGCAAGCAACTTTCTTGTGACTTATCTAGTAAGTTCTTAGCAAGTTTAGCACACTTGATATTTAGAGATTCATTGTCAAGTTTTAGTTACTTACAGCCCTCACATGAACTGACTGGGTCCTTAGAAGCATGTATTTCAAGTTCATCATTTCTAGAAGAAAGCTTCCTAAAGTGAGTGATCATGGCATCAATTTCAGCAAGCAATTTAGGACAATTTTCACACGATGCACTAATGTGAGCATGATGAAAACTAGCATCTACAGAAATAGCATCAATAGAACAAGTGCTAGCATTCTTTGACCTAAGACTCTCAAGCTCAGAAACCACACTATCATACATAGTCCTTAGGTTCTCAAGCTCCACAAGCAAAGCATCACAAAGAGTACAGTCATCAAAAACTCGGAAGGGAGAAGATCTAAGAGAGGCCAACCCCGAGTCAAGGTACCTACTTCCTTCTCTAGCTCCATATACCTAGCTATAGCTCTAGCATAAAATTTTCCTAGCTTGCAGAAAGCTTTATTGAGCTGGTCATAGGACGGTACCCCGTTCGAGTCGCTGTAGAGCTCAGAGTCGCTAATGCCGTTGGCGTCCGCCATGAAGCACATTCCGGTGAAGTCATCACCGCCTTTGGTGTTCTCTTGCGGATCATCCTCGCCCTCGTCGCTCTAGATCTCTGTGTCGGAGAGGCCGATATCATCGAGTGCGGCGAGGACGCGGTGGAAGAGCTTCTTGTTTTTCGAGAAGTTGCGGTACTTTTTCTCACGCACCGGGTCACGAGCTGGAGGCTTCTTGTTGTGGTTCTTGTCGATGTAGTGGTTCTTTACTGAACCACCAGAGTCGATCTTACCCTTCTCCAGCTTGGGACAGTTCGCTCGAATGTGGTTGGGGCCACCACACTCGAAGCAAGTGATCATGCCACCTCTCCCTCACCCTCTTGTGTGCATAAGAGAATTTGCGAGCCAAAAGCGGAAGCTCGTTTTCTGGAAATTTTTCCAATTGGTCATCGTTTAGCTCACAAAGGTTGGTCACCTTCATCTCCCAGACTCGAAGATTGAGTAAGGTCAAGAAGTGTCGAGTATTATCTGAGTTAGGGTATATGCAACCGACTGCTCGGAGGTCGCTCAAAATCTTTGTAAATCGACCAAAGCACTCGTCAAGACTCTCACCAGCGTGTTGATCAAACTTGTTGTAATCACGCTTAAATTGGTCCTGTCTCACCGTCTTGATTTGGGTGGTGCCCTCATGGTAAGCATCGAGGGCCACCCAAATCTGATGTGCAGAACGAAGGTGAGAAATCCTATCATACTCACTGCGGCTCTGACCCTGTATGAGGATGTTCCTTGCCTTAGCATTTACCTCAATATCAGCCATATTGCCGGTCGTGACGTTTTCATCGACAGAACCTCATACGGGAGTTTCACCTTCTGCCAAATCAAGAAGTCATTGGCAGTGATGTACGACTCCATTCTTGACTTCCAGAAGGGAAAATCAACACTAGAAAAGATAGGAGGCTTGGTGGAATATTTTTCTGTCGCCGTGGTTCTTGAGACCGGTCAAGATCTATGGAAGAGCAAAACCAGCTCTGATACCAATTGAAGGACCAAAATGGCGATCAGGGAGGTGAATGATCCCAAATCTAAATTTCTCCCACTCAAAATAATCTAAACAAGCCCACAGATAATTTAATCAAAAGGAGCAAATCAAATGGAGGAAGTTCTCTTGCAAGTCCGGTATGATCGTACGAAGGGCGGTATGACCAGGCTCAAGAACAACAGGAAGAACAGAGCCAAGAACAGCATGAACTCAAAAGCTAATTCGAGGAATCTTTTGATTAGCTGAACAAAAACTCACAAAACTTGGTAGATGTGATCCTAAGGATGTTAGGAACTTATTCCAACCTTCAATCGCAAGAATTGACGTCAAAGTTCCAACCTTTTTCACTTTGAAGGAAGAACACACCAAGTTAGAGTAAAACTTGATAACTTGATTTTGGAACAGCTCGTGGGGTTTTAATGATCAAGATGATCTTGGATAACCTCCCACACAGCACAACAAGCAAAAACACAAGTCCAAGACCCATCAAACACGATCTAGAAGAATGATTCACTTAAGCATACAAGATCGGTTTCTTGCAAGAAAGAACACAAGATTTGCCGAGATGATTGGAATATGGTCTGAAGAATACTCATCCATCAATCTATATCCTTAGCACAAGATCCATAAGCATTTAGAAGGAGGGGAGGCAAAACCAAATGTATAAGAAGCAAATTGCAAGAATGTAAATTACGGAATTTAATTGCTGAATTTAAATGCGTAAAGTAAATTCAAGCATAAGTGAAAATGATTTGCATTTATGGAAGGGAGGTTTACAAAGCCTCACAATAAAGTGGGAAAAAAGCTCAAAGGAGCCAAAACCTCTAAAAATCTTCGAGAGGAGGAAGGCTACCCCTCCCCCTCTATTTATACTACTCTTTAGTCACCCTCTACCCTTGGATGAGTTCCTTCTACCCTAAAGATCACTATCAAGGGCTAGGAATGACTCCCACACTAACTAGGCCTGCTACTCTATCACCTAGACCGCGATCCGACGGTCCTCCTTGATCCGAGTAGCTTCTAGCTAGCATCTCAGACATTCCTTGTCTTCTAGGCTTACAGTGACTCCGTCTCCAATCATCTTCCGGCGATCCTCGACCGTCTAGACCTCCAACGCACCTCGCCTAGTCTCGATCATCCTTCGCCTCACCATGACCTAGCACCGTCGTCCTTCAACCATTAAAGACAAGGAAAATCCATCACATAGCAATGTCCAACAAGAATATGCTGACCAAGTCGACACTACTTACCACTGAATCGACTTCATCGAGTTGCCACCATCGAGTAGATTCCTCGCTCGAGTAGGCACTCGACCATCATATCGACCGCATCGAGTTGCTACCATCGAGTAGATTTCTTACTTGAGTAGTAACTCGACTATCGACGAAATGCTCGACTTGCTTGACACAAAAGCATCAGCTCTATCAATCACTATGCCGAGTCTATCAACCACATGTCTAACTGTATCGATTACGGCACCAAGTCGATAAAGCGATATCGAGTAACAATTGGTAAGACTAAGAACTCGAGTTGAGCTGACTGTAGAGTGCTCGGTCCAGCAATATTTCTACTCGATACTTAGATACTACCAATCTACTCGAATCATTCGACCACTAGCCTGCAGGACGATACTTAAACCGCTCGAGACAGACACAACTCAAATTGCTTCAATTTGAAAATCCAATTCAAATCAAACTCAAACCGGAGCATACCAAACTCAAATTTAGTCAAATACTCATCACAAAACATGGGTAGACCTCCACATGGTCTTTCAATCTCCCCTTTGATGAGTATATTGACAAACAACACAAAAAGCATAAATTTGAGTTTGAAGAAGAAGAAAGAAGGCAATTTGAATTGCAAAGCCAAACTTGATCCAGAGAAAAAGAAAATAAGATCATGACCAAGTTGGCAAGGATGATTTTAGAGCAAGCCAATAGAAAGAACAAGTTTTCCATAAAATCTCTAAATATACTTATGATCCTAAAAATTATAACAAAGATCATAAGAGATGAAAATGATGCATTTTCTACAATTTCTCCCCCTTTTGGCAATATAGACATCAAGATGGCAAATTCTCCCCCTTTACACATGTATGCATGAAATGCATCCTAAAAGAGCTTTGAAGATTGTCCAAGTGACCACATATACAAGGTATGACACCAAGCTAGTTAATGGCAAATTAGACTAAACTAAGACATGTCCAAGTGCAAAATTCAATTTTGCTAGCAAGTACAAGTAAGACCATGTCGTTTATGCATGATTTAACAAGTGCAACACTAAGCATAGTTCCTAAACTACAAGCACAACCATACAATGGATAAAATAGAGAACCTAGAGTTTAACCTACTCAACACTTTAGGAAAGCTAGAAATGCATACAAGGTCCTTCGAGCTCAATTATCTTTAATGCAAATTTTTGCTTTAAGACTTCAAATAAAACAGTGGGATGCAAATTTGTAACATTATTTGTATTCTTTACCCACTTATTAAAATTTTTATATATATATTTGCATTTTTAAGTGTGATCTCAAAAATCAATTATCTTCTTTCACCATATCACCTCATAGCCGCAGCCACCCCAAAAATAGATCCCGAAACCCTAAAAAGCACTAAGTGGCTAGGGTCTCTATATTATATATCGCTGGGTGATATCATAGACAGTTCTATTCATAAACCGTAAGTGATTACATTATTACGGTTTTACTTTAAAACCGTCTGTGATAGTATCACTAACAGGTTGGTAACAAAACCGTCTGTGATATTTCTCTATATCACTGACGGTTTATAAATAGTACCATCTATGATGATGTCACTGATGGTTTATAAATAGTACCATCTATGATGATGTCACTGACGGTTGCATTATAGAATCGTTAGTGATATTTGTCATCATAGACGGTTTTTCAAAACCGTCTGTGAAGAGGCGTCTAATATATGCTTTTCTGTAGTAGTGTTGTGTTCTACATATATTATGAATGTGATATGCATACTATGTGTAATCTGTGATATATATATTGTGAATGTGATGTATATTGTAAAATATTTGTGTTCTATATATATTATGTAATCTGTACTATTTATGGAGGATGTACAAAAGCCCTAAGCACTCATCATAATCGGTTTTTGCTTAGAACCAATTGTGAATGGCCTCATCACAATCGGTTCTTTCTCAGAACCGATTGTGATGATAGTTTATCACAATCGGGTGAGAATCGACTGTGATAGCGCCTCCTTATCACTATCCAATGACTTTGTATCGTCACCAAAACCGACTGTGATAACGAAAAAGAACTGATTGTGATGTACATTCCTGTAGTAGTGTACTACCTTAGATCACAAAGAACAAATAGATCTACAAGCTAGATCTAAACACAATCTTCAAATTCTCTCTTCACCAAACTAGCTAGCTAAATCTTAAATATAATAATGCAATTAGAACTAGATCAACAAAATCAAATGGATCTACAATCACCCTTCAAAATCAATTGTCTTCTTTCACCATATCGCCTCACAGCCGCAGCCACCTAAAATATAGATCCCGAAACTCTAAAAAACACTAAGTGGTCTAGTGCTCTGTATTATATATCGCTAGGAGATATCACGGACTATTCTATTCATAAATCGTCAGTGATATACATAGAATCCCAAATGGTTTTAGTATAAAATCGTCAGTGACGACTCCTATAGCTATCACAGAAGATTTTAGTATAAAACCGTCTGGGATAATACCTAATATCATAGATGGTTTTAGTTTAAAACCGTCTATGATAGCTACAGGAGTCATCACTGACGGTTTTATACTAAAATCGCATGTGATATTGTTGTATATCACTGACGATTTATGAAAAGTACCATATGTGATGATGTCACTAACGACTTCACTATAGAATCGTCATTGATATTTGTCTAATATAAGCCTTTCTGTAGTAGTGAATCCAGATAGATACAAAGAGCCGAGACTTTGCTAAGAAAGTCACTAAAGACTCAACTTGATCTGAACCATCCAATTTATCAATTAATTGAGTTATACATATACCTTTGACGAAAGGAGGGAAGGTGAGGAAGAAGGGAATATAGCGCGGATCCCACATGGGCATCACAGACACGTACGCCTAGGTGACAGAACTGAAGTACGTTGCGCAAGCAGCCAATGACCCCCCAACCTTCCTAATTACACCCACAGCAACAACCAACAACAGGGGTTGATCGATCGATGCAGTACAATTAAGAGGCGCATGTAGTCCTCAAATAACCACACAATGCGATGCATCCCTAACTTACAGCTCATGTGTTCCATCCATCCATCCATATAATCACAAGCAAACAAAACCATAAGAAAGGCATATAAACACCTGCAGGCAGGGAGGATTGAGCCACACAACACACATTGCACACATGCATGCACACAAGCTAAGCTGAGCAAACCATAAACTAGTCATCATCACAGGCACACTGCTAGTGCGTGGCATGTGACGACCTCAGCATGCTGGCTTTCGATAAAGAAATGAAAAAAAACTCCTGTCTTGTAGTACATCCATCCATATACAGATCAAAGTTGGGCACTGTGCAAATGCCCTTGACATCTTACCCTCCCCTTAGTAGCAAATCTGTATGTACATTGGCCTTCTCTACCTATATGAAAGGCACCCTTCCCCTTTGAACATTCTTCTTCTCTTGCACCTTCCTCTTCTCCTCCATCTCATGGTGTCGGCCGCGGCGCGGCGCAACGCCACAAGATAGGAGAAGGCATGAGAGGATGGTGATGTTCCTCCGGCCGCACCGCCACGCCCATGGGCCGGCCGCCGTTGACGTTCGCCTCCACAGAAGTCACCGCCAGCCGTCGTCGTTGTTCCCTTGCCGCTGCAGCACCCTGAGGCCCATGGCACAGGACCCCTCCCACCCCCACCGGCAAAGCAAGGACACCTCCCCGCCGCAACAGCAACCCGAGCAGCAGGAGGTAACGCAGCAGCTGCCGGCACCAGCGCCAGCGCCGCCCCCTCCGCCGCGCGACGTCCAGGAACCCAGCAGCAGCAGCAGCAGTAGTGGCAGCGACACCTGGCTGCAGCTAGGGATCGGTCCTTCCCCGAGCTCGCCGTCACCGTCGTCGTCGAGACGGAAACGGCCAAGAACAGAGTATGAAGCAGGCCCATCGACGTCCGTACAGCCGGGCCCTCCGCCGCCGCCGCCGCCGCCGCCGCCGCAGCCGCTGCAGCTGCAGCTGTCGCTGTTCGCGGGGTCTTTGCCGTCGACCTCGTCGCCGGCGGCCGAGGGAGCAGTGGTTGCGGTGGCACCGCCGCCGCCAGAGCACGAGGCCGGCACGTGGTTTGTGCTCCGAGCAGCGCAGAACCAGTGAGTACGCCACGCATGCATGTGTACGTGCCGCGAGTGCGTCGGTTTGGCAATGTGGGTGGTTGGTTCATGTGGTTGCCGTTGATCCATGCAGGAGGAGGGAACCGCCATTGCCGCAGATACCCAGGAGCTACCTGAGGGTTAGGTTAGCTTCTAAACTCCTTTCTCCAATTAAACATGTCATTCTGCATCATTAACCAAGATCTTTAATATGAATTAATGGCTTGATTCTTGTTTTTTTTTCTTTGGTGTTGTTTTGACGCTTCTGATCTTGCCACATTGGCTTGCTGTGGTGCGTGCTGTTGATGCATGGCCAGTAGAGACGGGAGGATGACAGTTAGAGTAGTGATGATGTACCTGGTTAACAAGCTGGGTCTTGAGGACGATTCACAGGTATGGCATGCATGTCTATCTGTTTTTTTAAAACTTATTTTTCATACTCGAGCTTGTCCTATTTTCTTTCCGTTTTTTTGTTTTTGAATGACTGGAACATTGCTTTGTTTGTTTTACTGTTTTTCCTTAGGATTTTGAGTTGGATAACTAGAATTAGCTTTGCTAATTAAGTTGGCCCCAACGTGGAGTCGAGTATATATGTGGGCTCCAAGGAAAAAGAAAAGTTTTAACTGCGGAGCCATCACATGATATTAAAAACAAAGCCTGTTTGCCAAAATACATAAAAAAGATTAGAAGTTCTACGGTTGTAAACATTACTTCTACGAAATTTCGCAACATCTGCCCTACACATGAATGGACTGTATATGGAGGCGATCTTGTCAGTGGGTGTTACTGCAGAATATTCTATTCCACAGATATTACCTCTGCGGAATAATTAATCAACTTTTTTATATTAATATACAATATAAAAAGCCACAATTCTCAGGTTAGAAAAGCACTAGAGAACAAGTTTGGAGGAAGAGTGGGAAGTGACAGGTATGAGGGCACAAATAACGGCAGGGGGAAGTTAGCAGTAGTAACCTATTGGCTGGCACCATATATGCATCTGAATGATCTAACCTTGGATATCACTTAAATCCATGGTCGAGTGAGTGCCTGCCTGCCTTTACCTTGCCGCGCCAAAAATTGGTGGGTGACAGGAGCTTTAGAGCTACGGTCAGTAGTTTAGACGTCGGGATTTCCATTGGTCATTGTTGTTGTTGTGACAAATGATGTAGGTGAGGGGTGTGCGTCCAAGTGTTATATCATGGCACCCTCATGATTAAGGGCTCCCTTTCTCTCTCTAACCCTCTCTTTTTCTTTTCCCACTCTCTTTCTCTCAGCTCTAATGTATGCTAGCTTTTGTGGCTGCTTAACGTGGTTTAATTTCTTTGTGTGCTCTCTTTAATTAGTTCTCTCTTAATTGGACATGGATCTTAACAATAGGAAATGCCATCACTACCATATTTGCACGTATATTTTACAGAGGTGCAACGATGTAGTTACCAGCTGTTAGGTTGGCAAAAGCCCAAGGTTTTTATATTGTCCATGCATGATGGCAAGTTTAACTTTTCACAAAATTTGCCTGAAACGGAAGGATCCAAGAAACCAATTATTTATAGTGATGTCCTCGCGCTGTGTATAGGTAGATCAATTCAAAGTTAATATTTTTTCGCTGCTCCTGCCTCCTTGTCAATGAAACACAGCTCTAAATTTATTTCAAGTTAATACGGTTCAATGAAGTTCGGATTAAAATTGAAGTCCAAAATAATTCCAGCTGATCTTCTGATGAATTCATGACAAATCCAAATTTGTACTTATATATATATATATATATATATATATATAATTTGGAATAAATAGTACGATCGGGATCGCGGCACCTAGCTATAATTCGCTGAAAATTGATAGGAAGTGTGCGAGGGGTATTGAGTTTACTTGAAGATATTACTGTCCAAAAAAAGGCCATGTCTCACCTAATTCAATGAAAGTCATGCACCATCCTATAGACCACAATGTATGCTTGTGCTTATGGCATGCCTGCCTAACTGGTAAGCTAGCAGCTTGCTAGCTTCCATGTATGGCTAAATGTGTACATCTATCTTTGGGGAAGATCTCATCATAATGATCTGTGGAACCTTGCTGCAACCCAGCCGGCTGAGTGGACCTGATATCTTGCCTCAAGCAATAGCTGTCTTCGTTTTTAGGAAGATGATAGCATCCTCTCTGATATTTTGTTCTGCTAACTAAAGCTAGTTTCGGGTGCAAGGAAGAGTTAATATCGAATAATTGGAGAACTACTACAATATATATATATATATATATATATATATATATATATATATATATATACATATATATATATATATATATATATATACATATATATATATATATATATATATATATATACACATATATATATATATATATATATATATATATATATATATATATATATATATATATATATATATATATACACACACATATATATATATATATATATATATATATATGTAGTTCCATACTCCTGGGATTACGGGGCACCATGATCTAAAACGGGTATTTCTCCTATATATTCGCCCGCGAAACTTTTTGAAACTTTTAGGATGTTGATTTTAACGAGTTTACTAACTAATTCAAACAAGTTTGAACTAAAATTCAAACTAGAGTTTCTTTTTTTATGATAGTTTGATTGTAGGTATGTGCTGATTTTATATATAAAGCAACAAAGCATGTGATCTAAATTCATTCAAATCTTTGAATTCGAGTATATTTTTTCAAAGGTATGTGTTTCATTTGAATTGTTATATATGGGTATATACCCTAAAACTGAAAGTTTTGAAAAATATACACGAATTTAGCTTGAATTCGCACATTTGAAATCATGGTATCCAGGTCCCATGGTATCCCATTATATTATATATATATATATATATATATATATATATGTATATGTATATGTATATGTATATGTATATGTATATGTATATGTATATATATATATATATATGTATATATATATATATATATATATATATATATATATATATATATATATATATCAACATCCTTTCGATTTCCTTTCTCTAGTTCCCAAGTATTTATAAATTGCGTAAAGAGACATTAGCTACTGTTTTTTATTAAAAAATGTTCTTAAAAAAGCAACGTTAATTAGTACAGTATCCATTCGTTCTTTTCTTTTTGAAAAAAGAACATATTTATTCACCGGTAACCTAAAAACCCAGCCCATAAATAGCCTATTCTTTGAAACATGGATACTTAAATCTTTATCATGGTTGGTCAAAACCGGCGGGTTTAAAAATCTCATGCTCAAAGCATTATTCGTTGCAAACTATATAGATCTAGATTGTCGGTGCTGCATGGGTGGTTGTTGGTTGAAGCAACATTTGCATGAGAAAACACTTTGCGGAGCATCACTTCAACACAACTACAGGAAGCCAAATGAAAAGGACAAAAACGTCACATACCAAGACATGGAATTCGGAAGTGCGTATTTGCTATATTTCTCAATCTATTGGAACGGCAAGCTTTTCATTCTATTTATGGGGAAAATTGAAGTAACACAACTCTCGCGAAATAAATAGTACTCAACCTACTTTTTAAAAAAAATATATATATTGCAAGATGAATTAACATACTCAGAAAACTGATGACGTGTCTATAGTATGTTATTTGCTTTCTATTCATCAAACCGGCCATTATAGTAGTGCTTGAAGAATCTTTACAGCAAGTCCTTTCTGAGGGATTCCAATCCGAGTTAATGATTTCTTAGCTCTGCATTGTACTGGCTTTTACCTTTTCTTCTTGTTACTTTTTCTTGTGAAAGTAGGACCGTATCTATTGCTTGATTCCATATCTCTCTCTCAAAAAAAAAATAGTGCATTCTGACATCTTGAATTCCATTTAGCATGCTATATTCTTTTTGTCGCACACTAAATTCATAACATCATTTGAGCTGCTCGACTGAATTGAATTTGACTCTCAAATGTTCTTGTCATTTCAAATATCTCACTTGCCGCACAAGTTATATACAGTCACTCCAAATATCCCACTTCCCACACACTATGCGAATATATATACGCGAAGGGGGCATAAGAAATATATATTTAGTAATATTGGAAAATACTTATATTACCTGCATTCAATGGAATACTCCAACCACTACTCAATATTCTCTCACACAACTTCATATTTATGCTAATGGGAGTGGATGGTGCAAAAATTATACTCTTAATTTCCTTCATGGACAGAAACTTCTAAACCACAGTTCCAATAAAATGTACACCCATGAGGTGAAACAGTGGGGTTGACAGTACTCTAAAATTCTTGGTTGCTTTTGCGATAAAACAAAATTAATTTTTAAATTCTTGGTTGCATTTGCGATAGAACAAAACTAATTATCTTTTTATTAATTACTTCCTTATATATATATACATATATAGGATTATGCCACTCCCCTTTTATTACTGACTTTATAACAATAAACATTGTATTTTTTTCTGCAGAATTATACAATTAGTTGGACTTCATTTTGAATTAGTTTTTTTTCTTGTATTCCTACTAGAATTGTAATAATAATATTTTAAGTAAATTAATAAAAAAAATACAAAAATTTAAACATTTGTACAGTTAGATGCTATAAATAAAATTTGGTCCCACAAGAGTTTAAACACTATATCATATGCCACTTCACGTCTGAATACTTTTTGCTTTACAATTTGGCTAAAGATCTAATTTTTCACTTAATTTCTTAACTTGCATTCAAGGACTTCAATTACTAGATATATGACCCATGCATATCAAATTTAATCAGTTGCTAGCCTCTGGAGCCAATAATGAAATTTAACATTTAATAAGTTGCAGATCTACAGCTCTTCTTCACCAATTTATTCTATTATTTCCGTGGAGTAACCAAAAATCACTACCACCAAAAGAAAACTTCACTTCCTATTGATTTTCGTTTTGTTCAGTCGGTATCTAATTGTATGGTTCTTCCCACGCACTTATTAATACGCTCTCTATTGATCTGTCTAAAGTGGTAGGTGAGTCATGCATGTATAGATCGACCCTTTGTTTTATGTTGGACATCTTCTAGTAGGTAGCCGGTTCAACTTTGCCTTCGAACCTTTCACCCCTCTTTCTTTTTCTCTTCCTTTCTTTCCTGCTTTCTTTTTGTTAGAGACTGGCCTAGCTTTTGATGGATACGTACTGTACTTGCATTCATGTGTACTACACCAAGAATTTCTATAACGCTATAAGTGATCATCTTGTGACGCATAAAAAATTGCGTGATCGATTAATCTAGTTCTTAGCAAAATAGAGGCACATATATGCTTGGAATGAGTTCAGCGAAAAAAGAGTTTCACATATGCACCAAGCATTTTATATATCCTAGTCTAAAAGTTCAAGTGTAGATTAAAAAGGGTTGAGGCTTCATCATTCGTATTCAACACCTTAGAGCACTTATTTATGGTGGGTAAAATTAAATTGCAAACCCATCAGACATCTGATATAATTGTACACATGAGGCCCTAAAGCTTAATTTTGTTGATGCGAGCCCTCACGCTACATTTCCACTTTCGGGGCAATTGTCCACCTTAATTTAGTTCTTTTGCACAATTTGAAACTAAGAGAAGTTTGGGACAAATTACAAATAATTTAACGTTCCTAATTTTGCAAAATACATACCTATTAGTAAATTTAAGTCAGAAGAAAACTGATTGGAATCGCGAAATATATGATAAGATGACAGTATTCTCTTGTTAAAACAAAGGCCGCTGTTTTACTACTAAAAGTCATTTATTACTCTATAAAATTCATAAAAATTGAAACTAACTATATATGTTTATGATTTTTAAATGAGAATAAATTTATGTCATAGGGATACCTTTTTCTGCCTAATATTCGATTTTCCGTTTTTAGGATTTTTAATTTATTGTGATCTCTAATTTTGTTAGAATGATGGTCTCTTATTAATTAGGACGGCCATGTTATAATTGTTCATGAGAGCATTAAGTAAATCATACAATATATTTCGCTATAAATCAATATGTTAAAACATTCATATTACACTATATATAACACTAGCTATATTGCAAAAATAATTTCATCTGAACTGTCAAGATAAATTAACCCAACAAAAATTGAGGTACATATGCACAGTAAAATACAAAAATAGTTTCACTGAACTGTTAAGACAAACCTACCTAAAAAAATCCTAGGTGTCTACATGTACAGTAGAACCCTCTAAAAACATGTAAAGTAAACATGAAGGGTATTTAAATGGCGGAACTAAAAAAACGGCGATTTGGCGTAATCAAAAGCTCTTACCTCATTGTACTATAAAATGAGAGTTCATCGATCTTGTAACTGTTTTTGCGTACGTCCTGCTAGCTTGCAAGCCGGTCAACAGCTTACACTAGACCGCGCACGAAGTGGACGTCCTAGCTTCACTCGTTCACTCATTGGGGACCGGAAATTACAAGTAGTTGTCGCTTGTCACGACTGCACCAGATCACGGCCGGAGCCTAACGCTTGTTCGTGTGTGCGACGTCCGCATAAATCGGTGGCCATGTTGGAGCTTTCACGAGATGGACGTGAGACCTAACAGCCACCTCGCGATCGATGCGATGCTAGCGATCGATCGATGCAGGTTTTTGTTTGCGAGAGCCAAGGATCGAGCGCGGCTAGCTAGCTGCTGCACGCATGGTAACGTGACCTCTCACCGTGCATGCACGTACGTTCGTGCACATACGCATGCATGCATGCTTGCTTGATTCGTTTGTGTGCGCATAGATCTCATTCCATGCAATGCATGCATGATATGCATGGAATGATTTATGTTGTACCTAGGGTCAACTGGCCCTAATTTTGTTCTTTTAACTGGTTGATGTGCATGTTTTATGGAATCATGAGTGGAACAACCTTGCTATTCAAGAAGAAGAAAAATAGTGGGTAGCTAGGTTATTTTACTAGTGGTTTGGGGGATTCAGTGCATCACGGGATCACATATTCACATGATACAATAATTACAGTTTAACAATCAAATTAATATAGTTTCTTCTCGCAAAAAATAGTGTCAATCGAAGTATATTTTTTTGACACACATCTGAAAGAAGAAAAAGTAAGAATTGCACAGACACCCTTAAACTAACTGACTATAGGAATCCACCCCTTCGTAATAGTGTTTTGCTACTTTTCTTTTTGAAATATGGGTATTTTTATCCTTGATCCAATTATTCTTTAATAAAACTAGCGGACTTTATAACGCAACCGTATGCATTCCTTATAGAGCTATGCTTAATTGTTTATAAGGGCATCTATTTTGTCCGCAGATAAGCTTCTTAGGAATGACTAGAAAAATTTAAGGATAGCCTTTACGGATGTGATATATCATCTTCTCCGTCTACTTTCACCTTTGCCTCTTCCCTACTCACTTCACCCACCTACCCATCCTTCCACTCTAACACAAATATTTCAAATTATAAAATTTTAACTTTGAAAAACCAGAAAGTTTCAACTGGAAAAAAATTAAACCGAAAAATTTTAAATCAAAAAGTTTCAACTCGAAAAATTTTAAATTAGAAAGTTTCATCTGGAAAAGTTCCAGCTCGAAAATTTTGGAATTAGAGAGTTTCATCTCAAAAAATTTTAAATCGGAAAGTTTCAACTTAAAAAATTTTAAATCTAAAATTATCAAGTTAGGAAGTTTCAACTCAGAAGGTTTGAACTCAAAAATTTTCAAATTAAAAAGTTTCAAATCAGAAGGTTTCAACTTCAAAAGTTTTAAATCGAAAGGTTTTTCAACTCATAAAGTTTTAAATCAAAAAAATTCAAATTAAAAAGATTCAACTCAAAAAAATTCAAATAAAAAAGTTTCTACTCTATAAACTTTCAATTCAAAAACTTTCAGTTCAAAAAGTTTTGATCTAAAATTCAACTTGAAATTTTCAACTCAAAAAATTTTAAATTGAAAATTTCAATTCAAAAAAATTTTAATCAGAAAATTTCAAATAGGGAAGTTTCAACTCAAAAAATTCAAACCAAAAAGTTTAAACTCCGAAAACTTTCAACTCAAAAACTTTTGGTTTGAAAAGTTTCAATTAAAAAACATGGGGGATAATTTCAAATACAAAAACTATTTTGAGTTTGATGGAAGGGAATGGAGAAGGAAAGAGGGATGAAGGGGATGTTGTATATATGTACTGCCACTTCACAAGGAGAGACCCTTTGAGGGGAAAGGGAAGTGGGAGAAGGAAGAAGATGTTGCTACTTGTCACAAAGAGAAGGATGTTACAGGCGTGCGACATGTTGGTTACGGGACGCTGTTCTCTCCTTCACCCCTTCCCCCTCCCTGTTTTTCCCTCATCCTCTTCCTTTCCCTTTCCCTTCCCAACTCGGAGTTCTAACATAGAAAACCAAATGATTTAACTTGGTACACAAAAATTCACTCGATTCCGACAAAGTTGAACATGCATTGCTAATTTGAGATTACCCTCACCAATTCTTTGGTGAAGACATATCCAGGTGTTGCCACATGGTGCCCCTCCCTTCACTCTCCCTTCTCCCCTTTCCCACTCCTTCCTTCTCCAATACAAAAATTTCGATTCGAAACTTTTAGATGAAATCAATAGAAAACTTTCAGTTCAAAATTTTTCGATCCGAAAAACTTTCTGTACGAAACTTTCTATTAAAAAACTTCTGTTTCGAAACTTTCGATTCAAAAAAATTTCGGTTCGAAAAGTTTTGACTAAAAAAACTTTCACTTAGAAAACATTCGGTTCGAAAAGTTTTGAGTCAAGAAAATTTCGGTTTGGAAACTTTTGATTAAAAATCATTCAAAAATGGTTAAAAAATACTTCCTATTCAAAAGCTTGGGAGGAAATCTGAAAATTTTGAGTTTGAGGGAAAGAAAATGTGGTTGGAACAGGGGATGAAAGGGATGCTGCCAAGTATCGTGACAAGAGAACCTTTGAGGAGAAGTAAAAGTAGGGGAAGCAAGTGCCATCACATGTCACAAAGAGAGGGGGTGGGTGCGTTCAAATTAGCAATTCTGAATTTGAACTCGAATTCGGAGTAGATCAACTCAATGAATTTCAACTCTATTAGTAGAAAATTCAGCTTAGTTTCGATAAAAAAATCAACTTGGTTCAAAGATAAATTCAAGCATCAAGCTCAAATTGAATCCCTGTGGCGGCACTCTCTCCCTACGATGGTGTGAGCAATGGTGACTTGATGGAGGACCACTGGTGAGAATGGATATTGGGGACAATGGCTACCTAGTGGCATGCCCAAGATGCAGCAGCACATGGTGGATAGCAACAGCGGATGATGACGAAAGCACTCAAGAGAGGTGTGAGTAACGAGGACGGTGAGTAAAGCGAGTGGGAGAGACTAGCTAGTATAGCATCTCATGTTGAATGAGGGTGCTCCATGTGGTGGCATCACAACAAGCTTGGGTGTTTCAGAGTAGGATACAAATGGTACTGGACCTATTTTTCAAATGCATATTGTGTAGTGTGAGATTTCGAGGGATAATACCTCAAACATACCTAGGGCTATAAAAAATTTTGGGCTCAAAAAAGCTACTCTAGATCGTCTCAATTTAGACTTGATTTGAGCTTGACTCGTTTGGAGTTCAAGCTGAGATCGAGCCTTCCCCAAAGCTTGACATGCCTTTCGAACTGAGATGTAATAGCTTGGTAGATCTCGACTAGGAGTAGACCCCCAATTTTTCATCCCTGTACCGTCCTTTCCCACTCACTTATTCAACTTTTCTTGCTCATGAACTACGCACACCCATGCAGGACGTAGGCTACACCCCACCTTGGCTTCCTATCCCAACCACCGATTGCACCATCGAATGAAACCTTAACCACAGGCCTACAATCCCCAATTCCATCTCCTCATCCACACCATCAATCCACATCTCCAGCCAATACTCACCATTCAAGTGCGCTACCGCCGCCACTTTGGCTGCCTCTCCTCCATCGTTTCATTCTCATGCCTTTGCCTAGACCTCCACCACCGTCAACAGCATAGCTATCATGGATCTATATCTCCATCTCCACTTCTCCAACAAGGATTCGCCCCATCATGCTTCTCCACTACTACAGAAAATCTCATCACAAACCGTTCAAAATCGTCATCTCAGACGGTTTTGTGAACCGTCAGTAACAAAGTATCAATGATATAAGGGCACATCCTAGACGGTTTTCTAACCGTATGTGAAAAGGGACATCACAGACGTTTAAACAAGAATTGTGTGTGATATGTAGATAATCACATACGGTTCTTATTTAAAACCATATGCGATTTAACATACATCACAGACGGTTCTAAAGTGGAACCGTCTGTGATATCTATGTCATCACAGACAGTTCTTGTTTATAACCGTCTGTAATATTATTTTTTTACTATTTACACTCTTGTATTTACTGGCTAGCCTCAGGAGTTGCTAGCCATGCCCTCTGAAAAAAAATAGATTACAGAATTTACATCATAAACATATTATGACATACATTTCAGAAATCAACTCAGATTACATATTACATACCACGTACAACACATCCATTTCAGAAATCAACTCAAAAATATTAACAAATTGAATCCATAAGTACAATTCACAAATTTACAGCACAAGGTTCACAAATTAACCCAAGTAGTAACTAACAAATTCACAACTCATCAGGTTAGGCTCAGTGGCACTTGCCTACTGGATTTATGACTTCACATAGCAAGAAGGCACAGAGTTCTCATCGAATTCCTAGCAAATCAACCTATTCCAACGCAGTTGTAGCACATTTCCAAGCTTGTCGATGGGAAGACTAAGGTCTTGCATGTATATAAATTGATAAGTATGAAACAATTATTGTAAGATTGACAAACCTCCAGGACATTGATAGTCTTTTTATCCTTGAGGAGTTGCATGTTGTGGCAAACATAGAATCCACATTGGTTAGTATCCTTTGGCTACTGGTGGCACTGCCAAAATAGAATTGGTTAGTTCTGGAGGTATTATTACGGAGTGTGATATAGGATTATTTCGTACTAGAGGTATCAGCTGCGACAAGTCCTTGTGTGGCCCTCCACGCGCTCTGTAGACATTGAATGACATCTCGAGTAATTTTGCGATAGGCGTCAAGTTCTTGATGCCGCCCTTTTTGGAATCAAGGAAAAATACCCAGTTCTGTCTTGGTATAATTACAAGTAGAACCCAGTGAACCTACACAGGTATATCACCATGGTCATTTAACCTAACTTTGAGTTGCGTGTAAAGTACAAATCAACAAGTATAGAAACTAGTGAAGCACTTACCCCGGGTTGTAGGGTAAAAGTATGTATTTTGTTTCACGTTAAGCCAGCAATGCAATTTTCACATACTCCTGGATGACTTATAAATTTTCGTCCATGGTTTGCTTGGACACCATGTGTGGGTCGAGGAAACCCACTGGTTTTTTCTCTCTTTTTTGCTTCAATGATCATGTATCTATATATACAAAAGCAAGCATCATATATATATGATATTTATTGGTATGACAAGAATGTAGACCGTGATTGCACACACTTACAATATCCAGCATCTCATGACTGAGGCGTCGACGACGTTGAGGTTGTAAAGATCGAATAAGTCATTAAAGCTGACCACGAAGAAGCCTCCCGATGAATGGTGAAAGAAATGCTCCTCTTTGAAGCTGACTGAGATACTCGATACCCGTTGTGCAACAGGCTTGTTGGCTTGTTCCATGCACCAATTTTGTAGCCTAATGCAAGCTATTGAAAGCATCTGCTGGTGCTGTTTTGGTAAAAACGGTTGTCCTAGCTTGAATTTCCAAGCCAACAGGGCCAACAGAAAGTTAGGGGCCTCCGTGGTCTGCTTCGATTTTCCCTTGTCACCGCCTCGCCGTCTATCATAGGTCATCTTCGCGGGAGATGACTAGGCCCGAAGTGAAGTACCGGCTTGTGCCGTACGAGGCACGGTAGCTAATTTGGTGGCCTGCTTCGATGTAGCACGTGGCTCCGGTAATACTGGTAGCTCTAGCGCAGCAGGTGGCTCATGTTGTGCGCGTGGCTCTGGTGCTACAGAACGGTTGTCGAAGGAGATGTCCCTCTTGGGCCACTAGATGAATGTGCAAATGGCATCCCCTAATGTCACGATCTCATCATTTGAGGGCATATACAGCATGACCGCCTTGTAAATTTCATGCACACCGTCGACATTCACCTTCACGTAACCTGGCGCTACTATGCGACCGTACACAATCGCCCCCTTGACCAAATGGATACGCGTGTCCCCAATCAGCTTGCAGGGGAACGGAGCCATTGGCAAGCCTCACTTGGAGATTGCACAATGTGGCCATCTACATAAGGGTACATTACCTAAGACGTCCAGTAGGTTTATCTATGGAGCATTCCAGACATATATATTACCTAAATGTCATCGACAGGAAACTTGGTGTCCTCCATGTCTGTCTCAGGGGTGACACACAGCTGCTCTGATGATTAGTTGAGCTGAATTGTGTCGGTTCTTCTGGGGCTTGCGCGGTCCGTACATGCCTCTCCGTAGCCACCCTTCGCTCCATCCTTTACTCAAGGCTTCTTAGCTGATCATCGAATTGCGCTCTCAGCCTTTTCTTAACCATTTCCTCAATGATTGCTATTAGTCATTCCTCGCACTCATCTTTGGTTCTCTTCCTACTCCGATACATGTCGGAGTCTTGTGGGAATCCTATTTTCCAAGGAACGAAAACACCTTTGCCTCGCGTGTGACCCGAGTGCTCCTTGTTTTCCAAGGCCGTGAAGATTGTATCTTTCTCCCTAACTGCCTCGAAAGAGCCCTGGAAAGATTCTGTACTCAATGCTATCTGCATCCAAGATCCCAACATGTTATTTCACTTATAAAGTTATATATTGACTAATTACAAACTATGCAGTTTGATATCTTACCAAGTGTTGGGATACTTCCTCATCTGCGGGGTTTGCAAAGACGCCGCCCGAAGACGTGGGATATGACCTCGCTCTTACCCAGTTTCAACCGCGTGGGTCTAAGATCAAGGCAAATGGCAGGGAGGCCTCCTTCTGGATTGCCTCGTCGTCCTCCCTCCTCCATTGCGCAATCTTACTCGCGTACCTATTGGTGCCGAGTCTGTGTGGTGGTTGTTTTTTGCCTAGACGTCTTATGCGCTTTTTGATGCACGAATTCTTCCGTCGTCTTCATCTCAACAAATCGTTCCCAAACGTCTTTAGTGATGAACCCATACTTCTAGAGCGGAGTCATTTCCTTATTCATATAATTACTAACAAGGGTGCTCTTGAAGTTCTTCCACGCCTTTCCTACCACTAGCAACGCATACCATCGTAGTGCGTGCATGGCGTCTTCTAGAAGCTCGAATGATGTGAAAATTTCTATCACCAGGATGTCGCACTCCTCATCTGTCAGCAACTTCTAGGATGGATAGGTGATTGGGAGCCTTTCTCATCTAACTATCCCGCACAATGTCCGCAATGCTGCCACTGCCTTCGAAGGTGAGGTCGGGGCCCATCCTACAGATCAACAGCGTGATGGTATATCGGCTCTAGGGCCTTTTTACTAGCCCTCTTGGACCGCGCCTCAATATTCCCATGTTCGGCTCATCAGATCCATTCGATGACGAGGAATGAGGGGACATCATCTTCTTTTTTACTAGATTGTGTTAGATCTTAAAAGATCAGGCAAGTTGGTAAATCAACAATTCACAAACGTACGTAAAAGAGGAAATAAAGTAAATTTAAGAGAGTTAAATTTTATCTACGATCAGGTTGGACGGTTGTCTTTATCAGCACTGTATTTGCAAGATGAGAGATATTTTGTTCACTGCATAGATTATGGTTCAAAAAGGGTTTCTTTATTCTTTAGAACAAGGAAAGAGATTAGATCTCTCCACTCTCGTTGTAAGAAGAGTATTGTTCATAGCTGAATTTCCTTCCTTTCTTAACAGCATTTTATCGGAGATTAGGTTGGACGGTTATTATTATCAGCACTTTATTTGTGGGATGAGAAATATTTTTGTCTGCTAGGGAGATTATAGTTATAAAAAAATTATCTTCAGAATAAGCAAAGAGAAGAGGTCACTTCGCTCTCTTTCGCCACTCTATTTTAGAATTCAACATGACTCAATCTACCTAATCATCTCATAATAAAAGTCTTAAACAGCGAATTAAGAGAAATGAAAAATAAACTTGGTGTCCGAGCACCAAGAACTCCTAGAGAGTAGCGCCTCGAGCCACACCTATTCAAGAGAAGAACATGAAATCGGAATAAGAACGAGTTAAGAGAAACAACAAAGAAACTTAGTATCCGAGCACCAAGAACTCCTCAAGAGTAGCGCCTCGAGCTGCGCCTACATCTAAGGAAGAAAAACGATAAAAGAAACTTGGTGTCCGAACACCAAGAACTCATCGAGACCATGCGCTCGAGCACGCTATGGATCCACGCGTCCAAGCATGCCACGGACAATGGGTCCGAGACCATTTCCTAGCCTTAGTTCCTATTTTTATTTGTTGTACTCAGCTATTTACACACACAGACATATATTACATCGTAGAATTTAAATTCCTATTCTACAACTGGTCTCTAGAACACACAATCTATCCTTGGGTCTTTATATGCATCATAAGAATGAGCAGAAATTAGAGTGCAATGCATTAATAAAGAAATAGACATGTAGATTATAAAAACTGAACCAGCGTTATCATAAATATTCTTTTTAGCCCAATCATTATTGAACCACTACCTCCCCACATGCAAGATCCCCTTCGCACAACAGTATAGAGTATGGACAGAGTGCTCTCAGCTGTCGGGCTACTAAAGATCGTTAGACCTTCAGCCTCCTCGCTCAAGGTGTAGGGCTACTAGAGATTAATTTCTTATCTCCACTATACCTAGGGTCAAATAATCACAATTGAATTTAAACAATTAACTAAACAAATAAGGCATTGAACTCTTACCTTCCTAAATTATGCACCATAAAGTATTTAGAGTAAATTTCACTATCCAAATGATCAATTATTAGACCATAAACAGTTTGGCCAGCAAGTAAATTAATAATGGAACTGACAATGCTATGAACAGAGCAATCAATATACTTAGTAGTACTCAAAAGTGCATCACAATGAGTACTGAATAAATTGATCAAGCTAAAAGATAGTGAAGCAATACTTTCTAGCACTACCAGGAAGTAATAATTTCTAGCACTATCAGTTCAAAGCCATATTTACAACTTTAATTGTTTTAATTTATTAAAGACCCATTACATCATAGAGTAATCAAAAAAGCAGCAAACAATGAGAATAATTCAATTCCCTACCAGCCCAGGGCAAGGCACAAGAACCAAGCTCCTCAGCACTGCAGTCATTGAACAAGCCCATGGCACAACAAGCAAGCACTAAATAGCGTCCATGTTTTTTTTAATATATCGACGTACTGGTGGAGCAGCCATCTCAAGATGTAATACTACATTTCCTAATCCTTGCAGAGTTCCTTGCCTCTCATTGATTTGAGCCGGCTTGGCTCGCGGCTCGAGCCGAGCCGGGAAAAAAACGCGTTTGGGTCCTTTTTCAAAAAAATACGATTAGGTCCTTTTCTGGAAAAAAGTTACGATTAGGTCCTTTTATTTTACAAAAAAAAGTATATTATGTATAGGTCCTTTATGCGTTTTTAAGCACTACGCTCGGGTCCTTTTACTGAAAATCAAAATTACGAAAAGGTCCTTTTATGTGAAAAAAATACGTTTAGGTCCTTTTTTTGGAAAAAAAATACATTGCATTTAGGTCCTTTTTCATTTTTTCTAGCATTACGTTTAAACCCTTTTGCGGAATACACAATTCTTTTTAGGTCCTTTTCGTATTTTTCCTCGGTTTGCTCCTATAGAGAACGGCAGTCGCACGTTTTCTCGATTTGCTCGCGTGAGGAGCGGCGCCCGCGTCGTGTCACGACGCGTTTGGTTGTCTAGTAACTAAAACTGTCAAAATGAAAACCTCATCCACAAGACAAAGTAAGAGGAATCTATATCGTTAACTAATCAGCATCAAAAGCATCTACTGCTATATGTTACTCCCTCCGTCCTGGAAAGTAAGGGACAGAAGAAATTTTAGGACAGATTATGGTTTCTGCCAAAAGACTCTAATGCCCCTATTTAATACTGTATCTCTATTAATTGGCAACATGGATGCATTAATTAATCACGATTATAGGGAATGACCTACCGCATTTTTGTTTTGGAATATGTGTGGTCGCATGTATCTGCGTGCATCTGCATGCATGGACACAATTTAAGGACACAATTTAAGGGGGGAGAGCTCTCAATCCCTAATATTGGATGACACAATTTGAACGCTTCTCTCCCTTACTTTCAAGAACGGAGGTAGTACATTCATTTTGTCTCACATGTAAGTGTGTGGGGTCTAATAGACATTTCACTCAGTATGGGTTTAAATACTTGTACGGTCTATGTATGACTGCCCCCAAAGAAATAGTTACCAGCCAGTTACAAGGTGGTTACCGATTACCATTTTCAAATTCCAGATTGGAAATATGAATTTAGAGAGCTCAAGTAAAAACTGATTGGAACCTTGTTCCCTATTCAGCAACCAAATACAATTTCATCCCATCCCCATCACAAGTTTCATGGCAAATATAGCATCATCTGGTTCAAAATAAAATTATGTGTTTATTTTATATCCTAAATGGGAGGACAAGTACATGTTAGTCAATTTATTATTACACTTCTTTTAGAGGGTCAATTTATCATTATAAGACACACCAACATTACATACGTCGACTACATTACTATAAGTAAAAAAGATAAATATGTAAAATATAAGACAGGACTTTTTGAGCTTCTTTACATGTAATCTTTGAGCATGGTATAGTGGTAAAGACAAAGTTGTTGAAACAATTGTTGCACCAGTGGAATATGGAAAAGAATACGGGGAAACTTGGTATAGTGGTTATGATAGCATTCTAGAAAATCTGGTTATATAGAAAAATAAGTATTTCTTTACATGTAAACTTTGGGCATGGAAGATTCAGCTTGCTGCTTATACTCGGTGTTGTGGACATAGTACTCGGTGAGGGTCGCTGGGGGAGGAGGCTGCCGACGGGGAGGATGTTGCCAGGGGGAGGGGGCCGCTGAGGGTGGAGGGCGGCGCTGGATGAGGTGGGCGTGGTCAGAGGCGAGCGACATGGAGGCAGAGGGCGACGCAGGCGAAGGCGGAGGTGGCACGACCCGGGCGGAGGTCGTGGGACAAGGCGCATGCGGGCAGAGGCGCTCGGCGGCTAGGGTTGCGGGACTAGGGCGGACGGTAGTAGGGTTGCGGAACTAGGCTGGGGGGAGGTTGCGCTGAGTACTTTAAGGCTGCGTCATCACAGACAGTTCTAGCCTTGAACCGTCATCACAGACGGTTCAAGGCCAGAATTGTCTAAGATGAGTTTGTTGTGTTTGAATTGAAGAATAATGTAACGAAAAGAATATTCTATAGTTATAATTTGGCATATATCAATGTAAAAGGCCTACATTTTATCTGTAGACAGGCTGTATTTTAGAAAACAAGCTAGGTCTGGTGTTTCTGCTATTTGGGACCTTCGGTTTGCCGATAGGTGTTGGAGGAAATCTAATTATACCATATACAATATTCAGAATTTTACCTTTCTCCTTTGTTCAATGTGCTGATTATTGTATTGGCTTTATCATTTGTTTTGTGCAGTTTGGTTGGTTCTAGCATAGTTTTTTTTTAGGTAAGCATAATTCATAGTAAAGTTACATGTCTTAATTATTCATCGTTCTTGGTAGGTACATATTTCAATTAGGAACTAGACATCAGCACTCAAATTGTTAATTTTGTAAGCAGAATTGTCTCTTGACAAACTGAGTTCCATATATATATATATATATATATTATACACACACACTAGACATTCATAGCTAGCTGGTTGACATTAAAATACAGGTATACTTAAAATAAACATGACAACCTCATCATAACTCCACTTGCTTATTCTTTTGTATAAAAATTAGCCCTTCACGATGATCGACATGTGTATAGCTAGCTTCTTTAGGTTGTTCTTTGTGGACCGTTATGCTATTTTCTATAGGAGGCGACTCGTCAAACTGATTATATTCTTTCTCATCTACTATATTCTCAACTCCAATAATCCTTTTTTTTCTCTAAAGAACTACATGGCGCTTCTTGTTGGACGGGATGGTTACATAAAAGAATTGAATAATTTGGTTACTGAGTACGAATGGTTCGTCTTGGTATCCGACATGTTCAAGGCCGACAGTAGTGACGCCATACTTGTCAACCTTCACTTGATAGAGATATACCCAACGGCACCGAAATAAGGGCATCTTGAATAGTACATAGTCAAGCTCCCAAATCTCCTCTATGAACCCATAATATGAGCTCCTCGTTGACCCAACGGTATTGAACGTATCTATGCATACACCGCTATTCTGATTTGTGCTCTTCATATCTTGTTTTCTCGTGTATAATGTATACCCATTTAAGTCATATCCTTTCCATGTTACAACTATAAATATTGGCCCTTTTACAAGCCATGTCATCGTATCACCTGACGAGCTCTCAGTGATGGGTCACTCCTTCAACCATTTGTTGAACTGAAGGTTATGTTGTCTCCTGATCCAAGACTCATAACACACCGAATTCTCTTGCCGTAGTCAGTTCTTGTGCTCATCGATACACAGGGACTCTATAGCCATGTGTTGCAAAACTGTGAAATGGGCTTGAGCACACGCAATCGGATCAGGCGTGATTGCTTTCCTTTCGATGTTCTCGATACCCTGGAGCCTCCCCTCGTAGTGAGATTGAGGCACACCTATCAGTTCGACCTGAGCCATGTAATTGACACAAAATTCGACAGCCTCTTCGATTGCATAACCTTTGACAATACTACCCTCTCGTCAAAATCAATTATGTACATAGGACTTGAGAATTCTCATGTACCTCTCGAATGGGTACATGCTACGTAGGAACACGGGCCCGCACTTCTTTATCTCTCTCACAAGGTGAACAATGAGATGGACCATGATTTAAAAAATGAGAGGGAAATACATCTCAAGATTACATAGAGTCATCACCACTTCGGCCTACAGAGCATCTAGTCCTTCGGGATCGATGACCTTTCGAGAAATTGTGTTAAAGAAATAACATAGCCTTGTGATTGTCTTCCAGACCTTGATCGATAAAATACTTCTAATTGCAATAGGGAGCATCTATGTCATAAGCACATGGCAATCATTAGACTTCGTGCCAGTTAAGTTCAAATCTTGCATCGAAACAAGTCTGTTCATGTTGGAGGAGTAATCGGATGGAACTTTCACACCATGCAAGCACTGGCACAGTTCAGTTCTCTCGGCCTTAGACAGAGTGTAACAAGTAGGTTCGCAGCACGTTCGGCCTTTGTCACTCTCTTTCAGTGCTAACTTAGGCCTTATGCCCATATCGACCAAGTCAAGCCGTGCGTTGATACCATCATTTGTTTTGCCCTTAATATTCAGTAAGAGATCAATCAAGCTATCACAGATATTTTTCTCTACATGCACATCGTCAATGTAATGTCGAACTTCGAGGTGCTTCCAATAAGGTAAGCCCCAAATATTGATAACTTCTTCCATATGCTTATCTCACGGGTTCTCATTTACATCCCTTTTAAAGCACAACATCTAAGTTCTTAACCATATCATGAACATCTGTCCTGCTTAAAGGCCTTGGAGCTGAACCGTCTTCGTTCATTTCGTCGAATTGTTTCTTCATCTTGCGGTATGGGTGATTCCTTCGAAGAAACCTACCATGACGCATGTACACAGTTTTGCGCGAATGATTCAACCTCACACTCTTGGTATCATCTAAGCAGTGAGTACAGGCATTGGCTCTTTTTGTACTCGGGCCTGACAGGTTAGCAAGGGCAGGATAATCATTTATGGTGCAAAACAACGAACAGGCAGTGAAAGTGAAATTCTCTCGTTTGTGTGCATCCCACACCTGTACCCCAGGAACCCACAATATTTTCAGATCTTTCATCAATGGTGCTAGGTACACATCAATATCATTCCCAGATTGCTTCGGGCCTTAGATAAGTATATACAATAAAATGTACGTCCGCTTTATAGACAACCAAGGAGGAATGTTGTAGATATAGATATTCACGGGCTAAGTTCTGTGACAGATGTTCATGTTATCGAAATGATTCATTCCGTCTGTACTCAATCCAAACCTTATATTCCTCTGATCTGCACCGAATTCTTAAAACCTCCTATCGATGTTTCTCTACTGGGTGGAATCAGTAGGATGCCTTAGCATTCCATCATTCTTACGCTTCTCCGAGTGCCAACGTAGTAGTTTTGCCTCCTTTGGGTCGCAAATAAATGCTTCAAACAGGAAATTACAGGCAGATATCACGTCACCTTAGCAGGAGGTCCTTTCTTCGCCTCGATGCCCTCGTCGTCATCATTTGATTGGCTTTTTCGCTTATACCGGGATACGTTAAACACTGGAAATATATGTAAGTTTGCGTACTCTTTGCGGTAGAGGATACAGTCGTTCAGACATACATGTATTCTTTCTACTTTCATTCCCAAGGTACAAAGAACCTTCTTGGCTTTATAAGTGGTTGTTGGTAACTTATTTCCCTCCGGAAGCATATCCACTAATAGACCTAATAGCGCTGTGAAACTCTTGTCAGACTAACCGTTGCTTGCCTTCAATTTCAGCAATTCAAGTATGGATGACAACCTTGTGTATTTGGACTTGCAGCCCGGGGACAAAGGTTTCTCTGAGTCGCCATCAAGCCTCGGAGTTTTTCATATTCTCGCTCATCACAATTCCCTTCTACATCGCATAGCATCTGATCCAGATTATCATCGTGTAACCTATCCTCATCGAAAGCACAATCGATATCATCCGGCATACCGTTCACTTAATCGACGATGTTAATACTACTTGCTTCCTGTATAATCTACTTTTCACCGTGACTGGTCCAACATGTATACCCGTTTTGAAACCCCTTAGAATCAAGTGTGCTTAAATCTACGCTGAGTTTCAAAACATCCTCAGATTCTCGCAATCAATGCATGGACAATACATAAATTGCGCCCCTTTGTTAAATATATCCTCCTCTGCAGCTCTTCTAAAAACAAAGACGCTATTAATGTACTCGACACTCGCATGGTTCTCAGCGTATATCTAGCTTCGGTCCATCTACGCTACGTATATAACATAAGTGTTAAATAATGAAGTACACTAGAAGTGTACATGCACATATTCTTAAATTGAAGTACAAATTAACTAGCTAAACCTTACCCTAAATCATAAACCATGCTAGATCTAAAGAACAAACGGATCTACAATCTACATATAAGCTACATTTAAACTTACCAATCTAGCTTCTTAAATCACAAATAATAAATGGATCTATATGTAAGCTACATTTAAACTTAGCATCTTCAATTCTCTCTTTACCTAGCTAGCTACATCTTGAGTATAATACAATTAGAACTAATTACTACTTTAGATCACGAACAAATAGATCAACACCAAGCTAGATCTAAACCATCTTCAATTCCTTTTTACCAAGCTAGATCTTGAATATAATATAATTAGAACTAATTACTAACCTTAGATCACCTAAAACAAAAGGTTCTACAATCACACATCCAAATCTACGGTTTCCTTACACCAGATCGCATCTCAATCACAGCCAACTCAAAAATAGCTTGGAAAACCCTAAAAGCACTAAATGGGTCGGGGCTCTCTGTACTTATTTCCAGAAAATTCTCATCGCAGACGGGTTTTTCCAAAAACTATCAATGATGACTACTATTCACATCACTGACGGTTTTTGAAAGATTGTCATCGCTAACGGTTTTTAGAAAAAACTATCAGTGATGTGTGTCTCATCACTGGTAGTTTTAGCCAAAAACTGTCAATGATGTGAATAGTAGTTATCACTGATGGTTCTCAGCAAAAACTGTTTGTGATGTGTGTCTCATCACTGACAATTTTTTTTTCCAAAAACCATCAACGATGTCAATGGTAGTAATCACTGACGGTTTTAGTCTAAAACCGTCAGTGATGATCAACTATCACAAACAATTTTTTTGAAACCATCAGTGATGAGAGGTCTAATATAAGTATTTTTGTAGTAGTGCTCCCTGGTCACCCCATCCCACATCACGCTGTAGAGATCACCCTCATCGCCTTGACGCCAACCCTCTTGGTACCACTCTTTTTTTCGTTTGATTCGCCATTTTTAAAAAACTTAATCTTGCGAGTTGCGACCTAGCTAGGTGTTTATGTTATTACACACCGGTGTTGTGCTACTAAGCTTTGTTGATCCGAGCTCAAGACTAGCTGCATGCTTGAACTTGTAGGCTCGCTCGAGCCTAGATACTTAGGCTCACTACTCAAGCTTGGCTATTTACAATCCTAATTAAACATACCCAAACTTAGACAGCCGTCACACCATCACGGACCAGTAGTAGATCGTGATCCACACCAATGTCACCACCACTCCTTGCTCTCCCTGCCGCCGCCATGGACCACCACTGCCTGCTCCCACCCTCACTGCCGTTGGACTACTGCCAAAATTGTCAAGACCAGTGTCATCACCACCATGACCACCACACTGCCCACAGCAACCACCATGCATGCAGCCAATGTGTTGTGGATCGTCCGTGCAACCTATGATCACCACCGCCATGGATGGCCTTCATGAGCTAGGAGGGCAAAATTGACATTGCCACCTCTACTCTCTCTCTCAAATTATATTTTAATGCCGTGTCCGTCCAATGACACAGACCATGACCTGAATAACCCGACTCTAGATAGAGCTATCGCGTTAGATCTAGGGTCTATTATTGATTATCTGCAACTATTATGCGATTGGCCCATTTAAAAAATAATAGTACGCCCATGTTTTACGATATTAGTAGAACTCACTTTGGAGAGTATCATCTAATCATTATTAGAGTATACTAAAAAAAAATATGTATAATTTTTTGTTTAAGAGGTGTATGCAAGGTGGAAATACGTACTCCTAAGAGTATGGAACCATTTTCATATATATTTATAGTGCTCCCATGTTTTACAATGTTAATCAATCTGAATTATCTAGGGCACCATGGTGTCTGAGCACCATGATACAAAAACAGGTATTCCCCACATGTATTGCACGATTTTTTTTTTGAAATTCTTAGGATGTTAAGTTTAACTAGTTTGCTAACTAGTTCAAACAAGTTTGAACTAAAATTCAAACTAGAGTTTCCTTTTTTGATAATAGTTTGATTGTAGGTATATGCTGATTATATATATAAATCAGCAAATCATGTGATCTAAATCATTCAAAAATTTTGAATACAAGTATATTTTTTCAAATGTATGCGTTTCATTTGAATTGTTATAGATGAGTATATACCTTAAAGCTGAAATTTTTGAAAAATATACCCAATTTGGCTTGAGTTCACGCATTTGAAATCATGGTGCCTGGGCTCCATGTTGCCCATTCCAGCGTCCTATACACACACAAACTTTACCCTTAAAGTAGAAGGAATTGTCGGCTCCTGCGAATTCCGAAATTACGTCGAGACATTCCTACCGGCTCTTTTACAAAAAAACCCTCGAGGTTCTGGAAAATTATATCTAGACCCGGATCGAACCCTTTTGCAAAAAATACCTTGTGGTTTCAGAAATTCCTTTCAGGTCTTGAATCCCCGTTTTCTCAAAAAAAAAACCCATGAATTTTCTAAAATCTTGTTCTCATCCATCGTTCCGCGATTTCTAAATATGTGATTATTTCGGTTTTTTTTAGTTTTTTTTACGTTTTGCCAAAGAAAAAAATGATATACACTATGAAGATTGATTTTGCCATCTTAGTACTCTATCAAAGTTCATCTGACGTAGCGTGGCGTGCAGCTTTACCCTGTAATCCCAAAGAGACCATACATTCCCCCGGCCGTGTTCGTTTTCCCATTGCGTACGTCTGATCCTTGGACTTTACCCAGTAATCCCAAAGAGACCATACATTCCCCGGCCGTGTTCGTTTTCCCATTGCGTACGTCTGATCCTTGGACTTTCCCAGTAATCCCGATGAGGCCAACGTGCACAATGCGATACGCTATTCATGACCAATGGCTGTCCTTGACCTAAGCTGGCTAGCTTGAGGAAGAAAGGATTATTATCATTATCATTATTAGAGAATAGTAGTCCATCGCGTTGTCACAATCTCCTTAATTACGTAGCGAAGATATCGTTGTTGTACTTGTGTATATATTCCCCACCGACACTTCCTCTCCCATCTTTTTGTGATCACACTGTGCATGAGACTAAGACCTAGCTAAAGTGACGCCCTTCATCTCTAGAATAAAATAATCTTTGCTTTTATTCGTCAACGCCCTTCACGTAAATAGGATGGCTCTTCTTTATACCTAAGCATAAAACTGCTAGTTTACAAACAGTTTATGTAGCAACAAGTGTCTCGTCTGGAACTTGGAAGGCACGAAAGCTAGAGATTTTAGGCCCTGTTTAGAACAGAGAATTAATTCACACTGCCTCAAAGTATAAGTGAGAGTGGATGTTTCCTTTCATGTGATATTCCTGAGTACGGACTTCTCTCACGTTTCAAATGGAGCCTTAAGCAGTAGTGGCCTCCTTTTGTATAATTTTTTCAGTGGGTCCCTTCATGAATATTTATTTGCAAAGGGATTTCTTGAAGTATTAGCAAACACACATCATTTTAGAGGCTAATTTACTGTAAAGCTAGATCAGATAGTTGTAGGACCAATGATAAAAGTAAAATTTTTCACCTTATTTATTTCCATTGGACATGTTTGAAACTATGGCCATACATACTTGTGAGTTGTGAGCTTGCATGCAAAATTTTAGTGGATGCCGCCCTGCTTCGATCCCATGTAATGTATACTTTGGTCCACCACTAGGAATGCCTTTGTGCTCTGCTACGTACTAACCCAACATCTCCTAATTGTTTAGCCCAACATTACCTGAAGAGATATCTATTATTGGTTCCACTTTGTATGGTGCGCTAACGTTCTTATAACTGGCGATCGATCACTCTCCATAACCGTAAAAGATTCTCCAGAAACAATAGTGTTCAAATAGAAATGTAGGCACTGAATCGATTGACTGAAACGTAAGAAAAGATCATTGTTGTAAATAATTTTCTCGAAGTAAAAAAATAGAAGGAAACATATTAAATTGTTTCTAAAAAATTCATTTTCATTCATATTTGTAAAGTCAATGAAGTAATTACTTTTTTAAAAATGGTCAGGAGCTCTGGCATTTTATTAAAGGAAGACAACAGCCAAGTTACAAACGCACACCCACATACACATGCATGCCTACTCCCTTGGCTCGCAAGTGCCCGCATCGAGTAGCGCTCGAACGCGGGTGGACTGAGCACGCTCCATGCGCTCCCAACAACCGAGCAAAACTCGGTTCTCAATGAAGTAATTATCTGAAATTTCATGCTAGTGCTAGGCTTCTGCTGTCCGTGGCTCTCTTTTCTAAGGCTTTAATTTTATGGTTATTTTAAAGATAAGGCCCTAGAAGAGAGCATGAAATTACAGAGATAATGATAACACGAAATATTTAACTAAAGAAGACCAAAATATTCCTGAAGTAAAGACTATCGACTGTACGTACTTTTAGGTTATCTAATTTATTATCTTCTAGTGGTCCCATTAAGGGACACTAATTCTATTACCTTTGTTGTTTTTTAAGTAACACTCTAGAATCCTTGTAGTCAAACTTTAGGAAGTTTAACTGCCAGTATATTTAAAACTATCTAGATTGGCTATATGAAAACTATATTATTAGATTTTGTGTTAACAATGCTTTCGTAATATTTTAATTTTATTACTATATAATACAATAAAGTTAAAAAAGTAATGGTCAAAGTAATTTATGGAAGCTATATAATACTATATAATACAGTAAAAAAACGTCGCTATAAAAACGAAGGGATCAGTATATTAGGGAAGCGAATAACCACTAACAACTACCGTGAATTGGTTTGATATTTTAGGGCTTGTAATTTTATTTCCATTTGGGTATATAAAACCTATAATTAACTAACAAGGAATTAGAATTAAATGACAGTGTTAATTTATTAGCAAACCCTACTACGCCTGAAAAAAATTATCCAGCCATGTTCAAAGTAATTTTGACAGATACGTGGACAAGACTAGTTCATCATATAGTATATGGAGTAGTACTGTGCTACTAGATGGGGAGTCGAACTATTCGTTTCTCCTTTTTTTAAAAAAAACTGTGTTTTCTTGGCCGTACGTAACTCCTACTAATTGTCATTAGAATAATTAATGTCCTTAAGCATGTGACATTTACCTTAATAGGAACTTGAGCAGCTAACATGCGTACGTCCATCTAAAATTCTAAACCCTCCAAGAGCCCAACAACCCTAATTAGGTAGTTAGGTCTAAGTGTAACCTTCTACCGGTGGCCAACCTTTAAGCGCCACTTCATATAAGGTCGATTTTTATTTTTTTTTACACCTCAAATTGGAGTAAAATTTACGAAAACTACTTGCTCCTTTCTTTTGTTTTGTTTAAAACTAGTGAAATATTTCATCCAACACTTCAATTCGCGTGGAATAAAGAGAGCTTTTTTTTTTCTTCAGAGAGTGCTATTTTTTCAGACAGTGCTATTACTCCTTCGTACCCGGTAGGTGTGTCGTGTGTCTGCCTCTTTGTTTGTTTCCTCGGAAAACGTGGCCCAATAATACGGTATCTGTCACCAGTCCAGAGGCATGCAACTCAAGATAACTGTCGGTGAGGAGCTAAACACTGAGCTAAAGCTCGACATCTTTGGTGCAGGTGATCATTTCTCTAAATTAAGCACCATATTTTTAGGGGGCAAAAGGACCCCATAAAAAAACATGAGTAAGACCACACCTGCGTGTATAGTGAATTTCTCTTACGAAATGGTTTAGGGGTTTGATTGCACGGTCCAGGATTAAAGATGGACATTCAAGAGATATCACTTCTTTCTTACACGTTCGGCATAAGTATGTCAGAAACTGAAGTTGCTCTAGAAAATGGAAAAAAAATTGTTTGTGCTACTAAAAATATGTGAAATGTCGGTTTTACTATCGAAAATCTACTCATTTTGTTTATGCCACTATTCCATTAGGGTATGTTTCTTTTTACCTCTACGTTCACTTTTCCATCAAGTAGATGGGTTTGACAGTAAAGAAATATGCACAAAATTCAGAATAATACTAGAAAATTATAGAAAAATAAGAATAAATAAATAAATATGGAAACAAATTAAGGATAACTTTTGAATACTATTTTTGATTTTCTAGAAAAAATTACACTAGGAAAATTTCTCAAAAAATTACACTAGGGGAAGCGTTTCAATCTTTGCTCAACTTTGAGAAATTTTCCTAGTGTAATTTTTTTCCAGAAACATTGCTCAAATTTTCGAAATTTAAATCATTTGAGAAATTTTAGATTCTTTTGTACAGAATCGGTCCTTGATTCTTTCTATATTTTCTAGTATTTTATATTTTCTTTTTTTCTGATAATATTTTTAACGGTAAACCCCGTTGACTTGGCTCAAAATTGGATCGAGTGGCTAAAACAAAATACACACTGACAGGAGGATGGCAAAAATGAAATGAACAGATTTTGATAGCAAAACCGATATTGCACAATGTTTAGTGGCAGAAACCAAAATTTCTGTTAGTAGCTTAATTTAGAAAATCATATCCCTCTCGCACAGTGGTCGAGGCCCATTCAGATTGGAGAATTTTTTGTAGAGTTTCATAAGATTTGTTTTCACCACCCCACACGCATGGGAGTGTCCCCTCTTAGCATATGCATAGATACACGGACACTGGAGATAAATCTACTGTCTCATAAAAACCTTAGTGAAGTACACTCACATATACATAATAAGTGGTGTCAAGATTTGAGTTCTGATGAGTAGAATCGTAAAACCACAACTCTACCGCCCACTATGCATGCACGTGGTTTTCTTAGTCCACGTCATCCTATTAATTAGTACTTCGATCTTATTCCGCCCAATTAAGTGATTATTTCTTTCTACACAGGTAACACGTAAGCACGTCAATAAAGCAAGAACAATGGCCAAAGATAACGATATTAATCAATAGCTAGGATTAGGTGGATAGGTTGGTTCCTCTTAACAAACATCTCAATCGCAACAGTACTTTTCTCGGCATTTCGTGCATTGTATATTTGCACTTTTTTGGCCTTTCCAACCTCAAAAGAAAAAAAAAAGCTTCGAAAATTAGTGGCACCATCTAGAGAATCACAATTAGAGGACACTATCATGAATGCATCGATCACTAAAAAATATTGTAATTTGGGGTCCATTTCTAATGATTATTCTCATCTTAATTTCTGCAATGAAGCTGTCCAGATGTTCAGGCTCTAATGTTCTTTTTTTGTAGCCACTAGATGGCTGCTTTTCAATCTTCTCATGTTACTACTAGCCAGTGTTCAAAATCTCGTCAAGATTTCGGAAATCTTGACCGAAATTTTGGATTTCTGTTGGGACCAAGATTTTAAATCTCAGTGGGATAATTTTTTTGAAAATTAGAGTTGTTAAAGTGATTTCGGTAAAATTTGACGAGATTTCGGCTTTTTGAATCAGATTTCGTACCAAATTTTTTGTGACAAATTGTAATGCCTTTTATGAGGAATACATGTGAAAATTTTGTAAAAAAAACATATACAAATCATGTAACCCAAACCCTAAACCTTAACTTGGATTTGGCTTAAACCCTAAACTCTAACTTGGATTTCGGGCTTAAATTGTATTTTGGCCAAAACCCAAAACCCTAACTTGCATTTTAGCCTTAAATGATGTATTTCTGCCTTAAATTGTATTTCTGCCTAAATCCTAACTTGGGAATTTTATGTGCAAATACTTAATATTTTGCATTCAAACAGATAGAAAATGTAGATAAATGTTTGCATTATTTTTTTCATATCTTTTTCAATTTTCTCTAGCCTAGGGAGACCATTTCACATGGGATGAAAATCACTGAAATTTCGGTCAATTTCGCTGAAATTCTGGTGATTTCGGCCAAAATTTCTATTTAGGGTTCTAAAAAATATTGGATTTGAAATTTAGTTTTTGAAATTTGGCCGGATTTTGACCGAAAATCTGAAATCTTGCCGAAATTTCAGATTTCGGTCGCCCCAAAATGTGATTCGAAAATGAAATTTAAAATCTTGCTACTAGCTAGTCTCTTCATGCATGGTTTGGTGTGGTGTCAAGTTTATAAATTCCATGTAGTGATTGGACTGTCACTGTTAGTGAGTACATCGTCTGGAAATTCTGAAACTCAAAACTTTGAACCTAATTTAATCTTGTACTAGTCCGGGCACTCATATTATTACAATTTTCCTTAACACTATTTTCAATGATTGAATGTACTCCTTTCGTTCTAACGGTCTCGGATACATATATTTGATAATTAATTTTACAAATTATATATGGATTGTAATGGTATTGAAATAATTTTGATGACAAATATACTAATATCACTTTTATATGACAAATCTAAACACTTTTATGTATATAAGCGGCTAGAGTTATAAAATATTAACTACACACATTCTATGACACCAAGTAAAACAGAGCAGAGGGGGCACTACTACACAAAAGATCATCACGGACAGTTAACAAACCACGTCACAGACGGTTTTGTGAGCCATCTATATCGAAGTGTCAGTGATGACAAAGAGTCATTATAGACGGTTTTGCAACCGTCGGTGAAAAAACTCATCATAGACGGTTCCAATTTGGAACCGTCTGTGATGTAGCATTATCACAGACGGTTCCAAAATGGATCCGTATGTGATGAGGTTATTATCCTAGACGATGCTAAGGAATAACCGTTTGTGAAGATCCCCTCATCACAGACGATTCCAACATGGAACCGTCTGAGGTAGTGACCTCATCACAGACGGTTCCTAATTGGAACCGTCTGTGATGTAGTAACATTACAAGCGGTTCCAAAATGGAACAGTCTGTGATGATACTACATGACAGACAGTTCCAAATTTGGAACAATCTGTGTTTAGTTTCATAGACGATTCTTCCTTCGAACCGTCTATGATATTAATTTTCTATTTTTTACTAAATTTTAATTTATTGGCTAGCCTCAAGAAATGCTAGTCATGCCCTCTGAAACAAAAGGCAGTACACAGCATCCAGCAGCATATTATTATGACATACATTTAAAAAATGAACTCCAACCACATGTTACACAACATATAGCGCATCCATTTCATAAATCAACTCAGAGCACATTATAACATATGTACAACGCATCCATTTCAGAAATCAACTCACATATATACTAACTAATTGGATTCAGAACTACAAATGACAAATTCACAGTATAAGATTCACAAATTAATTAATTCTGAATGCATGGTAGGTAACAAATCCACAACTCATCAGTTGAGCCCTGAGTAGCATCTGCCCTTTGGATGTAAGACCTCACGCAACAAGAAGGCACAGAGGTGTCCTCAAATACTTAGCAGGTCAGCATTTTCGAATGCAGATTTAGCGCATTGCCAAGCTTGTCGATAGTGGAGGCAATTGTTGCAAGATTGACAGACCTCTATGTCATTGGTATTGTGTGAACCGACGAGGAGTCCTATGTTGTGGCAAACGTAGAATCCACATAGGTCAGTGTCTTTTGGCTATTGGTGGCACTGCCAAAACATAATAGGCTAATTAGTTCCTAAGGTATTATTATAGAATATAAGGATTATTGTGTACTATCGGATACCGAAAAGTTATAAGTATGCTTTAGAGTCGCTGGACCGCCCTTCTTGTGTCTCCCTCCCCTATATTTGTAGACATTGAACGACGTGTCGAGTAATTGTTTGATAGGCTGCAAGTTGTGGGTGCCATCTTTTTTGGAATCAAGGTAAATTACCCGGTTCTCTCTCAGTATAATTACGAGTAGAATCCAGTGAAACCTACACAGGTATGTCATCATAGTTACTGAACCTACCTTCGAGGTGCGATATATAGTCCAAATCAACAAGTGTAGCATCTAGACGAAGCACTTACCCCGAGTTGTGTGGTAAAAGTATGATTTTTTTGTCCGAATGAGCTAGCATTACTTTTTCAACGTACCCGTGGACGGCTCGTATATTTTCGTCTATGGTTTGCTTGTGCACCATGTGTGGGTTGACAAAACCCACCGATTGTTTCTTTGCGTCTGCTTCTATGGTCATGTATCTACATATACAAAATCAAGGATCATATATATATATATATATATATATATATATATATATATATATATATATATATATATATATATATATATATATATATATATATATGATTGACATTTATATATACACTTACAATGTTCAGCATCTTATGAGTGAAGCGTTGAGCGCTCTGAAGTTGTACAGATCGAACAAGTCGGAGAAGCCGACCACGAAGATTCCATCTAAAAACCGGTGTAAGAAATGCTCCTCGTTGAAGCTCATCGAGATACTCGATGTCTGTTGTGCCACTGGCTTGTTGGCTTGTTGCATGTACCAATCTTGCAATCTAATGCTGGGTAATGTAAGCGTCTCCTTGATCTCATCCGGTACGAATGGCTGCCCCAGCTCGAATTGTCGCACCAATGGGGCAAACGGAGAGTTACGGGCTGACGTGGTCCCTTTCGATTTGCCCTACCAAATGTTGTCTTCACAGGAGACGACTGGGCCCGAACTGCAGTAACGTTCTGTGCCTAACGGCATACGGTAGCCGATTTGGTGGGCTCCTTCGGTGCATCATATGGCTCCGGTAGTGCTGGTAGCTCCGACGCATCATGCGGCTCTGGTAGTGCTTGTAGTTTCATGCTCCTGGGCGGGCGTCGAAGAAGATGTCCTTCTTGGGGCACTGGATGAATGTGCCGATGGTATCCTCTATTGTGATGATCTCATCATTTGGGGGCATCTCCAGCGTGATGACCTTACAAATTTTATATACACCGTCGACATGTACCTTCGCGTAGCCCGGCTCTAAAGTATGACTGTGCACAATCGCCCTGCACCGGATGCATACGCACGTCCCCAAGCAGCTTGCAGGGGAACAGAGCCGTTGGCAAGCTTCACTTGTAGATTGCACAGTGTGGTCATCTACACAATGGTACAAAAGTAATTAGCAAACACGTTCAACATTAAAGTCTATCTAAGAAGCATTGCAGACATGTTACCATGCTGTCGTCAGGAGGAAATCTTCCTTCATCCACGTCCGTCTCAGGGGCGGACGCGCAGCTGATCCGACGGTTGGTTGGGCTGAACTGCGCATGTGCTTCTTGGGCTTGCACGTTCCATGCCTACCTCTCCACAACCGCCCTTTGCTCCTTCCTTTTCTCAAGGCTTCGTAGCTGACTATCGAACTGCGCTTTGAGCCTTTCCTCAATCAGGGCTACTAGCCGTTACTCACGCTCGGCTTTACTTCTCTTCCTACTCCAGTACGTGTTCGAGTCATGTGGGAATCCCATTTTTCAGGGAACGAAAACACCTAGGCCTCGGGTGCGACCCGGGTGCTCCTTGTTTCCCAAGGCATTGGAGAGTATGTCTTTCTCTTTGTCCGAAGTGAAAGAGTCCTAGGAAGATTCCGTGCTCAATGATATTAGGCGTTGGGCCACTTCCTCATCAGCGGGGGTTGCAAAGGACACGTCGCCCGAAGAAGTAGGACGTGACTTTGCTCTTACCCAGTTTCGGGCACGCAGGTCCACGATCGAGGCAAACGGCGACACGACCTCCTTCTGGACTGCCTCGTCCATTGCGCGATCTTGTCCGCATACCCAGTTGAGCCGAGTTTATGTGGGTGGGTGTTTTTTGATTAGACGGTCTTATACGCCGCACTTTGAAGCACAAACTTTTCCGTCGTCTTCAACTCAACAAATCGTATAGAGATAACTATATAAATTTTATTTTGAGAAAGAATTTGTTGCGAGCTTGAATGGTTGGGTTTTGTTTTTGAGTCTTTGTGGGAATTGCCGTGAGGGCCTAACATATTTTGTAAAAATGAGCAATTTTTTGAAATGGTGTAAATACCACTAAAAGTATTCATATAAGTTTTCAAATATTCTCAAAAAATTGTCAGCTTATGGTAAGTGCATGGTCTATATACATGCAAAATGTCAAGAACATACTCAATCCCTTTTGCAAGAAATAAACGAAAGAAGAAAATAGGATGTGTAACAATGCCCATCTGTTTAGCATTGTTGCATACCATTATATGTCGTATTTGTCTTTGTGTCTCACAAGCGAGATTGAGTTTGTTGACGAAATATTGTATGGATATAGACCGTGTCCTTACCTATGGCTGACATTTTTTTTTTAGAATTTTTAAAAACTTGTAAGTTTGATCTTAGTGCAATGCACCATTTTTCATAATAGTACACATTTTCACTTGATATCTCTCCTATCTATTGGTTCTCAAACTTTAGATGGGAATAGTAATTAGATTTTTTTTCTTTTTTTTTGGTGAAAGGTGGGAGGGAAGATCGGAGGAACAAAGAACGGGACATGGATTTTTCACTATTAGTGGTGGTTTAGGCTCCCATTATAATCGTCGGAAAGTAATATTAATGTTCAATGGAATTTTTAAAAAAATTATAAAACATGCAAGGACATGTTATGCCATGTGTACCTTTCATGATTATACGAGGCGAAATAAGGGGCACAAAACATGTTCAGGACATATATAATTTTTTGTAAATATTTTGGTCCCATGTCTTGTTTTGTATGTCCAACATGTTTGCATGTCGTAGTGCACTCTATATCCATGTTTTTTTAGGATTTGTAGAGCCTTCACGGTGTCCCAACTCGAACAGGAGCAGCCACTGGTAGTATCGAATGTTTTTTTTCCCTAGTGGAATAGGCCCCGAAGATCATACGGATGATTTGCATGCAAGAATTCGTGCTTCTCTCTCTCCTGTCCGTTATTTTTCTTTTGTTTTAATTTTCAAGCTAATTAAAGGCATGTACGAAAAGAAAAGAAAGACCAATATTAGAAAGGAAAAAATTCAAAATATACTTTATTCGTTAGCACTTCAGAAAATATCACTTATTGTCTGATAATATATGGCCTCCGTGATTCTGGCGGGACCATGAGGTAGTATAGTAACCGGCTTTTGGGTATCCTGATGCTATACTAAAACAACATGACAAAAGGTAAGGATACTTCAATAGTACTAAGCCATAGTCAAAGAAATTTGAAGATCAAGAGAGAAAAAAAAAAGATGATAATAGGGAAAATCTCTAGAAACTAACTAGTGCAGGGATAAGGTTATGGTAATATTCTGCATGGATCTCTAAGTACAACCAGTAGTGGAGAATGCACTACTTTTATGGAGGAAACATCAAAATGATGCCTAGACTTCACCAAGGATAAATGCAAGAAAACCTGTTACGCCGTTCTATGGCGATCATCGTGGTAACAGTGTCTCAAGCAGTAACAGACTAGCTTCATTCAGGAATCAGGAACATGCATCATCCAGCAAGCAGTAGCTTTTTGTCACTCAGTTATAAAAACCAGAAGTCCTCTTAAAATAAGTAATGGAAACATTGGGTTTTCTAAAAAAAATTATCGGAACCATATGCCAGAAATCTGTTAGATGCAGTAGTTACTTGATTGTGTAAGCCTCCAAATGTACATTGTGAAATGATTTCAACAATCCTTTAGCAACTTGGATTCAGATACTAGGGGTATATGCCTTCTTCAACCACTCGATGAAATATCAGATAATCCAGACGATGTGAAGCAAGAAATTAGAATGTGCCAATCACTTCCTGGGTATTTAGCATCTCATTAACTATACTCATAACGCTCATTTGACCAACATGTGAAAACATCACATGCCGTCAGAACTAATAAGTAAAAAGAGAAAGCAAAATGAAAACAAAAGCAGAGGATATATATTTTAGTATTTGCTTGAATATAAATACCAACTTATTGCTGGGTGGTCACCTTTCTTGCTTCAACAATTGTAGCAGTAGCAAACAGTTCCCAGTAAATCCTCATTGATATGTATGTATGTATGTATGAAATGCAGTTAGAGATTACTTGTCGAGGGCAGCGCCTTCTCCCGGCGATGACACTGCAGCACGTCCGAGACACCATATGGCGTCCCCCGCCGGCAGAGGCCGTGGCGGTTTTGCCGGCCCCCGGCTCGCCGAGCACGAACCAGATCATGACGTTGCATTACGGCAGGAGCTAGCACCTCGAGAGTGGAGCACCAACAGACACAGCAACTTTTCACACTGTAATTAGTTTTCACTGCCCACAGGCACTGATCCCCACTTTTTCCCCTCCTCACCATACAATTCACTGAGAAAGAATAGCAGTACACCAATGATACTAGATTATAGGTAACACCCAAATGTAAGTGTACCTCAAAACTCTGAGAAATAATTCTTTCATATTTATTTAATTTCAAGATATTATTTTTGTTCCCCATTGCTCTGCTTTTATGCATAACCAACCTCAATTATTGGAAGTGCAGCAACACCAGGTGGTCTTTTAAGCTGTTGACATATTTTCAACCTAGAGAAAACAAAAAAGAAAAAGAAAAGGTACAAGATCCAGTGTAACTACATTGTTCAGGACTTAGGAAATATATCTGCAATACTAAGAAACCAAGTACAAAGATTAAAAAAAGAGAGCACGTGATGATGACCTAATGATGTTGCAATGCAGCACAATGGAAGCACCATGAAGCAGCATCCTAGTGTTCAGGTGGCAAGTCAGGATCAAGGAAAGAGAGTGCAAAGGGCAGTAGGAAGTCAGCATCAAGGACAGTGAAGTGCAAACTATTACTCACAAGTCAAGATACAAACGGGAGGCATGGAAGCAAGTATAAACAAGCATTTAGTGAGTATGCAGAACAGCTACGCGGGCTGAAAAAAAAATTAGAACAAAAATAAGAATGCAAAATTACGAAATAAAAAAAGAAAGCCCTGAAAATGGAATAACTAGATTGAAAGCTACCAGAGACTTAAAGTACATCCGGCATACACTGGAGCATGAACATAATCAATACATCACTACCATTAAGCAGAATTCCAACACCAGAGGTCTCACCGACAGAGGATGTACTAAAATATGGTGCAAATCGATGGTAGAAAACATAGTTAAGAATCTCCAATGCAGCATGCCAGGAATGAGCAAGACAAAGTTGAAGCAGGTGGGGTAGGACCCCATTAACACAAGACAAAAGTCACAAAACACCAATACCAGTCAGTAGCAACTGCTACAGCGCACACCGACAGTTGATGAAAAGATAAAGATCACATAACTGATCAAAAGGCAAACTTTAATTCGACTAGCTACTTACTACAGTTACTTGGCAGTACCGGCAAGATACTTCCATCCAAGTAGTTGTCACCAGCAGTAAAGAAATAACATAAATACATCAAGAATATCATAAGAAGCAATAAAGCAGGCTGATTTGACAGCATATCTACATGACTTGTGCCATCTTGGAAGAAAAGGGGGGCAAAAAAAAATCAGTTATAAATATTTACTAGGCAACATAGAAATCAGATGGAAAGGATGACACAGTTAATTCATGACGGCTGCTTGGTTATTACATGAACATCTGCAAATATGATAATGAAAATTGTAGATAGCACTTCCCAGACAAAGACAAAGTGAGATCACGTAAAAATGATGGAGCATGGGACTAGTGCAGACTCACTCTAGGATCCCTCAAAGAACAGATGGCTCATCTTTATTTTAAAGAAAATAACATAATCATATAAGGCGTAGTGATAATTTCCTAGCATGTAATATCCCTAGTACAGTCCTTTATGCCCACCATCTGAACTGACACCAGTATAACACTATACACACAGAATGATAAGCACTTCAATTAAAATAAATAGTATTGCAGGTATATACTTATCAGCTTCCTTAAGCATCGGTATGGTACATGACAACACTGACTTGAAATGTTTTGTTCCACATAAGGTGATCCACAAGGTTAAATTATCATCACAAACAAAAAACATAAGGTTCAAGATAGGAATAACCATAGCATATTAAATTGTCTACATCATGTTAGTGCCATGTGGCGAAATCTCAGAAGAAAATTTAATTTATAAATTATGATTAGAATGACACTCCCCTTACAGTTCAGGAAAAACTTCCAAGTGTGCATCATATCAGGAGCACGCCCAATCCAAATATGCCACATGTCATTACCCTAAGAAATGTCCTTTTCTGTATTTAATAACTAGATGCGCAACGGGCCTGCGAGTTGCTGTGGGGGAAGGAATTGCCGAGACATGCAGAGATTCTAACAAAGAAAGGAAATCTTTTTGGGAATACCTCCAAAAAACAAGAAACCAAATTATCAGAATTTTTAAAAATCGCAAAAGTTTGATCATGATCCGATTTTTTATAGTAGCGTAGGCATGCTCTTAGGACCCTTCTCACAAATTCTCAAGAATTTGCAAATTTAGTAGCTCAATTAAATCAGTGAAGTTGCTTTAAGTGTTTCAACAGCATTGTCAGGATTTTCAAAAGTCGCAAAAGTTTGATCATGATTTGAAATTTTTATGGTACATAGGCATGATCTCAAGACCCTTCTAAATTTTTTTCAAGAACTTGCAAATTTAGTAGCTCAATTAAATAGTAAAGTTGCTTTAAATGCATTAGCAGCATTGCCAGAATTTTTAAAAATCGCACGAGTTCGATCATGATCTGAATTTTCTATGGTAGGTTAGGCATGCTCTGAGAACCATTCTCAAAAAGTTTCAAAATTTACAACATGAGTTAATAGCTCAATTAAATCAGCAAAGTCAATGCAAAAAATCCGAAAAAATCGGTTTCCATGTGATTTGAACCCGAGACCTCGCACACGCATGACAAGGCTTCGGCTAACTAAGCTAAGCGGCACATGTGAAATGAGATGGGCAATAAATATATGAGGCTATGTAGACCGTCACTGTAGAAACTACAGTATAATGGGGTGCGTGGCGCACGGCGGCGAGGCTGGCCGTACCTCTTTGAGAATAATGATTTATATAGATTTCTGTTTCTTGTAAATATTCGTGTCCTATCATATCTGTTCTTATTTGATTGGGCCTACATCTACATATGCATATGGTGCAAGGAGACCTGCAACTGAGCCAGACCCCACCATATATATATATGTGTGTGTGTGTGTGTGTGTGTGTGTGTATATATATATATATATATATATATATATATGTGTGTGTGTGTGTATATCTATGTATGTATATAGATATAGTATTCTTCAGCTCCGTGTAGAATAGCATATTATACGCACTAGCCAGTCGACGGAGTCCGACCGAGCCAGCGTATCCCACTAATCAGCGCAATGCCCAATTCATGTGTTAACTAAATCAATGAGTTACGTAGCCAATCAATTAATAAATACGGTTCCTTTTTTTTGTACTAGAATCTTTTTTTCTTTGATTTAGCCATAACTATTTATTGGCAGCTCCGATTCACAAATGGATTTCACCTGTAATCGACGGCGAGAAGATCAAAATGATATGTCTTGCCAATAAACGCCACATGAATCAGATTTTATTGCCTAATGAACATTAATTTACTGAATGTGTTGTTAGATTTTGCTGCTGCATAGACTCCACAGGCTGTTGAACACTCCTAGAACATCACCAGAGTACTTGTTGCAGCATGACATTAAAATCTAATAGCATATCTAGTAAATTGAAGTGCATTTGGTAAAATCTATCACATGGTCACTGTCTTGTTCGTTGCAACGCCCACTTCGTATGCTGACTAAGCCAATAAATTATGTAGCCAACCAACTAATAAATACGGTTCCTTTTTTGTACAAGAATATATTTTTTTTGATTTAGCCATAAATTTTTATAAGCAGCTCTGATTCACAAACAATTTTCACTAGTAGCTTAATGACGATGTCTCACCAATAAATACAACATGAATAAGATTTTACTGCCAAATGAACATCAATTTACTGAATGTGTTGTTAGATTTTAATACTGCATATACTCCACAAGTTGTTGAGGCCTCTTGGAATATTACAAGAGAACTAGTTGCATCATGGCAATAAAATCTAACAACACGTCCAGTAAATTGAAATAAATTTGATAGTAAAATCTGATTCATATGGTATTTATAGCATTAGATGCTTATGATTTTGTCTAAGTATATCTCGCAACGGCTCCATCAAAGAGCTTTCGGCTGAGTACAGACTACTACCACCTACAAAATGCCTCATGGACAAGCTTTTCTGCCAGTTTTAAGAATACGTCAAACCACTAACAGCATTATAACATCCAAATCAAGCCTGACCTTGCAAAAGACGTCACAATTGCTACCCTTGTTACTATAGCTGGCCACTCTAGTGTGGTGGGGCAAACAAGTTGATAGTTGAGAGGTAGAAACTATGTGCTGACTAGACAAGCTGATGGTGGCCAACAGGGTTCAAAAATTCTTTTTTCCATTATTAACCATTTTGCCAGCTGCTACATGTCACTAGTAGCTTACTGACGACAAGAGAAACATAATGATATAAGTCTTGCCAATAAATACCACATGAATAAGATTTTACTATCAAATGAACATCAATTTACTAAATGTGTAGTTAAATTTTACTGCTGCATAGATTCCACAAGTTGTTGAATCCTCCTAGAATATCACCAGAGTACTAATTGTAGTATGACAGTAAAATCTAACAACACATCCAGTAAAATGAAGTGCATTTGGCAGTATAATCTCATTCATCTGGTATTTATTGGTGACACTTATATCATTCTGTTCCTCTCGTTATAATAAGTTGCCGGTGAAAACCGTTCGTGGATCGGAGCTGTCAATAAAAAGTTATGCCTCAATCAAAGAAAAAAGATTCTAGTACAAACAATGAAATGTATTTATTAGTTGATAACTGATTGGTTTAGTCAACACATGAAACGGGCGTACATGAGGTGGTTTGGACACGCTTGTTTGGCCAAATGTGTAGAGTAAGTATTTTACACTCAGTTGCAGAATAGCGCTTCCATGTATGTACATATTTAAATCTATGTATGTATATATAGTATAATTACCTAGGACACCATGGTGTCAGGGCACCATGATTTCAAATGCACACATTCAAGCCAAATTCGGGTATATTTTTCGAAAATTTTAGTTTTAGAGTATATACCCATCTATAACAATTCAAATGAAACACATACCTTTGAAATAATAAACTCATTCAAAGATTTTGAATGAATTTATCCACATGCTTTGCTGATTTATATATATAATCAGTAGATACCTACAATCAAACAACCATAAGAAAAAGGTAACTCTAGTTTGAATTTCAATTCAAACTTATTTAAACTAGTTAAACTCAACATCCAAAAAATTTCAAACATTTTCACATGCGATATATATGGGAAATACCCGTTTTAGATCATGGTGCACAGGCACCATGGGTATGTGTGTGTGTACCATCTACTCCCAGGTGTAGTTACTCCCACCACACATATAACATCGAAATGAACTTGAAATACTCTGTTATCACTTTAGTACACTCACATACTAATTATAAGATACTCCAATGTAAACCACACAAAAAAATAGCAAGGTGAGTCCATAGTTTGTAGCTTATTATGGAAATACCTTAATATAAGCTCATAAAAAGGAGTATGTCTAAAAAAAATAAACATATCACCTCTGAAAAAGCGTACATACCACATAGATGGTCTTATATACTCATATACTACACATATATTCTGTTGCGCGAAATACTCCCTATCTCGTGAGATACGACATAGAAAGTAACTACTCCCAATAGTAGAAAAGAGGCTTCCAAATCTACACCCATGAGTAGAATAACCTATTCTACGCTCCACCACCTTCCGTTGGACCATGTCCCACCTTTCTCAAAGGCTGGTCAAAGAAAACCCATTAACTCCCAGCTCCGACAACCACCCACATTTTTCGTGCTAAAATGATGCGGTAATTGTCCGGCTTAGGTATAGTGAATTCAAACTTTTGATGTAGTAATTGTTTTTTATAACATTAAAACATATTCATCATGGATCTCTTTTTGTTGAGTACATTTTTTTTCGGCAAAACGCTTCAAACGGATTGTAAATAGGATAAATGGTTTAGGAGATATCATCATTCAAAGTTTGTAATCATCCCACGTTTCTCTCTCCATATGCCCGATGCACTCAAAATGACAGTAAAATCTAACTACATGTCCAATAAATTGGAGTGCATTTGACAATAACTTTGGTTTGTTTCGTATTGCCGCTATCGCATGGCCATCACAAGCCACTATAAGGTTTGGCAGTAAAATCTAAAGATATGACCAGTAAATTGCAGTTCATTTGGCAGTAACTTTGGTCCGTTTCGTATTGCCGCTATCACGCAGTCATCATGCACCACAACGTGGCTTGGTAGTAAAATCTAACAACGTGTTTAGTAAATTGGAATGCATTTTCTTACTACTGACATTGCATGGCTATCATGCGACACTATTAGGTGTGGCAGTAAAATCTAATAACGCGTCCAGTAATTTGATTGTAAAATCTCATTCATCTGGCATTTATTGGTAAGACATATCATTATATTTCTCTCGTCGTCAGTAAGCTACCGATGAAAACCGTTTGTAAATCGGAGCTGCCAATAAAAAGTTATAGCTAAATAATAAAAAATGATTCTCATATAAACAAGGAACCGTATTTATTAGTTGGTTGGCTACGTAACTAATTGGCTTAGTCAACACACGAAGCGAGCGTACGTGGGGTGGTTTAGATATGCTTGTCCGGCCGATGCGTAGAATAACTATTCTACACTCGGGTGCAGAATAAAGCTTTATATATATACATCAAACAACTCCTATTTTTTTCTAGGCTACCTGAATAAAAAAAGAACAGTAGATGACCTTTGGGGAATAAAACTCAATGTCGAAGAAATCTCCTGTAGCAAAAGCTTGACAACAACATCTAGGCTGTCCGCTGTTGTTGACTTCATTTCCAGCATCAAAGAAGAGAATCTCCAGAAACACCATTATCCCTACTGTTTCATACAATAGCATGCTAGAGAATGCCTATCTCACCTCATGTACATTGGTCCCAGTATATCACTACGTAGATGATTGGTCTTCGGCTTACCGAGAGGAGTAAGTCCAAGCGAGTCACCCAAGGTCTCAAAAAGGTCGTAGCTAGTCCTTAGGAACCTTAGGGAGCTCCTACAGGGCTTCACTTCTACTGAAATTTCCAGAAAACAACTGGAGAGGTTACAAATTCTCGGCTTGCCCGTCTCTGAAAATTGAAGGCCAGCTCCATGTGGGTACTCCATCCAAACGATGGGAGAAGAGATGACATTTTTTCGTATTGAGAACAGGAGACGAAGGGAAAGAGGTTTGATTTGAACTTGTTCTAATTTGTCATTCACCCTAGACTTTAATTGTCCCCTGACAGACATCTGGAGCATCCAATGTCAACAGTCCTCTGCTGAGCATCCTTCATGTTTTTCCCACCTTATCACCCAAGGAAATAGCCTACATAAAAACCTCAATGTAATTCATTTTCAATTTCACTTGCTTATGCCCCATAAAATTTGTCCTTTTCATCCATACACCCCTCAACAAAACTCAGAATCATAATTTTGGAGTACCTGTCCCCTATGCTTATCCAGACACTTATCTCGGTTGCATCCCCTTGCTAGGCTCATGGACACAGGCCTTTGGTTGTAGATCTAGCATTCGACCCCCAGGGGCTACATATTTCCAAAATAAGTTCCACTTGATGTGAACAGTACATTTCATTGTCTCCTAGACATCTTACCGACAACATAAAAACAATTAGTCCCTTAAGAAATATATAAAATAAGAAGCCATAAAAACCTGGCCAGTTTGCAATTGATGGAAGGGAGCCATATTTTCCCCCTTACAAATAAAATACACCATTCAGAACACTTTGATCCTTTATCTCATACATGGCTTCAAAAAAATTGGTAAAAAATGACATGTCCCTATGGCTGCCAGTATAAGCTCCAAGATGATTGACAGCGATACTGATTGAGAACTCCAGAGCTCAAACTATACGATATTATGCTAGCAGGTCCAACTTGCTTGGGAACAGGATGAAAACTAGTAAGAAAATAGAGATTTTAAGTTATCATAAGACATTAAGATCTGTTTTTCCTTCATTTTTTTAAATTTATCAAGTGTACAGCTAGATCTACATTAAATCACAAAAAAACCATTAAAAAGGAAATAACTGTTTCAGAGATGGCCCATAATTACTCAAAGGACTACTTATCACTGACTATTCCTAGCTTGTTTGAAAGTTACCATCAACAACATCAACTGTGCTTCCATTTAATCAATTCTAGAATCCTACATAAGCCACAGTGTAGGCCCCTACTGGCAAGTGGCAAGAAAAGTTACAAAACAAGCTAGTAGGAGACATTTGAACTAAGTTGTGCAGTGTGTCCTACATAAGCCATGCATTTAAGTCTGAAGGGAAAGATTCATGCCTGTTGATTTACACATCGCCCTTTCTTATTGATTTCTTCATTCATTCTCTGGTATAAACACATGTTACACTGCACATCTTGCAGGACAGTAGTCAATTTTTTCACTAAGGATATAAAAGTTGTTGAAAGAAATATTCCATGATGGACAAGTGCACAAACATTCTGTGAGTGCCAGAGACAATTAATTTTATTCTAGTTGTGCAAAATATGTTGATATTTTGGTTGTATCCAATAAAAGTTTCTACATGGAACAATTACAAGCTATGATCCACAGCTCAGACTAAATTAGACAATAAGAAGACTAAGCACAAAAAGATCAAGAATAACAAACAATACCAAAAAGGTGTCAAATAGCATCACAAAAGTAGGTGATAAACCCAAAAGTGCACATGTAACCTCAAAATGCATCCAAAGAATTATACATGTTTAAAAGTTCTGGAATGATTAACTGGAAGACACTGTTGGCAAAAATCTAAACTAACTGAACAAAAAAGCAATAAGAGTATAAGAGGATTCCACTATTCGACCTTTAAATGAAACATCAAACAAGAGATTAGAAGAATATAGCAAGTTAGCAACAACTCAGATTTCTAATGTTTTAGGATTTGTGCTGAGGAGAACACACAGAAAAGGAGGGCCATGAACACAGAACATTAGCGATGCAAAAGGCGATCTGAAAACCAACAGAACTGGCCATGAAAATAAGATATTACCAACTTGGAACACGAAAGAAGACAATCATGCACCAACGAAATAACACCTTATCAGGATTAAAGAAAATGAGACAGAATTCATAATACTGAACAGAATGGACATGATCCAAGGGTTACTTAATCAGAATTTGTCATTTGAACATCACTAGGTTCAATTCTAAATTCACACAATTTCAGGCATTAGAACACCAATATCTTAGAGATTTGACTTCTGTTGTTTAAAGTTTCAGAAAGCTGCAAGGTCAAAAGCCTTGAAGAAGTAAACCTTCATCTCACTAATACTTATTTTTACCTTTTAAGAAGCTCAACCACAATACCTCATGATACTTGGACATATGCCAACATGTATGAAATACTTTTAAGTCTCATGCTAATTTAGGATGATTGTGTGTACTTAAATCAGACCCCACATTTGAGCATTATGATAAATACATAACATTTTGTTCTGAAAGCCCCACATTATATATTTTATGGACATCAAGTGCAAAGTCATTAATGTAGTTAAAACCCAAGACTTAATGATCCTAACAAATCCAAAACTATTATCAGTTTATGCTACAACAGAGGAGTAAACAACAATGTTAAACATTTTAAGTACTACTGTCCCATTGGTTGCACACCCTGAATTAAGCATTAATACTGGAATGGAATACCAAAACAGACACTTAATATCAGATGTCATCATCCAAGGAGTTGATCCACAAGGCTACAGGGCAAATCAAAATTCTGTTGCAACACAAATGCAAAAGCAATCTTTTACTGGATGATGCCGGATTCACAATTTTATTTCAAGGAGGTAGAGCAGATAAGGAATCATCAACATTTGAACTTTGCTAAGCAGACCATCAGCTAAGCAAAGCTCATACAACATAACCCAAGTTCCATCCAACCTGTGTGCTAAATTCTATACATGGAAATAACCTTTGAACAGTCCAAACCTGTTAATACTTGCTATGATCAGTACCGCTGCTAAGACATAAAAAATTTGTAAAAAGCGATACTGCATGTACGAACACCCCTTTCTAACGAATTTTATCTTTGTAATTCACACCCGTGGTTATTAAAGCGATAAGGCGAGGCATGGCGACTCACCACCTTTTTACTACTGAAGCGCTTAAGGCACGCGGCGAGGCGACACCATACACATACTAAGTACTTCTACTACTTCCAGTCTACCACAGTACTTCTGCAGTCTACTGCTGCTTGACTACTTCTACTGCTACATCTACTACCACAGTGCTCCTACTACAGTACTAGTGCTACAGTACTTCTCTACTTCTAATCGCTGGCAGCTGCGTTGCTGTGCTGTGCTACTTCTTTCTTCTTTGCTTCTTCCTCGACGCGGCAACACCACCGCCCTGAGCCCCCGCCTCCCCCCATCGGTTCTTCCTCCCACATGGCCCCATCGCCTCCCCCGTACCTGGCGCAGACGAGCATCGGGGGAGCTCTGGAGCGGCAGTGCAGAGGAGTGGCAACGCGGATCAGAGGAGCGACGGCGTAGATCGGCTATTCTCCCGCCAGATTTGGTGAGGACGGGGTGGAGTCGGCACGGCACTAGGGTTTATCCCTCGGTCTTCAATTGGCCCAGGTATGAATTGTGTCCCTCTCGGTTTCAATTCAAGGCTTCTTATCCCGGTCCCCCAATCCTATGGCGGCCGCCTCGGGCCATGCCGACACCATCCCCTGCCTCAGCGTCGCCTCAACGACGCCATGGCCGTGAGGCGGACGCCATAGGCTGCTCCGCCAAGGTGCCGGCGTGGCGTAACCCCACTTGGCAACCTTACCGCTGAAGCGACGCTTCATGACGCCTTGATAATCACGCCCACGAGAAGAATCAAATTTCATAGCAAAATGTATTTACAATGAATGGTTTGGCATAGACTAAAATGAAACAATGTTGCAATTCCACCTAATTCAATCCATTCCATCCAAAAAAAAATTGGACAAACACCACAATCATCAAAACATGAGAGTTACCATTTTCGTTTCACCTTTTCATATTTCCATACTACCAAGGATCGTCCTACTGTTCCACTAATTTCTGAGCATGTTGCTATTTCACCTAGTCCAACTCGTGCATCAAAGACAGCATCAAACAACTTCAAAACAGCATTTTCATTTCATCATCTCCCTCCCTCCCTCTCTCTCTTTTGAGAGAGAAGCAACATTCTACCAGGCCACTGGCACATCCTTATTTCATCTCTTTACACACTACCAAGCAACATCCTACCACTTCCAAGAAGCATTTGACAACATCAAACCATGAAAGCTAACATTTCCATTTCACCTTTTCATATTTACACACTAGTGACACTACCATGGACATCCTACATTTTTCACAGCAAAGTAAAGACCAAACCTTCTCATTTATACAATTTTTTTACACCTCGTAAGCTCTATGGCACTGGCACTGTAACACCCACGCGCATCCTAAGTTTCCTAGGAAGTGACGGTCGACCTAGCTAGCAACCCACAGGAAGGCCAGAACGTTTTCACCTTCGTGGCGCCGGCAGCCTCTGGATGGCACAGAAGAGCTTGCGGCGTGCCCCGACGGCGTCGATGCCCATGTCGCGGAGGTCCTCCATGGTGAGGCAAGGCAGTACCTCGCCGTCCACCTCGTGCGCCTCGAATGCCGCCGCGTACCGCCCCATGCCCATCCCCCACAGCCACTCCGCCACGTCGATCACCTCCCCCACCTCCTCCTCCTCGGCCTCCGCCTCCAGAACCCTAGGTTTGCGGGGGAAGGCGGCGGCGAGGACGAGGTCGTCGACGTCGTCCAAGGTGGTGGGGCTCGAGGGTTTTGGGGGTTTTGCCGACGGGTTATGGTGGTGGGGCTTGAGGGACCTGGTGGCGGGGGTAATGGGGATGCGGCGGGGGTGGGGGAGGTGGGAGGGGAGGGGAATGGAGCCGGCGAGGCGGACGTTGGGGCGGCGGTGCCGCTTGCCTGGGTCCGCCAGAGGCGGCGACGGTGGGCGACGGTGGGGCCCGGCGGAGTCGCCCATGATCAGAGGAAATGGGGACGTGGTGATCTCGTGTGCCTTCTCTTTCTACTGCTGTCTGCGACTCGTAATGGCAAAAGAAGATTTGCATATGCATTCCAGAAATTTCCCCAAAATAGAAAATAATTACTACTGCCGCCCGTTACAAATATATCATTTCATGATGGTCAAACTTTCAAAACTTTAAATATAGATATCTTTTTAGATACTTGAGTGACTATATAAAAATTGTATAAATTTATTGAAAAGTACGATATAAATTAGTCTAGGAAGCTAGGGCTGCGAGAATTGCATGGATATCCACGACGACATGTATTTGTGATAGGTGGGAGTTTATATTTGTCGAATGATAATATTTGATTAAATCATTTAAATTTCTAACTTGTGACTTGCTTGGGGATTCCTGCCATGGTTGACGAGGTCATTTTCTCTGGTGGTAGTAGCTAGTTAAGGGGGGCTCCACCGGATTAGAGTTTTGGTTTGAGGTTCATCTAGACAAAGGATCTAGAGGCGGTCGGGACACAAGGACAAGTGGCGGTGGGCAATAAGGACAACAAAAATTGAAATATAATTAGGAAATAGGAGAGAGGTCGAAAGTTATAGATCTGACGGTGGTGAACCACTAGAGATTGAGAACATAGCAAAAATAGGATGGTGGCGAAGGGGGTGAACGGCAGCCGCTCTGGGAGGTGGAAGCGTGCCAGGCGTTGAGGTGGTAGTGGAGGTGGGGTAGGGGCCCGGGTTGGGGTGGGAGGAGCCGAAGTGGAGGAGCTAATGTAGCAGGGATGGATAAAATTTTTTTGCCCCCAATAATTAGTCAATCCTAAATTAGGCTCACGGAGAATCTCGTGAAACTATCAAATATCAACTTTAGAGGAACTGTACTACAGCCATGAAATTTGAGTTGTGCACTTGTGCGTTTACACTTGTGCATCAGGATGCGATTTGGAGTTTGGAGGGGGCCATGGCAGCCAAAATTAATTCAGCAGGAAAACTAGTTCGTCTATTAATTATCAGTCGGTTGAATTTTCTTTTGAAACCATAGTCGGATGATTACTACTGGTTTTTCTGGAGGATTCTGTACGCTAAAGAATACGAACTCGGAAGTGCAAACACCATTCCGAGTGAAAGCTTTACTGTACTGGATCCTACTCGATGTTATGAGATATTTCAAATCTAGCCACTGGACAACTCACTTAGCGCTATGGCTCCACGGGAACGAACTGGCCACGCAGTCATAGCGCTGAAAATAATACCGCATAACGCTAGAAATAATACGGCGCAGGTGTAGGGCTAAAAATAATACCAGCAGTAGATTCACTGGAGCGTTGAATCCCGCATCCCATGCCCGCGAGAATCTGCCGGAATCCCGCTACACGCAAGCATTGAAAATGGCGGGCCACCTGGCCACGGCCGCTTTGCACGCATGATTGTCCCATGCGTCCCACGCTGTAGCACGAGAAATGTTTACTATAGTGGCCCCTTGCTCTATTTTTTTTTTTGCAAAAATGGTCATGTTCCATATATAGCCCCTTACACGAGCGCGGAATCACTGGCGTTAGACACATAGCAAAATCAGCGGAAGGGCAACGCGGTATGGACGGTCTCCGTGGAACGGTAGCGCACGATTATTTTCTAAGCTTCGCCTGTGCGGGAATCCTCTTTTTCTCGCGGCGCCAGCGCTGGATTGCTTTCCCGCGATGTAGAGGCACTGCAAAATTTAGAATTTTGCTATAGCTCATATAATTTTTACAAATCACTTGACTACAAACGCTTCGTAGCTCAGTTGGTAGAGCAAACCGTCCATGAGCGTCAGGTCGTGAGTTCGATTTCCATTTAAAGTGTTTCTTGTCTTTTTTTGAGCTACTAAATCATGTAAAAAATTTTTGAAACTTTTTAAGAAGGGTTCTAAGAGCATGCCTAACCTACCATAAAAATTCCAGATCGTGATCAAATTTGTGCAAAATTCAGAAATTCCAAATCATGACAAAAAATGTTGGAATTTTTCCTACTGAATCTTTGCTTTCGCTGCATAAGTAGGACTCCATACCATCAACTTGAAGATATCCTCTTACTCATCCCATATCTTCTCTCCTCTAGTTGGGTGCAGAGCATGTCTCAAACATTGAGCTCAGTCAATCGAAGGGCCCTTGCGCTAGCCACTGCCAGACGGGTCAATTACTCTAACTGCCATATGCAAGTTAATGTGTTCTGCGCTAACAATGAGGAAAATAGCGGATGGGTATTTTACAAATGTCCTTTTTCTCTATAATTAAAAATTGAGTTTGGATTCTTCGGGTTGTGATCGTTACTTCGCAGCTCGAGTTGTCTACTTGTGCGGATCTCATCATTCTTTTGGTTGCTTCAATGCGTATTGACATCATAACGTAGGTTGGAGGATACCAATATTTCTAGTGGGCAGACACCATGAATAGATCGTCGGAGCGCCATGGTAGCACGGGAGGGCAGAGAATGCAGTCTGGGTTAGAGTAGAGGATGGACCCTGTGCTGGAGCAGAGGCTGACATGGTAATGCTGAAGATGGACCATATTTTAGATCATATCAAGTATCTCGAGAAGATTTTGTATGTGGGTATCATTGTTGTACTTTTTGCTATATTTGTGTAGTAGTTAGTTTGTTGCCAAGAAGATTAAGTTGGTTACGTATTCCATTTCAATTGGTATATGAACCATATATCCAGTTCATATTTATGTATGCCTCCATAGTGTTTAATGAATATGTGGTACTATTTGTTTCATGCTTATGTTTGCCTTCATTCAGCTTAAAAAGCACATTGCATCGATAAAGCTTTAGGTGTACATTACCAAGCATGACTTTTTCCATTTTCAAAAGACCCGTATGAATCTTACCTGTAGTTTTCGTAGGATTTCATTTTCAAAAGACCCGTATGTATCTTACCTGTATCTTACCATGTATCCATTTTCAAAAGATCCGTATAGTACATATCCTAAGATTTCTATGTGTGTTTCATCTCGTCGTTTTTTACATCCTGCTATGTTATTTTCTTCCATATGAGCCAATATTCTCTCAGCCTTCATTCTGTTTCTACCAACAGTAAGCATGAATGTTCCGAATTTTTTCTTATCATTTTTCTTTTGCCTTGTTATTTTTGTATTTTGTAAAAAACAATTATTATAATAAATTAAAAAATTATGCGTGCCGTCGTTACTCCGCGTCGAAAGAAAAGTGATTTTGAAAGAAAATTTTGAAAAGTACATCGCGCTGCTCGTTTTTCATTTTGAAAAGGCGAACATATGTATTTGACGCACATTATCCGTCAGCACCATCATTTGGATTGACCGATATACGGCATATAATTCGCGTAGCTCATTGGTAAGTATTTCGTATGTTTGTGGTTTTAGTAATTTTGTGCGTTGGCGTCACTAGCTTTCTCATTTTTCTCTGAAATATTTTTCATGCCATTCATTGATTTTTACAAAAAAATTCAATTATAAAAATAACACTCATGTCTATAAAAAAAATTAGCCGATTCCTGGAGAATCCCATGTAGTGACTTCGCTGGATGAATGCAATGTCGTGGAGTGCTCCGCTGGATGGGAATCCCATGCTGTGGTTCCACTCAAAATGTTGGCCGTACAGTCGCTAGTAATCCCGCTCTCCCATTCCGTAGTGACCAATTATACCTAGGACCGGTAAGAAGTTTAGATGCTGATTCAGTTATAAACGAAGAAGTCCCTCGTCTCCCGCTGTCGGCTGCTAAATATAATATAGAGGGTTGGAGAAAAAGCTTTAGGGCTTGCCCGACAGCGCTCAAAGGATGGAAGAGATGGTACAATCGGGTAGCTGTCCAGAAGAGAGAGATATGGGAGAGAATGGGGATAGCCGAGTGCCTCCCCTTTTGCTTAGCCGATCCAGAGGCCAATGAGCCCTTAGTGATGTGCACTAGGGTTGTCCCGACCTTCTGATGAGAACGATACAATGAACCACAAGATCAGCGACCAAACAATCGCAACGTCACTACACGAGGCGAGCAACCGAATCAAAGATCCGATCGATCCTTGTACCTGCTGCGACCAAGAACATGCAAGAACAAGGTGATAGCAATTTCAAACCAATAATCTCAACGAAAAACAAGGTGAGGTTCTGTTTCTCAACTCGGGTGGTCTAGTCGACACACGCAAGATTGAGGAGGGACGCACACGGGGTCTACCAAACCACAACAAAATCTAAAAACTGAAGAACAGGGGTGAGAACCCAATATAAAGGGGTACCCACACAAGGGAGGCGCCCAAGAGGGGTGCGGCAGCCAGGAAAGGGGTGCCGGCCAAAGGCGGGGTGGAACCCTAAAAGTACATGGGCCTTGGGCTCAAAAGAAAGGTGGCGTAGCACCTGAAATTTCTGTTCTGTGAGATTGTTCTGTAATTTCCCTTTGCTCCAGGAGTAATTTGGCCTCGGGATTAGATCCATTGGAAAGGTTATCTCGATACCTTTCAAACGAGTTATCGAACGTCAAAAACGGAGTTCGGATGTGGCCGTGGCGTCCGTTTGAAGTACTGCTGCTCCTGGATGACCGAACCGGACTCGGCGACAAATTGGGCTTTATCTTGAGCCTTCCTTGGCGTGTGGGCTGTCCTCGGTGGATGTTCTTGGCGTGCTGGTCCAGCAAAGGTGGATGGAAAGGACTTGCTTCCGGATTAAGCCCTCCAGACGTCGTAGACGAAGTAGCGGCCGAAACAGCGACGGTTAGGGACGAAGTAGCGGTCGTAGAAGAAGAAGGGGCAGCGGTTGTATCCTTGGTTGGGATGTCCTCATCACTTAGTGGCCACAGCTTGCTATTTCTGGTCGGATACATTTAATGCTTTTATGTTCTGCACTGGTCTCGTCGGTTCAACCCTCTTGGACGTGGCTCAATTATATTGCCTGAGGCCGGATAGAGAGCAGATATCGACTTATAGCACCAAGCCCAAGTACAAACTCATCAGATCCAGAGGTGAAGGATGGGCCAAGTACATCAGCAATAACAACAAAGCGCATGGGCCAGTATCGGACGAAGAACATGTAGCTTTTCTCAACCTTTGGCTAGATCCATATATGTTCTGTGGTGGTTCTTTTGGGCTGACTCAGGTGTACCAAACCATAGTAGAGAAACTGGTAGAGGGTCGTTAGTTAGCCCTAAGAAAAATGCTATTGGGAGCGGTATACCAAATGATGCATGTAGTAAGAAGTCGGCTTTTTAGGGCTTCGCTAGTTTCTCCATTGGCAACATAGGTGTCCCCCTTTGGTTCATCCAAATCTGGCTATACTGCCTGTTCAGTCGATCATTCAACTTGAATCCTTCAGAACATACAACATTTCCACGAGAAGACACTCCAGAGGGTGAAATTCCTCAATTCAGAGCCAGCCGATCATATGGCGAAAGATTTATGATGTGTTCTGGGAATGAGACAAGGATTATGCCCATCGTCTCAAGAAAGTACCTGCCGTTCTTCCTTCAACTTGACAATGAAGACTTCAAGCAACAGGACTTCTTTAGTTATAGTGGACTGGCCGATTTTCAATGGGCATCATTCTTGCACCTAGAAGCTAACAGTTCTCTGATGCCTCAGGAGACCTTGAACTTTTACAAGATTTTCATCTCTCCGAGTATTCTTCATGTCGGCCTCAATACGAGAAATCAGATATTTCAGCCGTCTTACAAATTTTACCACCCCTCCATCTATGCCAGGCAGCTAGGCTTCGAGCAAGTGATCCCAAGTCTCCCACTACTTAATCGGCTTCAGCTAAGAGCTCGCGTTCGCAACGTAGCCACGGCTAACATAGTACTGGAGATAGCCGACGAGCTTCAAATTAACAACTTACCACATTTCGTCCTGAACACTCGTCGGGCAGGCCACTTTTCTTCTTGGTGGTTATCAATCGCAGAAGCACTATTCTTGGAGAGGACACTATCGGCTGTTATTGCATTTTCCCAAATCTACCTGAGCCGACGGTAGCATCTGACAGCGATTCGAGCGACAAGTATAGCTCCTCCGATTATACTGACACAAGTTTAGTATATATTACTAACGAGGTATCGGCTTGAATAAATTCTCCGCTATTCATACTGTGATTCCTTCAAGTATCCTTTTACTAATCGGTTTAAATTTTCCTTTTCAGACTAAGGTGGTCGGGAAGAAACCAGCTTTGGAACTGTCGGGTAGTGGCCATCAAACTAAAAGGCCGCATCGATCGACTGGTCTGACAGGCTACACTTCTAGCTCGTTGGGCATCCAAAGCCCTCGCTGTCGGAGTTAGAGAAACAACAACAACCCAATAAGTATTTTCTTTAATCGGCCAATTCTTTATCTCGTATAAAAGAAAAACTAACACTTAGCCGACCATTTCCAGAAAGGAAGCGTGCCATGTCTATAAAGAAACCTGCTAACAGAGGTGCCAAGCCTCAGGAATAGAGCGGTGAAAGCCTCCCTCCTTCTCCTCATACATCGGCTACGGGAGTGGTAAGTTTTCCCTTCGCAAATTTTTCCAACTGATAAATGTATCAATATGTCGGCTTAACTTATTTTTAATCCATTCTTCCAGCCAACTCCTTCGGTGCAGGTGGCTACTATTCTGGCCGATTTGCTAGCAGCCTCTTTTTTGCCCCCGCCACCAACTTTGCAGCTGACACCGCCTGTTCCTACCACTGCTGCCTCTTCACTAACATCGTCTGATCCGACGAATTTGCTTGGTTCCTGCCTGGTGGATTTGGAAGATCTAGAGATAATGGCCACAGACGACTATGATGCAGAAATAAGAAAAATTCTTGAAGTATCAAAAGAAGCATCGGCTGCAGTGACATCAGCTCTAGGGACGCAAGAAAAACTAGACAAACTTTTTGACCTGGTAATGAAGCCATAGGCAGAAATCATGAGCAACAACCAGCCGATCCACGACACGATGTCTATCGTCGAAGCCGATTTGCCCCAAGAGGCGATGGCTGCTCTCTTGGATGTCTTCCACCTCGATGGTAAAAAGGCATAAGTCGACGCCGCCAAGGCCCGAATTGCTCAAAGGGCGGCACAAGAAGCAGATCAAAATTTGCTAAACGAACTGGTAGCTAACGCCAAGGTGAAGAAGCGTAAGTTTGATGCTAACGCCCAGTCGCTCAAGATTAACAAAGAAGCAGTTGCAAAGCTTGAGTCGACGAAGAAACTCCTTGAGGTGGAGTTGGCCAAGTTAACAAAGCAAATCTCTGACGGCTAACAGCTCATCGAGAAATCCACATTGGCTATCAAGGAGCAAAAACTTGAAATTGCCTTGGCCGTAGCTGGCGTCAAGAAACAAACTGTTAAGATTGTCCCTGTGCCCGGGAATGCGAAAGCAGACGAGATGATCCTGGATCGGGTGCAAGAGACAATAGCAAAGGCAGCAGGAGCTCTATCGGCTTTAGGCGCAAGACTCCATGGATATGGCTTGCAACTCTAATTGTAACTTGTAATGAGCTAAGAAACGTTGTGGTCGGCTTTTGTTGAAATTATGGTCGTAAACATTCTGTAACTTCCAATTGGTTGTTTAACCGATTGCTTATTTAAGTCTTATTCCTGTGCACAATTTGCTTGTTATTGTATTGTGTTAATTTAGCTTCTCAAGCGACGATCATCTGTAGCCGATTAAGAACCAATCCAAATGCTAGGGTAGTACTTCTTCAAATATTTTCCGTTGATTGACTTACGGAGCACAACTCCTTCCAACGTTTGAAGTATGTAAGAATTCCCATCGCCAAGCCGATTTATCCTATATGGCCCTTCCCATGTAGGAGACCATTTTCCAAATCGGTTATCCCTAGAGCCGATAGGAAGTATAGTTTTCCAAACCAAATCAGCTTCACAGAAAGACTTAGGCACGACCTTTTTGTTGTAAGCCCTAGCAACCCTTTCCTTATTCCTTCTGAGCCAATCCAATGTACACAAACGCAACTCTGCCAACTCATCTAAGTTGTCAACCATTAACTCCTGGTAATCCTGAGCCAACAAATTGTTTTGTTTGGCTATTCATATAGAATCGATGTTTATTTCTACCGACAAAACGGCTTCTTGGCCGTAAACTAGCTGATAAGGTGAAAGTTTTGTTTACCCATGGTATGCTAGCCGATAAGCCCATAATGACTCTTACAGCGTTGAGTGCTAATTCCTTGGTTTCTCATCCATTTTCCTCTTAATCAGCTTAATCAACATCTTATTAGACGATTCAGCTTGTCCATTGGCTTGATCATAGTAAGGTGATGAATTCAATAACTTAATACCCAAACTTTTGGCAAAACCTTGAAAATCATTGGACATAAACACAGTACCTTAATCAGTCGTAATGGTTTGCGGGATTCCAAACCGATGGATAATGTGTTCATTAACAAATCCGATAGCATCAACACTTGTAACTTTTTTGAGTGGTACAGCTTCAACCCATTTAGAAAAATAATCGATCGCAGCCAAAATGAATTTATAGCCTTCGCTTGAAGCAGGAAATATTTGCTCGATTACATCTATACCCTAGCCTTTGAATGGCCAAGGATTAACAATGGGATGCAAACCTGATGCTGGAGCTAATTGTACGTTGCTGAATTTTTGACAAGTTTGGCATCCTGTTTGCACCAAAATTTGGCAAGTATGGTTAAATCGAAAGTCCAAAAAAACAGCAAGGTACGATTAGGATAACGGATCAAGATATTTGGAAATAAGACAGATCGTTAAGGACATCGCCCTCAAAATATAGGCCGATATGGATACTACACCCGAAACGTGTTATACTGGGACTCTATCGGCCGACGGGTATAAAAGGCGGACAAGGGTGAGCTGCAAAAAACAACACAATCAAATTCACACATTTACATTATTCTCTTTTTCTTGTCGACTAGGAGTAGTTCCTGTAATTTAGTCTTCTTGTAATTCTATCTTGATCAATAAAGTTGCGCATCGCCGATTGTTGGTCTTCATCACTTACGCCCAGGTTTGATTTATTCTGATTTTGCTGCGCATCGCTTTCTTCAGAATCGATCTACCTTTATCCTCCAATTAGCCTTAAATGGCTAGTTGGGTTTGCCTTTTTGTCTCGATTTAATCAGCTTTGGGCTAATTGAATCTAAGCCGATTGATCTTCACGATCGGCTTTAAATAAAGTTCATATTTTAGATTATCGATTACAGGTCAAATCAACTGGCATGCTCTGAACCAGGTGTTCGTTTGTTGTGCTGTTGTCAGAAACCCTATTTCAAGTTTTTTGACGTCAACACACTTTTGGCACACCCGGTGAGACATAATGTCTTCATCAGGGAAGTTGATTCCACCATCTGATCTCAATACCGAAGCTATAATCGTCCCTACGCTGGACGATTTAACACCAGAGCAGCGTAAGGAAATTGAAGATCGAAAAACTGCTCTTGAAGAGATGATGCTGAATTATTATCAGAAGACTCGACGTGGCGTTACTCAGAAAACCGCGCTGTCGACGGTTAATGCCCTTGGTGATGCAGGCGTTACAGAAGGCACAGTAAGTCAATATCTACTGCTCAAGCCGAGCTATCGGCTATGATTAATCAATCTGTGCACCATACTCTGATAAACCAATCATCGGCTCTTATTACCACACTTAAGCCGATGATTATGAATAGTGTTAAAACTATCACTCAGGAGTTGGCTTCATCCGGGGAGTCTGCTCGATTCGATGCAGGCTCTGCCAAGCTATCCTATTTTCTCAATAGCATAAAGTATGCAGAGCACGTTAGCCAATCCTAAACCATCGGTTATAACCCCACCTCCAACCATGATGCCAACTCAACCCACCATCAACTACCACGAGATCCTTGGCCGAGTAGGGTAACCCATTATCAAGCTTATACCGATGCTGCTAAGCTAGATGCATCGACCAATTTACCACCGTCGGCTCCATTTTATGCTTTTCCACAATCGGTTCCGCAGCAGATTGAATCCGATAGATACCCACAACGTCATGAACCTGTCCTGCTTAGGAATCCGGTTCCGCACAGGGTAGTAACCTATTCAGAACCTTTTGTCCCATTGCCAGAACCGTCGACTAGGAGAAACAATGGATACGACCAATACACTCATTACCCGTCGGCTCAGCCTAATCGACAGCCCGAGTTTGCACTCGGGGGGCAGAATGCCAATTATGACCAACATTATCAAGGATCTACCATTCCGATGACCGATAGTATTAATTGGTCGATCAAATTTTCGCTGTATTAAGGGATCAATTCAGCATACAGCCAAAAGGGAAAGTCATCGGCTATAGAAAACTATATCCTGATTACATAGATCGTATGCCATATCCTCACAATTTTAAAGTCCCAGATTTCGCAAAATTCTCTGGCGATGATTCAATTACGTCATTGGAACACGTCGGACGTTTTATCGCACAATGCGGCGAAGCGGCTCAGTCCGACGGGCTAAAAATCAGATTGTCCCCATTATCATTATCACGAGCTGCTTTTACTTGGTTTACTAGTCTGCCTCCAGATTCGATTCATTTATAGAACGATTTGGAATGCTGATTCCATGAATAATTTTTCTCTGGTAGTTTGGAACTCAAAATTTCCGATCTAAGCTCTATCCGCCATAAATTTGGAGAATCGGTAACTGATTACATTAAAAGATTTAGAAAAGTCATAAATCGATGTTTTAATGTCACATTGCCCAACAATCAACTGGCCGATTTGGCTTTCCAAGGGCTAATTCCACCACTCCGAGAAAAGTTTAGAGGACAGGAATCCACTGATCTAAGTCACCTACTTCATCGCGTGTCGGCTCAAGAAAGACGGTTTCCGGATAACAGGGGGTTCAAGGAGAGATTCAAAGCAAATGGCAATAATAAAGAAAAGGATAAAGCTAAAGTTAATATGGTAGATTATTGCCCTAGTGAATCCTCTGAAGATGATGAAGCAGAAGTGAATATAGCCGAATGGATTAAAGGGTCTAAAAAAATCTTTAGTCTGTTCTTGGCTTAAGTCGACTAGGAATAAGTCGAAAGTTAAATACACTTTTGATGTCTCTAAGCATGATCGTATTTTTGATTTGTTATTACAAGAAAAAATAATACGGTTACCCGAAGGACACATTATACCATCGGCTGACGAGATCAAGAAGCGAAGGTATTGCAAGTGGCATCATTCTTTTTCTCATAATACTAATGATTGCAATATTTTTCATCAGCAGATCCAATCAGCTATTGAGGATGGTCGGCTAAAATTCACTGATGAGTTGACCATGCAAGTTGACGTCGATCTGATCCCCATAAATATGGTGCAATGTTCGAGCAAGGGAAAAAAGCCGATGCATAGCGAAGAACCAAGAAGGGATCGGCGAGTTGATATTCAGTCAACTTCTGGTGGTAATCAAACATTAAAAATCACGATCGGTTCATTACAAATAGAAGTCGATCATGAGGGCAAAAATTCAAAGACCATTAAACCCAAAGGGGACCCGCAAGTTGGCAGATGGTACAAAGCAGAAAAATCATCGCTAAGGAAGCCAGTGAGAAGGATTGGGCCAACATTTTCTCAGTTGATGGAGAAGTATGAAAGAATGAACAATCGGCCGTAATATTCTCCGCGTCGGTCAGATAATTTATATCAAACTGAAAACATAGAAAGAGCTCATCGGAGGTGCCCCTTTTGGCAATTTTGCTGGGAGAGAGGACTAGCATTGCCATCTCCATATATGTGCCTAATGGAATACTATCTCCAGGATGATTGGCCTAGCCAATCGGCCAAAGAAAGATTATCTGGGCCGATACGGGACCGTCCTAACAAAAGCTACAGAAAACCGGTTCATGAGAGAATCTCTCTGCCGAACCAGGTGCCGAACCAAGTTAAGATCCTGACAGAGTCAGATTCTGCTAATCGGGAAGATTTGGCTGAAAAATCGTAAGCCAATGGAACCCAAACCGAGGTGGTGTCCACCTGGTCTTAGCCGATCACAACGCAGATGATTGCAAAGACTAAGGACCCAACAAATGAGAGAGGCTGATGAAGAGAGACACAGGGATCGAACCTTCAATGAACTTCGGCCGATCAAAACTACCAAAAAGAGTCGAGGAAGAAAGAGCAGGTTGAAGAAGATTTTGATTCAGCCGATTGCTTGGATTCTCCCATGATTAGGGATGATACGCCTCTAATGGATATCAACATGGTATTCACGTTGCCGGTCGAGTTCAAAATTAAAATCGAATCGGCCAATGAAACCTTTGCTCAATCATGTTTAGGTGCCCAAGATGTGATCTTTGAAAAACCACAAGATCATCATCAGCATTTAAAGCCGTTGTATTTAAAAGGGTATATAAACAGCAAGCCGATATCAAGGATGTTTGTGGACGGAGGAGCTACCGTTAATTTGATGCCGTACACCACCTGCAGGAAATTGGGTAAGTCCTATGAAGATTTGATCAAGACTATTATGGTTCTGAATGACTTCACAAGCGATCCCACAGAAGCCAAAGACGTTATGGTCACGGAGTTAACTGTCGGTAGTAAGACTTTGCCGACTGCATTCCTTATCATAGACGCCAAAAGCAATTACAGCGTGCTGCTCGGCCGGGATTGGATTCATGCCAATTGTTGCATTCCGTCGACCATGCATCAATCGCTTGTCCAATGGAATGGAGGCGAAGTTGAAGTCGTCTCAGCTGATACATCGGCTCATATTGCTATGGCTAGTTCAGATGCAAATTGGCAACATGAGGAAGCCGAATGTATATCGGGGAAAATGCTGGATGATTGTGACTTCATTTGTGTTGGTAAGACAGGACTTATGCCGATCAGTGTCAAGCCAGGCACGTTCGATCGAGCAAATGAGTTTTTACGCCGATGGGGTCAAGGAAAACATTGAAGACCCTAGAAGACAGAATGCAGAGATATCGGCAAACAACATATAGCTATGAGACCATCGAGGATTTCCAAGAAATCGAGAAGTTAGGCCAAGGGTTCACATCCACCGATCTACTCGAAGAAGTCGATATAGGTGGTGGTGATAGGAAAAGACTAACTTTTATTAGTGCGAAATTAGATGCAAAATGTAAAGAGAAGTTGGTCAAAATTCTCAAAGATTATAAAGATTGTTTTGCTTGGGAGTATCACGAGACGCCTGGTTTAAATTGACAACTTGTCGAACATCGGTTGTCTATCAAATCAGAATATTGGCCATTTAAGCAATACCCTAGATGCTTTAATCCAGCTCTATACAATATCATAAAAGAGGAGATAGAACGATTATTGAAAGCAAAATTCATTAGGCCTTGTCGGTACGCAGAGTGGGTTTCCAATATCTTTCCAGTCATGAAGAAAAATGGGAAGCTTAGGGTGTGTGTCGACTTTAGAGACTTGAATAAAGCCACACCAAAGGATGAGTATCCGATGCCGATAGCCGATATGCTTATCGATGCTGCATCAGGAAATAAAATCATTAATTTTTTAGATGGTAATGCCGGATACAATCAGATATTCATGGCAGAAGCCAATATACCTAAGACTGCCTTCAGGTGTCCTGGTGAAATAGGGCTATTTGAGTGGACGGTTATGACATTCGGCTTGAAAAATGCCGGGGCAACTTACCAACGAGCCATGAATATGATTTTTCATGACCTAATTGGCCACATTGTTGAAATATACATTGATGATGATGTAGTGAAATCTAAAGATGACCTACAACACTTAGCCGATTTAGAAAAGGTCTTCCAGAACATAAGATTACATGGTTTGAAAATGAATCCTTTCAATTGTGCATTTGGCGTGTCGGTTCGGCAATTTTTGGGCTTTATAGTCCATGAAAGGGGAATCGAAGTTAATCAAGAAAGGGTCAAAGCTATAGCCAAAACAAAGCCACCGACATATAAAAATGAGTTGCAAAAGCTGATTGGTAAGATTGAGAGGTGCTTCAATGCTTTTCTTTTTTACAGTTGCACAAATATTAAAGCATGAATGAAGGGTAGATGGAGATTACTTACCCTTTCGTTTGCTTCAAGATTTGTGCAACTTGTATTGAGAGGGAAAGCATTGAAGCACTGCTCGGTAAGATTAACTATCTCCGACGATTTATTTCAAATCTTTCTGGTCGGATTCGTATGTTCACCCCTCTACTGAAGTTGAAGGATAATCAAGAGTTTGTTTGTGGAGCTGACCAGCAAAAGGCTTTTGATGATATTAAGGAATACCTGACCAATCCTCCGGTTCTGGCCGCTCCACGAAAAGGGGTTCCTTTCAAGCTATATATATCGGCTAAAGAAGAAACTATCGGAGCCGTTTTAGCACAGGAAGTCGATAGTAAGGAAAGAGTAATTTTTTATGTAAGTCGACGCCTAATAGATGCTGAGATCAGGTACCCTTTTGTCGAAAAGTTATGCCTATCTCCATATTTTTCCTATACAAAGCTAAGGCATTACATTTTAGCATCGACTTGTACGGTGGTTTGCAAAACCGATGTTATAAAGTATATGTTATCAGCTCCGATTTTGCTTGGTCGACTTGGTAAATGGGCTTATGCCTTGATAGAGTTCGACCTATCATATGAATTTTCTAAGGCAGTTAAAGGACAAGTTATAGCCGATTTTATCACAGGACATGATACCGCTGCTGACCTAGTTTTGTTTACCCCGTGGCGACTGTTTTTTGATGGGTCGGTATGTCGAGAGGGTGGTGGTATTG